>LPNX011221098.1:163589-217716 GCA_001517045.1 Pseudotsuga menziesii | reverse complement strand
AAAAGGGGAAGGGAAGAGAGAGAGAAAGAGAGAAAATCACGGGGGGGGGGAGGGGAGATAGAGTAGAGGATGGGTTGGGGGGATATGGAGAGAGAGAGAGAGAAAGAGAGAGAAAACTAGTAACAGGTAATAAAACATAAACCCTATGCTAGCTAGTAACAGGTAATCAAAATACCTCATCAACAAGACGTTCAATATACCTCCTCCCAAATTTGATACAAGCACTCAACTCACATTCCATAGGTTCCTTGTGATAGTTGACAGTGAGGTGTAATGTGAAGCTTTAGGTGTCGATCCATATTTAGTTCCTCTTTCTGATGATGACTAGGTGGTTAGGCCTTTGGGATAGGATTAGATGTTTTATGGGTGTCTTATATTTTTATCTCTCCAACCATAACCCCCAACCTGTGGGGGAATTGTTGTCAATTGTTCTCAGAGAATCATTTTGATTACCTGTTACTAGCTAGCACAGGGTTTATGTTTGGTGTTAAACAAACGTTTCTTTTTTGGGTTCTCGTATAACAATGCTAAAACAAGGCCCATTAGTAACTTTCCTTTGTATAGTTTTCTCTTTTTAATTTAATGGAATTCTCAAACCTTACACAAAAATATTATTTCATATTCATCAAAACATGTGAACTTAGACAAATGAAACATAAATAATAACCTTGATAACTAGATCCTATTAAAAATTAAATTTATATCACAACTAGATAACTAACCCCTATTAAAAAATTTAATGCATTACAACAATTCATTAATATTTTAATAAAATATTTTTTTTCCTAAGATACAATGCTTAAATTAATATTATTTGTTAATATATTAACAATATAATCCATCTCATATTAATTTTTGTTATTGTTGAAATGTATAAAAACATTATATCATCAAAGAAACATTTTTTTATTTTTAAATGGACTTCCACCTTCACACAATTCACGGGGGCATCGCTGACAAATCAATATTATAACAAGTTTGTTCATATTGCGGGTTAAAAAACTAAAAAATTTCAAAACAATATATTGGGGTTGTATTAAGGGTATAAGGGATTAAATTATTTACTATATAAAGACCCCAATATGTTGGGAGATTTTTATTGCAAACCAACGATATGCATATGGTTTTCGTGCTATGGGAGGGAGCATAGGGTTTTTGTGGGTTTTTAGCCGTGTTGGAGGAGCACCAAGGCACATGGTTTTCGTTAGTGTTGGAGGATCCCCAAGGCACAGGTTCTTCAACCGTGTTGGAGGAGCACCAAGGAACACATTTTTCATTTTTGGCTGTGTTGGAGGAGCACCAGGGCACAGGGTTTTCGGTCGTGTTGGAGGAGAACCAAGGCACGAGGTTTTCGGCCGTGTTGGAGGAGCACCAAGGCACTAGTTTTTCAGCTATGATGGAGGAGAACCAAGGCATAGGGTTTTCATCCATGTTGGAGGATCTCCAAGGAACATTTTTTTCAACCGTGTTGGAGGATCACCAAGGCACAAGGTTTTCATTTTCAGCCGTGTTGGAGGATCACCAAGGCACAGGGTTTTTGGTCGTATTGGAGGAGAACCTAGGCACAAGGTTTTTGGCCATGTTGGAGGAGCACCAATTCATAGGGTTTTTTTCCATGTTGGAGGAGCACCAAGGAACATGGTTTTCAACTGTGGCAAGACCATGTTGGAGGAGCACCAAGACACATGGTTTTCGACCTTGTTAGAGGAGCACCAAGCACAGGGTTTGTAGCCATGGTGTGGTTGTGTTGGAGGATCACCAAGAAATAGGGTTTTCAGCTGTGTTGGAGGAGCACCAAGGCACGGAGTTTTCAGCTGTGGTAAAGGAGCACCAAGGCACAAGGTTTTCGGTTGTGGTGCGACCATGTTGGAGGAGCACCAAGGCACATGGTTTTCGGCTGTGGTGGTGTCATTTATATTTCACGAGGATGATTATCCTGTTTTATTCATGTTTGATTCTTAATATCAACCATCATTCTTTTGTTTCCCTTTCTCTCCCCTCCTCTTCTGTTCTACTATGGTATACTTGTTCTTTTTAACCGTTGCACAAAGTGTGATTGATAGATGCTTTCGAGGCACAATTTTGAAATAAGACTCTCCTAAATTTGGAATCCAACTCTCTATTTCTTCTCATTAACCGATTTGGGTTTGGTTGGGTTGTGTTTCTCCTTTTCTCATCCATCCTTCTCCTATTTTGGAATTGTTTTAGGCATGTTAGTAGTTACTCCTATGTTAAATCCTAGTTTAAATTAATTGCATTTTAATGTAATTTCAAAGTATCTGAGTTTATTTAATCTATTTTACTACTGCTTCTCTTTGAATCCCATCCCTTGCAGATTGCATAGTGATTATGATGATTAAAAATACAAGACTTGAAATCTGTATGGGGGATATTTAGATGGGATTCTCTAATTTATATTTGAGTTGAAGTTTAAGGGTGATCGTGAAGAATGGGTATGGGTATGCATGAGAGAGATTCATAGGAGATGAATCAGTGTGAGAGATTTAGAAGAAATGTATGTGTGTTTCTTCATAGTTTCTATATCAGTCGGTAACTTGCATAGGTTTTGAACTGATCCCATCACCATCTGCATCACCCATACTTATTGTTCCCACTTTTTCATTTCCACATCATCTTTGTATCTATTTGTTTGTTTGCAATAAAAGATACATTTTGTTATCAGATTCCCAATTTCATCTGTCGTGTTGTATTTCCACCCTTTGAATAAGATAAGCTTACCATACCCACAGTACCACTGAATTCCATATTATTTAGTAACATTGCAAGTACATGATCACTTGGCCCATTCCAGCTGGAATTTTATGGGTTATACCTTGCATATTAGGATTCATCTGTACCAATATTGTGTGAAGAAATGGAATTTCTTGGTCTATATGTGCATATTTGACAACACATTTTCATTTTTCATTCTTGGAGACACACACGGGAGTTGTATGATTTTCTTGTATGCAGTCAACTATATATATTTCATGTATGCATATACTCCTAACCCTCATATGAAAAACTAATTGGCTGTAATTGTGCAGACTATGTTTTTCCTCTAAGGTTTTTGTCCAGTTTGTTCGTGTGCATTGAATGGTTCATTTTCTCTGTGTGTATGTGTTTATAGCAGAGGAGTTGGTGACTTCTTGTGAGTATATCTACGCAGTTACATACAAAAATTACACAAACATGAGCACCTTGTCTATCCCTTCACGTTCTTTCCATCATATGTCTTGTTAATTTTAGAGTCCAAAATACCTTTTTTGTTTTCTTGATGCAAATAATAGTAATGCAACTTGTGAAGGGGAAAATATTTTTTGTTTCTTATATAAATGTAATAATTTATCTATTCTACAGCTTATGCAACAACATGTCTATTTGTTTGTCCAGGGTAGATAAGATCATTCTGGATGTAGTCTCTACCTTGAAGGAGCCCAATGGATCAATCCAATCTGTGGTTGCAACATATATTGAGGTAATTATGTTTAAACCTTATTTAGGCATGTTCTTGTATTAGGAATATAATTCAATGGGAAGGTATCATTGTTCTGCTTATGTCAGGTATATAGTTTAGTTAGAAGGTGATGGGATCCGAGGATCTTGCCTTAATCTATGTTTTAATTCTATTTTTCCATTGTAGTTGTCTCTTTTAGAAATAGATTGTTAGTAAAACACATTTATATAGAAAAATAAATGTATACATTGAATTTCCATCAATTCTGCTATGTATTCTTCTCTCTGTTCTACTCTGTTCTTTTCCCAATTATGTTTGTTTGCTATTACCATTATTTTCCTTTCAACTAATATCACAGAGATGTATAATAATGTATTGTTAATTTCTGGGTTGTTTATTCAGTTTCTAATAGATATTGTGGCATCTTACAGTTTATCCCTTTTTTAACCTTCATGAAATCTCATATGCTGAAGCGTGATCAATATTCCTCCATGCTCAATTTTCCATTTCCAACACCCAACTTGTTAGGTTTTGGTTCAGGAAATGACCAAATACATAGAGCGATTTGGAAATAGATATTTAAATTCCTCATAGAAATATTAGCAACAACATTATGAGTATCACCTTTTGGTGTTCCCTCCCCAAGGTCTCTATAGGAACCAATGAGCTACTTAGACAAGTGCGATAAAAGTTGTTCCTTTCATTTATTCAAAAATTGTGAAGTACATAATAACAATCAGACTGTAACAATTTATAACATGTTTATCAAAACAATATAATCGTAGAAGTGACAACCCTCAAATTTCCCCTCTCTGTTCTCTTTATAAAAAAATAAGTGAAAGAAAATCTTGGCATTGGTTCAATCAAAACTAGGAATGTGTGCCATCCACTATGGCACAAATTGAAAATTGCATTGTCAATTTTCTTCATCCCTTGTGACACCCACCAAAGGAGTATGTAGGCTGGTTATTTGAATCCTCAGTCCCCACATTGTTGTGGCACACCAACTATATTCCTTAACTTGCAGGAATTATGATTTGTCTAATGGTGACACACTAAGGTTAAATCATTAGCATTCTTATGTGAACCATCAAATAAGGAATTTGAAAAATTCAAATGAATAACTTAATTCAATCATTAATCCAAGCTACATGTACACTTGAAAATATATTATCTATATTGTAAATGGTGTGTAAATGCAACTTCCTTCAGACCATTTCCATTCTTAACCTGTGTGAACCATGGCATGGATGAGGAAATGCTGACTATTTTGGCATCCCATCACAAGAAATTTATAGTCATACTTACTTATAACCAACAGACTAACCTCATGTCAAGATGTGTCAAGATGATCCATTTGTTGTGTCAAGATGGCACCTCCTTCCCATTGATTTCCATGGATGACCATCATAATTTTTTGGACCATCCATCCCCCTCTTATTGCTTCTTCTTCCTCCATGTTTATTTTTCAATAGGAGGTGCCTACAACCACTATGGAGGACACATAATTCTAGTCACAAGCTAAACAAATACATTAGTAACCACCCAGGGAGAGTCACATGGAGGAAAATAAGTATTTTTTCTTATGATAGGGTATTCCAATATATAAGTTTTAGTGAAATATTGTAGTAGGTACTTTGGTATAGTGTTTTTATGGATCATTCCACATGCATGATTTAACTTCAAATTCACATAATACATATAAAATTATAACATACATCACCCTTTAAAAGACGTATTATGCACCATGAGGGGCAATTATGATGTATGTAAACAAATAAAAATGTTTTTACATCACTATGTAATATGAGGTCATACAACTAGATCATGGAAAAAACCTTTACTATTAGATGTAGTTTTGTGTATGAACAACAAATTCTATCAAGCACCTAGTCCCATTACATGGAAACATATGTCTTAGATAAGGATAGTGTTGTATATGCCATTCACCATTTGACACAAATATGTGATTGCAACATATATTGATGTAATTATGTTTAAACCTTATTTAGGCATGTTCTTGTATTAGGAATACAATTCAATGGGAAGGTATCTTTGTTGTGCTTATGTCAAGTATATAGTTTAGTTAGAAGGTGATGGGATCTGAGGATCTTTCCTTCATCTATGTTTTAATTCTATTTTTTCATTCTAGTTGTCTCTTTTAGAAATAGATTGTTAGTAAAAACACATTTATATAGAAAAATAAATGAATACATTGAGTGTCCATCAATTCTTCTATGTATGATTTTCTCTGTTCTACTTTGTTCTTTTTCCAATTATGTTTGTTTGGTATTATCCTTATTTTCCTTTCAATTATTATCGTAGAGATGTATAATAATGTATTGTTAACTTCTGAGTTGTTTATTCAGTTTCTAATATAGATTGTGGCATCTTACATTTTATCGCTTTTTTAACCTTCATGAAATCCCATATGTTGACGTGTGATCAATATTCATCCATGCTCAATTTTTCATTTCCAACACCCAACATGTTAGGATTTGGTTTAGGAATACATGAAACACCCAACAACGAAACCCTCACCAATGAACAATCCAACTAGGAATACATAAATTTTTGGCTATAGTTTTTTCTTAACAAAGGAAAATGGGTATGTTTCATGTAACATGCATAAGATACCATGGGAAATAAAATACTCGAAGCCTTAAAACCATTAAAAAGGAGTATCATAAAATGGGAGATATGTCTATGTTTGTAAAGTGGATATGAAACATGTCAAAAATTCCATTCTAATATCATGATCAAAATGAAAATGAAATAACTTTGTAGGTCAAATTTAGAATGATATGTGTGCATATACCATAGATTGGGGAAAATTTTTGTAATAGGCATAGTCACAAGGGAATTTTAGTTATTCCATACACTAAGGAGGATATGCATTTAATAGTTGAGGAAATTACGAGTAATATTATACTGAATCCACATGCTATCCCATTTTAAATGACTATTGGCCTTTTCACTGAATGTATCAAGGGTAAGATTGTTGCACACATGGGGAAAGAGGGAGATGGAACTCCTTTAATTGATATTAGTGTAAGTGTAATTATTGTTTCTCAACCGATATTATATATTACCATATTCGTAGCATCCAAACCATTAATCCAAAAATCCAACCATCTACTACACATTGCCACCATGCACAATTTCCACCTAGGTATAAAGTTAAATTCCATGATATTTCTGGGTCCTACATATTACCAACAATTAAAGAAAATGGTGGATGACAAGATTCATTCTTGTGGTCCTGGCCTTTTCAAATCCTAACCTAGAAATTGATAGAAGAACATTCTCATGATAGAGGTCTATGTTTTGGATATATGGAACATGATTGTATGATAGCTCATGGAGTTTCTCATTTATTGACAGAAAGGCCTCTTTTCCAAAGTGATGCATATAGAGCCCATTTTTGTGAGTGTTGTGATGTAATTGTAATAATGAATTTGAATATTTTTATTTTATTTTGGATTGTACAAAATGTAAGAACAAGATTGATATTGTGTAGAAGAGTTTTCATAATCATGTCTTTTCATATGTAGATTGCATAGTAATATTAAGTTTTTCTTAATGTACTATAATATTGATATCCTCATTATTCCTTTTGTTGATGTTTTAGGTTCACATACCATATGTTTGTATGTTATCATTTTAATAATTCATTGCCATGGACATTACCCCAATAATGTTACTAAAGAAGTTAAGGATTTAAAAGATGAAAATAAGAAAAGAGATATTGAACATTGTCTATTGCATTTGGATTATCTGTACAAAGAATTGGAATGTAATATCCTCATAGCAGTGGAATATGTGTGGAATACATGAATATTTTTGTAAAATAAAAAATTAAGAGGAAACAATATGTTAAAAATACCATTGCAACATCATGATTTGAGTTAAAATGAAATAAATTTAAGGGTCAAAGTTAAAATCATATCTATGCATATAACACAAATTGGGCATAAGTTCAGTATTAAGCATATCCATAAGGGATTTGTAGGCATGACATACATTCATTAGGATATTCCTTGGATAGTTGAAGGAAATATGACTGATAGTGAATGTACATGATACCCCCTCTAAAATGACTATTGGCCTATTCATTGAATGTATTGTGGGGAAGGTCACTGGACGCATGGGGAAATAGGGAGATGGAACTCCTTTTATTGAGGTAATTGTAAGTGTATATTTTGTTTATTTTTTTGCCACTTACTTTTCTTTGTAGTAAATTTATGACTTTTAGATCATTGTGTTTTATTATACAATCCTTATTGACATATTTTAGGTGGACACCATTGACAAGGAACTAGATAAACATGGATACTAGATGAGAGGTTTTGAGACCATGCACAATTGTCACATGGGTAGAAATTTAATTGCCATGATATTTTTAGGTCCTACATACTACTGGAGATTAGGGAATAAAGTGGATGACAAGATTCATTCCCATGTTCATGTCCTTGTTCATTCCATGACTTTCCTACGACCATCTGAAGTTTATCCCAATTTAAATTTTAGAAACTAAGTGCTTAGCCTAGGAGAAAATATGTTTTGGTTTTCCTATGCCTTTACGAGTAGGTCCAAAACTCTCTTCAAGGAATGGGGTTTTCAACTAATGACCTTCCGATGTGCCCCTCTCCCTTAGAGATTATGTTTTAGATCCTTCTGGGAAGAGTCATGTCGAGAGAACCCACAGACACCAAAAATACTATTAATGAAATAGCAAGAAAGTGGCTTAATATATTCCAGAACATGGATGGTTCTCTTGCATGAGACAATAATTTATGGCTTTCCATTGTGTTTGAGTTCTGTCTTATGGGTTGTACATAAGAACCACTCGCATATCATGGAATATGGCACAAATTAAGGTGATATTGGCACATCATGGAAGATAGTAAAAATTAAGGTGAGGGTTGGGGTTAGGGGAGTTTCATGACGAGAAATGATAAGGGTTGTGGAACTAAAAATGTTAGGGATAGAGCTAGTATTAGGGTTAGGTTTATGGTATGGCGTAAATCTAGGTTTCTTGTCAATTTTAGTTTGATGACTAGGGCACAAATAAAGGATTGGTATAGGTTGATACTCTCAAACACAAACATTTCAATATGAAAAATAGTGAACAAACTATAATTTAACTTAAGAACAAGTACTTATTCCAAATATCTCATATGAATTTGGAGGTGGATCTTGTTGATTGCTTCAAGAAATTAATGGATAAATTTCCCTAGTGCTTGACACAACTACAACCACTTGCAAATGAAGTTAGATAAATAGTATGGATGATAAAAAAATCCATGCTCAAGTCATGGAACAAGGTGTTAAAATGTAGTTATGATAGTAGGATTGGTGTTGGTAGCGTCATGTTCATTTAAATCCCATATACCTCAAGGTCATCTTGGTGAGATTATCATCAACATCTCTAATGTATGTGCGATGGGATACCCACTTAGGTGGTACCAAATCATCAAATAATTAGACTTTATAGAAACCTCCACGACAACTTCTTGCACATCTATATTTTCCTTTGAAATTGCAAGTAAACACTGAAATATTTTATTCCATTAACTGATTTATCTCTATGGAAATATTTTATGCTATTAACAAAGTTTCTATGTTTTTTTAACTCTTGTTTTGATTACCTTTTGATCTTATTCAGGTACGTTGAAGCTGACTCATTAGTTTGGGGAGGGATATTTGAAAAATCCACTGACAATACATTTTGTTTCAAGTTGTTTCATCCTGATAGAAATATTTCTTCATCCTTATTAGATATTTGAATTGAAAGTTTATACCTTGCTTCCTAGCTCTTTGTTTTTATTAATGAACTAATATGCATGAGTGAATTTGAATACATATTTTTTTCATTTATTTATGGATGCAATCACCTAATTTTGTAGCCCTATTATATCCAAACTTCTGAAAATTTTGTTATAATTTTAGGTGTTTATTAACCAACTAAATGGTACACATGGATGGAAGTGCAGATGGATCCAAGTGATGTTGTGGACTTCACAATTTATATTGGTGAAGAGAATTGTGCCCATGGCGCATTCCAGTGTCGAAAAGGTTGTACATATGATGATATCCATTTTTAAATTGTTGACGATGAAATCGTTGAACATCCTTTTGATGTTATTGGCCCAACTAGAATTCCTTTAAATACAAAGAAAAAGCAATAAAGGAAACCTACAACAACAAATGTAGGCATGAAGAGGAAAGTAGGCACATTGGTTGTTGAAACATTGCAATCACATGTAATGGAAGAAACACCAATCTCTGAAAACATTGAAGGGAATGTGGAGGAACCTATGCATAAAAAACCAAGAGTTGATCATGTGTCTGAGTCAGTGGAACAAGTTCTACTAGTTGATCCTAATATATTGGCATCTTGGGAGCAGAAATTCAATAGTTTAATGGAAGAGTTTTTCAAGGAGAAGCTAACACAAGGTATATTGAGAAAATGGAAAAAATAATATAAAGACTTGTTATGAAATTTGTGTCATTGATTGTGGAATGAGGGAAGTGTCCTTGGCAGCGAGAACAG
This sequence comes from Pseudotsuga menziesii, assembly GCA_001517045.1. Taxonomy (NCBI): domain Eukaryota; kingdom Viridiplantae; phylum Streptophyta; class Pinopsida; order Pinales; family Pinaceae; genus Pseudotsuga; species Pseudotsuga menziesii. The sequence goes on along the minus strand of LPNX011221098.1, from coordinate 207,703 downwards.
TTCGTAACTTCAAAAACAATCATATGAAAATAGGGTACCATCAACGTCACATTTCAATGTTGGGAATTAATGAAATTCCTTCATGTAATAGAGAAGAGAGGACAACAATGGCTAGAGATCAACTTGATTTTGATCAAACAATCAAACTTCTACATGATTTCAATCAAATGCAAGAGCCTGATTTGTTCAAGGTGGTGGAAGCAACATTTGAAAACTATGAGGACAAGAAACAAGTAAGAGTGGAATGTACACGATGCAATAGATGGTTTTCTTTGGTGTTGACAAGTGGTAATATTGTTAGTTCTCAAAATGAACACATGAAATCAAAGAAGCGCACTACTACTACTATGGTTGAGGCTTCACATGACACAGTTGTGTTGAGGAGTGGAACAATTAGGAGACCGAAGAAGCCTACCAATGAAAAGTACCAACAAAGTTTGTCTAAGTTCTTAATCCCATCACTACCATCACCATTACATGGGGATTCTACAAGTTCACATGATTCTACTTTAGGTGTGTTAATTACCCAAGTTTTAATTTAATTTGAATTTGAATATGCACATTACTTTATTCATTATTACTTGTTAGTAGCGGTTAGTAGATCATTAACCAATGTGTTTTACCACCATGGATGACCAACATAGTGGTAAAATGTGGGCCATAGAGAAACATATAACCAGGAGAACACTATATTATCATGGTACTGAATACCGTATTAATGGTGCATACACACATATTCATTGCAAGAGGGTGTCTGAAACATGAATACCTTTTGATTCATTGAAATGCAATTTTTTTAACATGATACCTAATTGCGATGACTTTGGAATGCGTTTATATCGTGAATCAAGGAGCAACATGAAAACACATGGGAGAGATACAGGGAAAGGGAGAAGGTCGAACCATTTGACTCAAATTGAACTCGAAATTGTTGCAATAGATGTAAATGCTACACATAGGTTAACAATGCGATCTCTTTGGTGGGAGAGGACAAATGTTGCTAAAATGTCTATTAGAACAAGGTCTCTAAGGGAAAAATTGTTCGAATATGCAAGAAGGAAGGATGTGTTCAGGTTTTGCAAGGATGTGTGTGAGGATCATAAGAAAGGAAAATTACAAGGTAAAGATGCAGTTTGGGAATTTGTTCAAGATATATTTCACAACCTAGTTCATTCAAAGTCGGGGACAAGGTATGGTGCATCCACTCAATCCATTTATGAGATGATTAAGTTATGGGGAGGTCCTATATTGCATAGCTTTATTAGCTTGAATCTCGATGGCCCTTCGATATCTATGACTTTAATGCCAGTTAGAAAATCATTGACATATGTCCCAGGGGAGAAAGAGTACATTTTTGAGACAATCAATTTTTTTTATGCTTCATATAAATACAAAAATGGTATAGAGGGCCAAATTCCCATATGCCTTGCTAAAGATGAAATTGTTATGAAAAAATATGTCAGGTGGGTAGCAAAAATTGATAGATTGGTGGGTTTTTTGGTAAGAAAGAAGAACATAATTTCCAATCACATTTCTTGGTGACAGTTGGTGAGGGCGTTGTAGGATATGATTTGCCATTATGCACGTGTTATTATTTCAAACCCTTTACATGAGAAGCTTCCTCATTTGGTTGCGGTTTTTCATCCAACATGCAACAGGTTTGATTCATATTTTGTCCAGCGACAATGGGAAAAATTAGAAGACCTATGGAAGAAACATGTGGAACATTTTTAAGGAAATATTATTGATCATTCCTCAAATGGAGATAGTAGGATAAGAATGTTTATGCTAAAGGATTATTACTCAACAAAAAGCATGAAATATCAAATTCAATGGGAAGGGTGGAGGCTAACTTGGACTTCATGACCAGGCTTACATCCACAATGTCAAAAATCTAGTGAATCCTTTGCTTAGTGGCCGACGAGATTTGATTGTTGGGGAAGAGTTGATTAGGTTTAACCATGTAAAACTGGTTTATAAAATTTTTAAAGTGGATGTTCACAGGCTTAAAATTGAGTATATAGAGAGGATTGATCGCCAAAACTGGGGTTCAGCACAGTGCATTGCTTCAAGGCATGTCCAGATGTGCTTGAAGGAAATGAGAAGTACAAGTGGCAGGACATAGAGGACACCGGGATTAGAGACCTATCTATTAATTGTTGCTGACTATATTGATATTTTTTGTCTCCTAGTTTGACTCTTTGGGAAAGAGTGCGAAATTCTTCAAGATTCCATCATTTCTTCACGTTATGGTTATGTTGGGTCAGAGAACAAGAAAATACTAATGTCAACATTAATTTCATTAGCATAGAGGCATATTAAGATTTGAAAATTTCTTACCACTTTGTGGTTTTGTTGATGAGATTATTTCGTGATCAATACTCTAACTTGTCATGTGCATTGCACCTGACTGGGTGAGACGTATGTGAGAAATTATTTAGCAAATTTGGTGGCATGGTTGGAGTAGAGAGGGATTATGATTTCAATATATCACTTCATGTTATTGGAACCCTTACTAGAGTTGTTAAAGAACAATTGAATCCCCAAGGGTTTCGTTTCAATAAATATCATAAGAAACAAATGAATATCTGGAATAAATTGCATCAACAAACAGTAGAGGAAGGTGATGTCTTGTCACAATATGATTCAATATCCATGGATAATAAAATTATTTCAGATCTCAAGATAGGATTGGAGGATGCACATGGAATTTTACAAGGTCTTGGCATGCAACCAAAAAGACATACATAAGATTCTTGGTAGTTTAAACCATGTATAGAGGATAACAATGTTCCAACATTTGAAGATGTGGATGAAGTAGTTGATAATTCTCCAATGGGTCATTCCAAATCCATTATTCAATCTTCATATTTTATGGTACTCAATGATAGTGAATTGAAAACGATGGAAAGTGAGTGGAGGCACAAGTTGGATGGAATTTTAGATTCTGTTGATGTAAATATAAACATAACTATCAAACCAGTGGTGGAGCTCGATGGCAAGGACATGCACAAATCTTGTTTGGTTAGTCAATTGAATGGAAACCTGACATTATCAAAAGATAGATTGACTAAAGCAAGGAATGGATTATACTTCAAGCGAGATGAGAGGGCCCCCAAAAAGGTTGTTGCAATTGGTTTTCGAATTGGATCATATTGTGTGGTGTTGTTTGAGAGAGAGTCTATAGTTGTAGCTGAACATACTACAAGAAAAGGTGTATCTGAAAGTACAAATCATGATGTTTCTTGTGGGACTTAGTACATTGGAAGAGTTCAAAGAATAAGAAAGAAGGATGGTAATAGGGTGTTTGATTACCATAATGACATTGATCTTTTTGATAAGTCTGAAGGTGTTGAGCTTCAATTTTATTGGTACAATAGATTAAAGGGGAAACACATGTACAAGTATGATTCGAAAGATCATTTATTCATACAACTTGAATCTGTTATAGAAACGACAAACCTATCATACGATATCAAGAATGACATAGACAAGTTAGAAGAAAGCGACCACAAAATTTTTGAGGATTTCATTAAAAATTTAAATAGGGTGAATTTTTCAAACCATCTAATTTCTCTTATCTTTTGTACTACTATCTTATAGCTTATTTATAAATTATTATTTTTTGTATTGTCGTTGATTCGTTTATATGAATTTCACACTCATTTTATACTCATTTTAATTTCTCTTATCTTCAGGTGCGATGAATGGTTCGGATGCCAAAAGATTGTGATAACTCAATGTGAAGTTATCGATCGTCAAATATTTCTTTATGCATTCTTGAAGCATGGTTCTTGAACTATTGGATAGTTCAACAATTATGTTTAATATTACTTTTAAAATGACGAAACAAGTTTTTTGTTTGTCAAATTTTGGTGCCCATGCCCATGTTATAGTTTTCATATACTTTCTTTTGCTACTTCAATACTTAAATGGAATATTACTTAACGTGTTTTCTAAATTTTTTCTTAAATGTAATATCAATGGTAGTAAATAACATATGCACATATAAATAACAACAGTAGTAACGTAAGTAGTAAATATTAGCAGTAGTAAATATTAGCCAGGATTGATGATCATCATGCCTACAAAATGGATCGTCCTCAAGGCCACTTTAATTTTCCTCAACTTCCAACTACTACTCAGGTCTATTTGAACAAGTATTCACTTGATGGCATTTTTCGTTTTGCCAAAAATTATACAAGAAAGGTCATTAATTATCTCTTTTTCCTGTTTTTGCAGGAAGTCCATGCTGCACTTTCCTTGCAAGAGAATTAAAGCATACATGATCTCATTCTAGCAAGAGTTATAGCAAAGGTAATTTCAAAATTTTTGCATGCCTCTCAATGAAAGTGTTTTTTATTTCTTTCCAAGTTACATCTTAGATTTGTTCACACGGAAGGTCACATGCCATAATTGTGACACATTTTTTCACCTCTTAATAAGTGTTGGATGTTTGGCAGTCAAAGTGTTAGAAAGCATCATTGCAATACTTCCATAATTATATGAATTGTCTATGGGTCTATGTGCTAGATTTTCATTTGTATTAAAATTGGTTAGGGTTGTGTGCTTGACTCTCTCAAATTCAAAGATAGAAAACAAAACAGTAAAAAATATCAACACGAAACCCAAGATATTAGTCCACTTATGCAAGGGGAGCAAGCCGAATTTATTATAAGCTAAAACAGAGTATGTTCTTGCAAAAGTAGGAGTAGTCGTAAGAGAAAAAGTCTCTGCCTCCTTTTTACGATATAGAAAATAGATGTTGAATAGAATATCAATAAGCTAATACAAGCTCAGATCTGGTGGTCATAATCAAGGAAAAGTGCCAGATCAGTTTGTGAATTAGAAAAGAACATAAGTTTGCAAAAAAATGGAATTTAGAAAAGAAGTATAATGTACACAAGAATATGTACCAGATACTATAACAATGCACTACTATATCATTGTCCAAGTTAGAGTATAAGAACTGATCTTGTTTCAAGGCTACAATAGAGTTACAAATATTCAAGAAAGTTGAGAGTCCAGAAGGAAGATCTAAGACCACTGTTACAATACTAAAGAGGGATGACTTGGTTACCTCCAAACAATATTTAAAATTGTATTTATGAGTTATAAAAGGAGAGAAAACAAGTGAAGCAGGTTTGTTATGGTTTACACCCTCCTTTACTTAGGTTTTATGACTATCCAAATATGGGACGATTTGGTGAAATGACAATATTAACCTACAACATTAGAGGAATTTCGGGGTCTAAAATGACCCTTATAAGAAAACGAGACACCAATAAATTATCGTGATTTGGAATTCAAGAACCAATAGAATTTCAATAAAATGAGTCAACCATAATGGTTGAATTGACATATATGTCATAAAAAAAACTACTTCTTTTGTTCGTATTTTCAACATATTTCACAGTGTTTTTACTCAAATTTTGGTCAGGAGTACTCATTGGATGTGGAATTTAATTCCGCATCCAACGAGCTTTGCTGACCGAAATTTGAGTAAAAACACGAGGAGATATGTTCAAAACATGAACAGAAACAATAGTTTTTTCTTTCTTCCTCCAAAATTAATAAATATTATTTTATTATTATAACTATTATTTTGTTATTTTCCTTAGGAGGCCCATTTTAGACCTTAAATTTCCTCTAATGATTAGAGAAAATTTAACGAGGGTCAAATGGGCTCACACAATCATTCAATCATGAAGCCAAGTTGATATTTTTTTATATAACCTTCACTGTTGATATTTGTCCACAAGAAAGGGTTATGATAGTTCCAGTAAAATGTAAATACCCTGTATCATAATGAGGTTCGAATAGGATGAAAAATTTCTTGTATTTGAGGTTATGAATGTGGCCAATCTAGAAGGTCATTAGGGCTAGTGTGACAATATTCCCTTCACATTGAGAAGCTTTGCCCCCAAGGGTTGAGGACCAAAGAGGGGCTCAACTATGTGTCTTCTTCTTTCTACATTGCTTTCACCCTTTGCTAGATAAAACAATTGCATGCACTTAAATGTATAGAATCTTGGGGAAGAGGTTTTTTTGTGAGATTGAATCAAATGTCTCACTTTTCAGTGAGAATCTGAAGCTAATATTATGTGTGAAATTAGATATGAAATTCTGTGCCAAATAGCAAAAAAAGTCATTTGATTCTCTTAGCCTAATTGAATGTTGCTTCATGAAATCCCTTACAACATCCCTTGTTTTAAATTAACAACATCAATTCATGATAGAATTATATCATGAAATATATTACATTCATTTTAAACTATTTTTTTCACATAGATAATGGACACACAATTCAGTCAATATTCCCATGCCAGGACATGTTCTATATGGTTTTGGAAATGTATCCCTAGTTATGAATCTTTTTTCCATCTTAGAGGTTTAGCTTAATCATTATTATAAGAAGATTTATGTAAATTTCTAGCATTGCCATGTGAAGGGATTTAATTCTAGAAAATGAAAATGCTTTATTGTGTAGTTTCAAAGATTTTTAACATCTCATCAAAATATGTATATTGTTGGTTGTAGTAGTTTGATTGTAACTTTTGGGTCATCCCATTCAGATATGTTGTGTTTCGTGTTTACATTATAGTATTCTTTTTCTGTATTACATATCATATTGCAGACTCCAATTATTCTCAAAATATTTTGTCTCTATTTATCCAATTCAGCTACTAGTAACAGGGGCTGAGTGTTGTTTATTTCTTGGTTACGGACCTTCACTTTTGGTTTTATAATGCATTGATTTATATAATTAAAATTATGTATCTAGAAATGTATTTATAATGCAGGGTAGGTGAACTATGGATTTATATTGTTTATGTGGGAATTATTGAGCACAAATCCAAATAATGTTTGAACTAAGGATACTTGTTTCCGTTTTTGCAACTATGATCTACTAGGTATCGAAGGACTTTCTCAAGATTTATGCATATTTATTGGAAAATATGACGTCCCTAACTATAAATTTTTGGACCTACCAATCAATTCTATGTTGAAGATGCATGTAAAGCCTGGGGTATGAAGATGCGTTTCAAAAATATTGAACATGCAGTGGGATACTCAGGCTTAATTTCACACTTAATTTTGATGTGCTTATTATTTACATGTTATTTAGCATGCCTTCCAATTTTGCTTCACTTTTTCTTATTTTTTTAAATTTGATTAGATGACTATGTGTTATTAGCTCATGGAAGCTGCATAGCACAGTCCAAGTTTTGTATTATTACTAAAAGCAAAGGTATCCTTTTCACTCTCTTTTTCAGTCTCATGTTGTACAGGAATTGGAAAAAATGTATTTTTCAGATATTATTGGCAACAATGTTGATGGTAATAGTTCAAAAGTTGACAACAAAGTTGAGAAATCAGAGAAATTTTCAAGTTTAAATATTGATAGTCCATTCGATGTTTATGGTTTTAGATCTTAAAATTTTCCAGTGGAAGTGTTATTTAATTTCGTCATGTTTGTGTGGAGTGCATATTAAGTCATTAGGAAATTATGACTGTTGTTGAATCAAAATATGGCTAGGGGGGGGNTCCAGTGGAAGTGTTATTTAATTTCGTCATGTTTGTGTGGAGTGCATATTAAGTCATTAGGAAATTATGACTGTTGTTGAATCAAAATATGGCTAGGGGGTGGAAATCTCTTGTTATAAAACTCCCTGTTGTGCACCTGTTGTGGTATGGAGTGTGTATGGACATGGTATGGAACTTCCTTATATGGTGATGATAAAACTTGCTTTTGTGGTTTGGAAAACTTATAAGTTATGTACTATATACCTTGGTGATACCTTAAGAGAGAATATAACAGTCTGACCACAAGTTTGACACCTTCATCTTCTTAACCCCTCTTGTTGACTCTTGATCTTATGTTGACCCACAACATAGTCTAAGCCTGGAACCCCAATGCTCCAACACAACTAAAAACACCAACACATATGGAAACACCAACTTCTCCCTCCTATGCGGTGCTCCTCAAAGCTCGTTAAAACCCTATGCTCCCGTGATGCTCCCACAATGCAGTCTGAGAATGGAACCCCAATGATCCAACATGGCTGAAAACCCCCAATATAATGATTTGGGTTTTTTTAATAATTAAACCCCCATGTGGTGCTCCTCCAACACGACCGGAAAATCTATATTTTGGTGCTCCTCCAACACGACCGAAAATCATGTCTTTGTATGCTTTTCAGCTATAACTAGACAAGAGTGAGAAAAGATAAGTTCAAAGTATAATAATGATCATATCTTTCAACTTTTATAATCCCAAATGTGTACCTTTGGGAGTGTTAAAGTTGAAAGAGATGAACACTATGCGTTCAGACTTGTGTGGATTGATATCTTTGTTGCATTGTTTAGGTGTGCTAATCCGAGTATAAGGAAGTTTTCAACTCTCATAGTGGGTTATATTATTTGTTTTCTTCGTACTTTGAGTTATATTTACTAATTTTGTTATTTATTGTCTCTGTATGCTTTTCAACTTTAAAACATGTACCTTAAGGAGTGTTAAAGTTGAAATAGATGAAAATTATGCTTTAAACTTATCTTGTCTAGTGCTTTAAACCCTATTCCTTGGTGCTCCTCCAACACGGCCGAAAACCTTGTGCCTTGGTGCTCCTCCAACACGTCCAAAAAAAATGTGCCTTAGTGATACCTTGAGAGATAATATAACAGTTTGACCACAATTTTGACACCTTCATATTCTTGAACCCTCTTGTTGACTCTTGATATTATGTTGAAGCATAGTGCAGTCTGAGCCTAGAACCCCAACACTCCAACACTGCTGAAAACACCAACATGAATGAAAATAACAACACGGCTGAAAACCCCAGCTTCTCCCTCATGCACGGTGCTCCACGGGTGATCTTATGTTGACCCTTGATTGGTCCTTATGCTAGCGCTCCCCCTCTTGAGCTGTTCTTGCACTACTTCTCCACACCCCGCTCGTGCTGCTGCTCTACTTGCTTTTATAATAAAATCCCCAACATATTATATTTTTTCTAAACCCATAAAAAAACCCCTAGACCCTTAATATGACCCCAATATAATGTCTTTTAAAATAATTATTAAGCCCCCAATATGAATGGATGTGATATGGTATTAGTATGTCAGCGACACCCTCGTGGTTTCATAGTTGAGTGGTCTAATATATTTGTTGCACTGTTTGAGTGTGCTAAGTTATAATAAATCCATGGGCTTTATATGGGATACAAAAGGAGATCCGGTTTGTGCATATTTTGTGTGTGAAATTTCATCATTGCCTGATATTTTATGGATTGTTGTTTCTGGGTTTGCTGCTCCAGTAATTGGGGTTTCCTTGTGGTTCACTTTAAGCAGACCTAAACACTCATACAGTGCAACATAGATCTTAGTGCACTTAAACCTGCTTAAACCATAGGGATTCCTTGCTCTGCTACTCCAATAATAAGAGATTCCTTGCTTGTTGACTAGGTAACTAAATTTATTCTCTTTTAGGTATGTCCTTTGTTCATGTAGTGACTTGTCTCTTAATAGACAAGATCTGATCTAAGAAAATATTGCCGAGTATAAGGAAGGTTTCAACCATGTTTCAACTCTCCTAGTGGGTTATATTATTTGTTTTCTTTGTACTTTGAGTTAGACATGAGTTAGATTTACTACTGATGTTATTTATTGTCTTTGTATGCTTTTCAGCTATAACTAGACAAGAGTGAGAAAAGAAAAGTTCAAAGCATAATTTTCATCTCCTTCAACTTTTATACTCCTGAATGTGTACCTTTGGGCACCCTTTGGGAGTGTTAAATTTGAAAGAGATGAACACTAGGCGTTTGAACCTGTGTGGACTGATATCTCTGTTGCACTGTTTGGGTGTGCTAAGCTAAGTATAAGGAAGGTTTCAACTCTCATAGTCAGTTATCGTATTAGTTTTCTTTGTACTTTGAATTAGATTTACTACTGTTGTTATTTATTGTCTTTGTATGATTTTCAATTTTAACTTAGGGACCTTAGGGAGTGTTAAAGTTGAAAGAGATGAAAATTATGCTTTAAACTTATCTTGTCTAGTTAAAATGATACTATTTTGTTTCTAGTACTATTTTTTCATCGTTTGTCATGGTTTATGTCTGTTTGAGATGGTTTGTAGTTGCTTTGATGCCTATTTATGTATTTTAGTTGCATTTGCAGTTTCCAAGCTAACTACTTTTTATGGATTTCACTTATCTTCATTGTATAAGTTGTTTATTTGGTTCTACTTTCTATAACTAATGAATCTTATACAGCGATGACAACAATATATAAAATAATGTACCTTGAGAGAGAAAAAAGATTATTGGTCTTGTTGGTCCTATAAAGGAGTTGCATGCCCACCTTATATAGTTCACCTTGACCTTTTGGGTTTGTGATTTGTTTTGTTGTGCCCCCCTTGGTTGACTCATGATTCTTTATCTTACTTGGTGCATAGGTTATGTTTATTAATGTTTTGATACCCTATATTAAGGAGTATATAGATTATAAATTAATTTTTTATAACATGAGAGATGGATCCAGCTCGTGGTCTATTGCTCCAACGCGACTAAGCTCTCTACCTTTGTGTGATCTTTGTTGCTGCTCCATGTGATCTCTTGCTGCATCACCCACTTGAATGGTATTTCCTTGTTACACCTTCCATGCGGTCACTTTGCACTGGCATGACCATGATTCTGTTAGATTGTGGGTCCTTCCCCAACGTGACCATGGCTTGTTTCTTGGGTGGACTGTGGGTTCTTCCACAGTGTAACCTTGAGTCTATTTCTTGGTGGACTGTGGGTCCTTCACTAGTGTGACCATGATTTTCTTTTTGGCACTTTTTTGGTGGACTGTGGGTCCTTCAACACCACCAAAAAACCTATTCCTTGGTGATACCTTGAGAGGTCCTTCTCTAGCATGACCATGACCTATTTCCTTGGGCAGAATGTGGGTCCTTCACCAGCATGACCGTGATTTGTTTCTTGGTGGACTGTGGGTCCTTCACCACCATGACTATGATCTTTTTTCTTGAGTGGATTGTGTGTTATTCTCCAGCATGACCATGATCTATTTTCTCGGGTGGACTATGGTTCGACCTTCCCTAGCGTGACCATGAGGTGACCATGATCCTGGTTTTCTTGTGTGGACTGTGGGTTCTTCCCCTATGTGACAGTGAGTTTCAATTTATGGGTAGACTGTGTTTTTTGAAGCATGACTATGCAAAGTATGCCTATGTGCCTCTACAGTATGTGACTGCATCCTTACCTAGCATGACTTTGTGTCCTTTGTCACTACCCAACATGACTGTGTGTCCTGTGTGTTAGGGTCACTACTTGTAAGGATATGATCATCAACATAAAGAACAAGTATGATGAGATGGTTTCCTACTTTTTTGGTATAGACATTGGGGTCAGAACGGCATCTAGAAAAACCAGTGTAAGGAGAAATTTATCCATTTTGGCATACCAAGCTCTAGGAGCTTGCTTAAGGCCATATAAGGATTTCTTAAGGCGATAGAAAAGGCTAGAGTTATTCTAAACATATCTAGGGGGTTCTTCCATGTAAATTTCCTCCTATAAATCACCATATAAGAATGTAGACTTGACATCCATTTGATCAACTTCCCAATTATGTAAGGCTGCAAGGGAAAGAACAAGGTTTCATTGTAGTCAACCACTTCAACTTGGGAAAAAACTTTGGAAACTAACCTTACCTTAAGTATTTCAACACTTCCATCTGATGCATACTTATTTCTATAGACCCATTTACATCTTGTTATAGGCACAACAGATCCCATGTCATTTGACACAGGATCCAAATTACATGTATGAAGATTACTTGGTAAGAATATTCATAATATTTAAAGGTCTCCTTAATATTTTTTTGATTAACTCTTGGGATTCATTAACTTAGCCAAAATTTTCAAAAAATCCATTTTCGAGTTCTTTGTTTTTAATGCAGTAAGATTGTTTTTTTTTGGATCATTTTTCATCCCACATCCCACAACCCACAAGTTGCAGAATGTGAGAAACCTTTTTATTTTTTATATTTCTTTTTTAAACTCTCAACCCGCATCCCACAAATGCGGGATGCGGGATATTTTTATGTGTGCTTGGTTTTAGCTATCCCGCAACCCGCAACTTGCAGAATGATGGTAGCAGGGTCATTATTTGTTTGCGTTTCAATTTGTGTATTTCCACATTTCACATCCCACAAGATGTGGAATGCAAAGTGCAGAGCTGATTGAATAAATTTTTGCTATTTTGCATTCTGGCGTCACGCAACCCACAAGTTGTGGAATGTGGGTTGTGGAACAATTAATAAACTTGCAATTTTTGTTTTTTATCCCGCATCCCGCAAAGCTAATCCTGATCATTATTTTTCTTTTTTACCTTCATCTGATGGTCTGCATTATTCCTCGGGAATTACATATATGATATATTTGATTTACAATTTTTCAACTTGTTTTTACTGCTATAATTTGCTCTGCTTTGTGATTTTTATCTCCATATTTTACCGCGCAACTTCAAAACAGTGATTGTTCCAGTTTCAGGTTGGTTTCCAGGTTGCTATCTCACATTTTGAATTGATTATTATGCTTACTGTCTAATTCAGTTTTAACTTCGGGTGTAGATATTCAAAACAACACATGGAGACATCCAAAATCCCTAGAATTACCAGGAGTAAAAACCTCCAGAAGGATATGTTCACCAAAGACCCGAAATTCGGTGTCTTTTCTGATACTAGCAGCCGCGTCATTGAAACTTATCATTTAGATTGGTCTAGGGTTTATTCAATTTTTGATAACAATGACCTCTCAGATTTCCAGGGCGACCAAATGGTATATGAGAGAATTAGAGATTCTAGCTTGCATATGATTGCTTCCAGACCAGCCATCCTACCTTATAACTATGTTGTGCGGTGCATTATTGACCACGCCAATGTGAAAGATCGTTCTTTCAATACCAGTACCGAGTCTCAGCTAGCCAATTTCCACTCAGAAACCTTTGTCATGATGTATGCTCTTAAACCTTATACCCAGCTTCTAGATGCATATTATGTTAACACCGCTAAATCCAAATTCAATTTCGACCATATGCTCAAATATTGGATGACGAAACCCTACAAAGTTTTCAAGAGGAAAGATGAATTATACCCGGTCAAGTGGTTCAAAGAGCCTTACTCCCTGTTAGCATCCATGTTGTGTAGGCTTTATGTCCTTCCCAACTGTTCTTTCTTTAAAGAGGAATGGGCTCCCATCGCTCATCACATTATAATTACAGGTGAATCCTTCCCTTGGGCCTCAATTCTATCACTGGAACTTAAAAACTCCATCCAGGAGTTGTAGAAAGCCACTGCGAAGAAAAATCCCAACTTTTACCTCACCGCCTTCATTGTGGACATCTTCTGTGCTGAGTTTCGTTACCCTAATTTGGGATGGAGTTGGAAATTGTAGGTCCCGCCTGTACATATTTACCATTCTAAGCTCTGGGATGGCATCTATGTGACTCATTTCTATCATATATGTGAAAGTTTTCCTGGTAGGGTGTATTTTCTGATTTTCAACAAAGAAGACCCTGTGTTCTCATCGGAGGCAAAAGCTCTCATAGCCACTATGGAAGATTGGTATGTTGGTGAATCTTTCACTTACATTAGAGTTTATGGAAGTAATGCAGCTCACATGTTGCCTAATGTCATCCCAAACAGGTTGGTCTTAGAAGACATCTCATTTCAGACAGTCACAGAGGGAATCTATAAGAAATGTGCTACACCAAAGAGAAAAGTTTGGCCCAGGTTTCCTATTACACTTGGATCCTTGAGCATTCCCTCTTCTAATTGGAAGAGGTACATGAAGGAGAGGCCTGATAATATCACTCTTCTCACCCCTTTTCAGTTTAAAAGAGTCAAAACTATTCTGAGAGCATGGGAATATTTGGATGATACAGTGGCTGATGCCATAAAGAAAGCTCAAGCTATCTGTGGCAGGAGGTGGTATGTAGTGGATCATATCATGAATGACTTATCTTTTCCTACCATGGTGCTTATTTAGAAGGAAAGTACACCTAGATTTATGCTCGAGCAGGTTGAGAAACAAAGAGACGAGCAGGAGGAGAAAATAAAGGAATTGGACCACATTAGCATACGTGATATGGAGTAGTTAATCAAACAACCATTCGTAGTGCAAATCAAGATCCATGTTTACATCCAAATTTGGCATAATTTGGCTAAAAATGAGGCCAGAGATTATAAATGTAATGCTCAATTAGTCATAGAATCAGCCACTTATCCTGATATCGAGGAGCTGCTACGAATTTGGAGAGTCTAGAAATATTTCCTAGGATATTAGCTTTGTTTAGTTTTTGGATCCCCTTTAGGGGGAAATTCTATTGTTTGTAATAATTATTTAAGTAAATGATCTTCAATGTATCAAGGTCTCTTGAAATTTTGACTTTTGGAAGGGAGACTGATACAAGGGATCGAATAACACTTCAGCTTTTGCAAAGGTCTTTTATGTAATTTGTTACAGAGGATTTTGTATATAATACAATGTTGAAATTCTTATCTTTTGTATTTGATCTATCAAATTTCTTTGACAGTTTCAATTTTTCCTATTACAAATGATTAGATAGTACTGTGGTTCATTTGCAATTGGTTAATGTGTTAATTTAACTTTGATATATCTCTATTAAGTATTAATACATCGAAAGAATTTCATGAAATTTCTTTTATGAATTTTTGTTTATCTATTTCTACAAATGTTTCAACAGTAAGAGTTTCATAGTTTATAAGTTGGTTTTTCAAATAACTTGAGTGCTTGCAGGTTATCTTGAATGGTTTTATCCTAATTTATTATTGTTTAATTTTCATTAAACAATTTGTAATATCAGTAAGTGCAGTCTCATTCTATTTGCATTTCTATTAATATGATGAATTATCTATTCTTTACACAGCTCAAGACCACCTGTCAATTATTCAACTCCATTTGAAGCAGTTTAGATTTATATTAGTCTTTTTTTTTCTATCTAGGTTTAAGTTTCTTTTTCTCTTGTCTCAACTCTTTGTTTTCCATTCTGGATCAAATCCACCCATAAGATAGCAGAGGATGCATAAGTATCCGTGGGGGATTACCATACCAAACATCTCAAGGATAGAACAATACCTGCATGGGATTGTTTAAATCCTTTGCCTGGGTTTTCTCCGTGTGTTGTAATCCTTGAACACCCTAATCAACCACATACACAGTTGGGGATTCAAAAAATGGCGCTATAAGGAGGGCTAACACATCATGCCTAAATGGAATAATCATACACCTCCTCTAGCAAGAGATCCAATCATTACTCGTAGTCGCGCTGGCGCGTCTACCTCAGGGGAACAAGTAGCTCAAGTTTCAAACACTATTCCAGTTACCCCTGGATAAGAACAAGCTACCCCATCATACAGATACGTTCTTGTATCACCAATCCTAGGGCCCATCACAGTCAAACAGCTGTTGAAGAGTAATTCCCACAACGTTGCCGATTTTAGAAGAAAATTCGCTGAAGATCATGCTACTCAGGATTTGCCTTAACTCAGTAACCAAGACACCCCAAGCCCAGGTGATCAAAAAAATGAAAGATGTCGTGACCTTTTTAGTGAGCCATCTACTCCTAGGTTATATCTAGGTTCCTTGTTTCTAGAGTCAACAACTCCTCGACACAACATTCGAGTAGGAGGGCCACCCTCGTCTCCTCCCTCTTCTTCATCTTCATCCGACAAATCGTCAGATTATGAATCTTCAGACTCCTCAGCAAAATCTATCCCGATGGTTGATGAATGACCTAATAGTCCATGGTTGGATGGGTATGTTGTATTCATTTTAGGAGATCAGCACAGATTGCCTAAAAATACCGAGAAGTGGCTTTCGAAATTTAATCCAGATGATAAGATTCCTGTGGAATACCACATAAAATCGTTCATGCAAGCCATTATAATTATAAATGTTATCCATGAGGACGTGGTTTGCAGACTGTTCCCTTACACATTTGAGGGAAAATCTTCTACTTGGTACTTTTCCTTAGAAGCTAGCTCCATCCTGTCATGGGATGTGTTTTCTGAGCTCTTCACTCAAAATTTTGGGGATGACAAAACCCCAGAGGAATTAGTAATAGAGATCGCTTCCATGAAAACTAAGGGTAAAGAAACAGTCAAAGACTATAATCACTAGTTTTCATATTTAAAGAATAGGATCCCAAATACAGTACTTCCTGTCGAGGAATTACTAGTAGCTTACTATATTAAGGGTCTTCCGACCCAAATAGCCATGTGGGTAAAAAGGGCCCATAAATAATCTTTGCAAGATGCTTTCTCCGAATCCATTCAGGTCGAAAGAGACATGTTCTGTCTCAAAGACAACCCTGACTCTACATCCGAACAAGCATTTACCTCACGTAGGAAAACTGATGGTTCCCTTAAACCTACTGCTACCAGCCAAGATCTGTTCAATATGAGTGACATGAAGAATATCCTTCAAAGGATGTCTAACGAGATGGTAGATATAAAAAATAAAAACAATGAAAATCAATCAAATAATAGAGGATTCAATAGGCCACCTTTTAGGAGTCCAAATCAGCCTCCTCAGAATCCACCACCTCTAAATCCTAGCGAGGGGTGCACCTCAGAAGATATTTTATTTGTCTTGAAAGCCTTAGTTGCAGGAACACCAGACACCCCAGAAACCTCTGAAGATCAGTCCACCCAAGAATCACAACCTCCCCAAGAGGAAGAGGAGGACGACTAGTAGGTCAGCTCTGTCAGTTTCTTTTCAGAAGAGGAAGAACAAGAACAAGAAGAAACCGATATAGTTTTTAATATTTAGCACACACACAATACCAGGTCTAAAGGGACACCTCCCTAGGAGTCATCTCATCTGACACAGACCACTAGCAAAGGTAGAGCTCAAACTCAGAAGGATACCCTCATTCCTGAGCCAGAATATAATTTGGACGAGGATCTTAAGAGAGTGAAAGCAAACATATCATTATTTGACCTTCTCAAAATCCCTTCCATAAGGGCTTCCTTACCTAAAAGAATGATTATAAAGAAACCTTGAGAAGCTCAAAATAATAACATTGACTCTACTTCCTGTCCAAACCATCCTAAGATTGGAAGCAAGGGTACTCCTCCCTTTTTACTTACCTTTGAGATCTTTAACAGAAATGTGCATAACTGTATGGTAGACTCGGGTGCCTCATCCAACGTTATGCCCCTTTCCGTGTGTAAGAATATTAATGCCACCTATGAAAACTACCCTATTCACATTGTGCAATTAGATAGATCCAAGGTTAAGGTGGTAGGGAGGCTAAGAAATGTTCTTCTCAGACTATCAACAGATCCTCGAATTCATCAAACAATGGATATTGTGACTGCAGATATTCTAGAGACCTATGGTATGTGGTTGGATTGGGATTGGTCAGAGAAAATCATAGGTTAATTTGCTACTGATTGGTCTCACTTGTGGTTGCTTCTTAACGGGAATCCTAACAAGCTCAAAGATGACAGAGAACATTTCATGAAACAAACTGTAACTAATATCGATGGTTCCAACGAATATGTCTCCTTCTTTAACAATCAAATCGAACATTTCACATTTGACACTTTATTTGGAGACTTACCTGCTGATGTATCACCAATAGAGAATGAGCATAAACACTCTCAGGTAACTCATCTTAAATCTGTTCCATTCTCTAGAACTACTGTTCATAATGTATATAATGTAAATACCAATTTCAGAATTGATACTATAGTATGGACCTTATTTTTCGATGGCTCCAGGTCAAAGGAAGGAGCAGGTGTAGGGTGTGCACTTATTGATCCCAAAGGGATCAAAACCATGATTGCATGCAGGTTGGAATTTGAATGTACCAATAATGTGGCTGAGTACGCGGCTTTAGTCCAAGGAATCAGGAAAGCTATCGATATGGGAGATGAAGTAATTGAATGTGTGGAAGACTCTGAAATCATTGTGAAACAGGTACGAAATCAGATACACTGTCTATCTCCACGTCTCGTTAATTATCAGAGATTAATTAGGGACATGACTAGTTCCTTCTCAGCATTTAATATTATATCTATTCCTAGATCCTAGAACTTTTACACAGATCTGCTAGCCAACACTGCACCTAGACTGATCCCTCCCAAAGGATTGTCCCCACAAACCTTCTCTATAGAATTGATGTATAGACCCTCAATACCTAACAATGTCACAAATCGGAAGGTGTTTGATGATGATCATTAAATACTTGAATTCCTGTCAGCCCAAAATACCTTCGAGGGTATGGCTATTGATGAAGTTGATCATGAGAAGTATCTGTCTGATCCTTTCAACATCATCCCCAAATATTTCATCAGTCTGGAGAATTTCTATGATTTACAAGATAAATTTAGATAAACCATCAATTGCAAGACTCAAAGCTTGACCTTGAATCACACCCCTGTTAACTTAGGAATAGAGCACTAACCCCGATTTATCAATCTTTGAATACACTGTTCTTGTGACAAAAGAATAAGTTTTGTCAAACTCTGCAGTGAATATAAAGACATTTTTCCCTGGACATACGATGAACTCAGGACCTTTGATACTACCATTAAGCATCATAACATCCCTTTGAAAACTGATGTAAAACCCTATCAGCAAAAATTGAGGAAAATGCACCTCAGTCTAGAGCCTTCTATTAAGAAAGAACTAGACAAACTGCTCTCAGCTAGGATCATATTTCCCATCCGCCATATGCAATGGATAGCTAAATTGGTCCCTGTTCATAAAAAGAATGGGGAAATCAGACTCTGTGTAGACTTCATGAACCTGAACCGTGCCTATGAAAAAGACAACTATCATGTTCCTCCAATGGAATAGATCCTACAGAAGGTAGCCAGATCAGAGATGTTTTCACTGCTAGATTATTTTTCTGGTTACAACCAAGTCTTGCTTGCACTTGACGATCAAGTGAAAACTTCTTTCAATACCCCTTGGGGAACATTTTCATATAGACGAATGCCGTTTGGAA
This sequence comes from Pseudotsuga menziesii, assembly GCA_001517045.1. Taxonomy (NCBI): domain Eukaryota; kingdom Viridiplantae; phylum Streptophyta; class Pinopsida; order Pinales; family Pinaceae; genus Pseudotsuga; species Pseudotsuga menziesii. Next base: position 188,666 of record LPNX011221098.1, on the reverse strand, counting down.
TAATAAATGCAGGAGCCACATTCCAGAGAGCTATGGACATGGATTTCAGAGATTTGATCCACAATTCTGTTGTTGTGTACCTTGATGATGTTACCATTTACTCTAAAATCAGTGTTTGAAAGGTGCAGGAAATTCGACATCTCCCTTAATCCCAAGAAGTCCATATTTGTAGTAACATAAGGTAAGTTTTTGGGTTTTGTAGTTTCAAAATAAGGTATGATCATTGATCCCAAACGCGTAGAAGCAATCTCCAAGATCGACCTTCCTAACTCTCGTAAGGCAATGCAGTCATTTTTGGGTAATATTAATTTTGCTAGAAGATTTGTTCCTAATTTTTCCCAAGTAGTTAAACCCCTGTAGTTTTTGGTCAAAAAATATGAACCATTTAAGTGGTCCGAAGAACAGAAAAATGCATTTACTGAAATTCGAAAAACCATAGCAAAAGGACCTGCTCTTATGTCCCCGGATTTCAATAAAGATTTTATATTTTATACATTTGCTACTGGCTTTTCTTATGTCGTTGTTCTCATGTAGAAAAATCATGAAGATATTGAAATCCCCATTTCTTTCTTGAGTTTGACATTTAAAGGGGCTGAAATCAATTACTCCTAGGTTGACAAGCAGGCCTACACAGTATACAAATGAGTAAAACATTATAGGCCTTATCTTTTGAATTCCGGGACTCTATTATTCGACAATTCGCAATGTCCTCATCCAAAAGGAGTTGGGAGAAAATATAGCTCACTGGATGACCACCCTTCAGTAATATGATCTAGAGATTAATCCTGCGAAGATCGTCAGAGGACAAGGTTTGTGTCAGCTCACCGCCCAGTCGAGCAACCCTGAAAATCAGCAAGCTAATTGGGAACAGGAAGAAGCTACTCCTACAGTTTGTGTTAATGCACTTGAAACTATGGCATCTGAATGGACCTGTAGGTGGACACTTCTTAGGTGATACCACAGCTCAAAAAATTATCAGGGCAGGATACTATTGGCCTACCCTATTTAGAGATGCCCATTCATTTGTCAAAAAGTGTGCGCCTTGCCAGAAGTGAGTTGGAAAAGTTAAGAAACCTTCTTACCCCTTGCAGCCAGTAGTAGTCCAATTCCCATTTCAGCAGTGGGGATTGGATTTCGTCGGACCCATCAACCCTGTATCCTCATTACAACACAAATACATTTTGACAGCCACTGACTATTTCACAAGGTCGGTAGAAGTAGTCCCTTTAATACTGTGTAACACAAGCCAGGTAATTTCCTTCCTAGAAAATTAGATAATCACTAGGTTTGGCACCCCCGAGTATCTTGTTTTTTATAATGCCTCCTATTTCCAGTCCATTGACCTAACTATCTATGCCCTTGAAAAGGGGATAAAGCTTAAGTTTTATGCTAATTACTACCCCTAGGGAAATCCTCAAACAAAAACTTGATAAAAATTCTTAAGAAGAGAGTGGCTTCACATGATAAAGACTGGCACACCCAAATTTACTATGCTCTTTGGGCAGATCAAATCACCCCAAAGGAAGCCCTTGGTAACTCCCTGTATTGCCTTGTTTATGGAAAGGAAGTTGTCCTACCAGCTAATCTCACCATTCGTTCATTAAAATTTCCCAATCCCTCCAGGATAATGACTCTTCCCCATTACAGCGGAGGATTGATTCTCTGCTCAAACTAGAAGAGGATAGAGAGAAAGCCAAGAATAAATTCTACCAACATCAATAGTTGGTTAAGAGATGGTTCGATGAGAGGTCTTCTTCTGATAGAGATTTCTCAGTGGAGATTGAGTGTTGTGGTGGGACAAACAACACAAGGATAACAAAGAATACACCAAGTTCAGTGCCTCTAGTTAGGACCATTCGTTGTTACAGAAAAGATTGGTCCTAGTACAATTCGACTACAAACATTGGAAGGGGTAGAAGACACTTTCCCAGTGAATGTTTTTATGCTCAAGAAGTACTTTGTTTGAAAAAGGTTGATTCAACCTTGTACATAGGTTTGGTGTGTTATTTTCTTTTGTTTCTGAATGTTTTCTTGGTTTTGAAACTTTTGGCAATATCTACACCCTTGGCAATAATGAGAAATCAACTTTCTCAATATTCAATATGCTCAACTGAAACGGATCTGTCAGTGTTTATCTTTTCTAAATCGTATCAAGGTTTGTTATATTTGAATGATAACCATATTTACAGTGTTTTGTATTGATGCCCTCTCATCCAGGTTAATGCCTTCTACATGCTTTACTCAGATGATGATAATTGTGGAAGAAAAGGATCACCCTGTCTATGCTGGTCTCATTAGGGCATTGTAGCATATCTTTTTAGCCTGGTCAGTATTACTCTTTGGGATTCAACAACGGCCATATATCTTATTATGTGAATTACAAGATGAGGGGTCTCATCACAAGCCAGCTTATTAGGTTCATGGGTGCTCAGTGGAATGACATCTTTCCCATTTAACATGGGGAGATGGATTCCAGTTCTCTGGAAGATGGGAGATCCTATCACAGGTTGGCTCATTCATGATCCACAGAGCATCAGTGAGTAACTTTTTCTACATATGGACACTAAGCCATGGCAGTGTCTTGTAATTCACACTTTACATCAAACCCCAGTCAAACCCCAAACAAGAAAACATTGCACACAAGATGAGGGGGTCCTATCTTCGTCTAGCCTTAATCTTGCACATTGATCTAGGAACAAATAATCAATCTCATCAAGAAATAATCAAGAAATAACTCAGAAATGGTGTTAATTGGAACCGGAACTGGTTTCCTTTCTGTATATTTAATAAACAATGAATGGTTACAATAACAATGTCAATCAATAGCTTGAATCCATGAGGAATTCAAATACCTAAGGAGGAAATTCAAAATCAATGAGTAAGTTTGGATTAACTGACTGTCAGCCATTGGTTCACACTCAGTTAACCACTTGACCAAAACCCTAATTGACTCACCAAACCCTAATTGAAGTCGGAGTGCAATAAATAACTAAATCTCAATTGAAGGAGATCAAACACATGTCATAGCAAGCCAAACATCAAGTGCTAGTGCTCAATGACTTCAATGAACCCTGATGAGGTTAACTGAAGCTGAACTGATCATCAGAAGTTGGTGGAGGTGCCCCTGTTGACTCCAGATCATTAAATAATAATAAATAATCATTAAATAATAATTAAATAATATATTTAATGAGAGTAGGCGCCTTAACTGACTGGTTGAACTGATTGTAACCACTAGTTAGCAATTAGGTGCATTAATATCACTCAGATCACCCTCAGAGTGCTCCAATTAGCCTCCTTAACTGTAGGAGAAGGCTAAGTTAGCCTTCTTGACTGTAGGTAGGCGTGGGTGTGACTGGATGATGTCAATTAATTTCAATTATACTTAGGATAGTGGTTTAAATAGGCCAATTTGACCAAAAAGAGTGTGTATGGTGTTAAATTTCTTCAACACCCCCCCTTAAGCTATACTCAGGAAGAGTTAGAAAACATAGATGCATAAAAATGCTAGGGCCCCGGAAACTAAGGCCATAGGTCACCCTGTACAATGTTGAAACTAAAACAATGCTCAAAACAAACTAAGTGAGGAAAAGAGGGAACCCCCCCCCCCCCCTCAAGTTGAACACTGAAAGTAGTCTGAATCACCTTGATGAACTCACCCCCAACAGTGAACAGAGGTAAGTGAACTTATTTTTTGAAAAGCTCTTGGTGAAGATGTCTGCAATCTACTCATCAGTTGGGCAGTATTGCAGAATGATGGTCCTGTCATGCACTGGCTCCCTGATGTAGTGCATGTGAATCTCTACATGCTTGGTCCTCTGCCTAGTAACTGGATCCGTGAATATATTAATAGCACTCTGGTGTTCACAAAAAAGGATAGTGGACAAAGTTCTACCAAGATCAAACTCTGAAAGAATGCCTTGCAACCAAACTGCTTGGATGCAAGCATTCACCGCTCCTCGATACTCAACCTCTGCTAAAGATAGTGCTATGGAAGCCTACTTTTTGCTTGACCAGTAAATGGAGCCACCACCAAACATGAATACATATTTGAAATTTGATATTTGATCAATATAATAACCCACCCAATCGGAATCTGTGTATCCAACCAGCTCTAGCTCGGAGTCTGCAACATAGTGAATGCCGTAGGTCCCGGTTCCCTGAATATACTGGAGGATCCTCTTGGATTCCTTCCAATGAAGATCATGAGGCTGATGCATGTATCTTGATACATCATTCATGTCATAACAAATATCATTCCTAGAATGTGTTAAGTACAACAAGCTACCAATCAGCTGTCGATAGATAGTGCAGTCCATGGGAGGTGTGTGTTTTCCTTCTTCAAGGTTGATCCCTGAAAGGAAAGGGAATGGTGCAGGCCTAGATTCAGCCATGTTAAAATTTAATAATAGGTATAAAGTGTATTTATACTGAGCGACCATAATCCCATCAGAATTTTGCTCGATTTCGAGCCCCAAAAATTGTTTTAGAAGCCTCAAATCACTCATTTCAAAGGCATTGTGGAGAGCAGTTTTGATGGTTGAAATGGAGGAAACTGTGCTACCTATGATCAATAAGTCATAAAAATATAAAACAATTATAATTAAATTACCATCATACTACTATAAATACACATTTGGATCTGATCTACATCTCTGAAAGTTTTGCGAGAGAAGAAATGCATCCATCTTGGAATACCACTCTCTTGGGGCTTGTTTTAACCCGTATAGTGACTTCTTTAGCTTGCAAAAAAAACATGGATCAGTGATGTAGCCCTCAGGATGCTTCATGTATATCTCCTCATGAATATTTCCATCCAGAAAGGTGGACTTAACATCCATGTGATGCACCTCCCAGTGCTTGGATGCTGAAATTGCCAAAACAGGGCGGATAGAGTCCATTTTTGCAACCGGTGCAAAGGTCTCATGGTAGTCCACTCCTTGGACCTAAGAGAAACGTTTTTCTACCATCCTTGTCTTATATTTTTATGTGCTTCCATTAGAAGCAACCTTTGTCCAAAAAACCCACTTGCATTGAACCAATTTCCTTCCTGGAGGAAGAGAAACTAGCTCCCAAGTAGTGTTTTTCTGAAGAGAATTCATCTCTTCATCCATGGAAACTTGCCATATCGGATCATTTAGAGCATGGTAGTAGGATTTTGGATCTGAGATAATCATCAAATAGCAATTTTCGGACAGAAAATTATCAGAACAAGAGAGCGCAGTACCTACTCTTTGGAAATCAGACCGGGTTCTCCTTGGATCATCTGGATTTCCAATGTTGTCTCCTACGGAGGAGAGTGTCTGTTGGGCCCATGTAGGAAGATGATTTTGCACTTCAGGTTTTGATTCAGCATCTGATTATTTCTGCACACTAATATTAGAAATCAGAGGATCCAAATCAGGGTCATCACCCCCAATTTCATCATCCAAATATTCAGTAGAATAGGAAGGAAATTCAACAATTTTCTCCTTCACTAGTTCCACCTCATGAAGAGGCTCATCGAACTTGACACTTCTCTCGATGATGATATATTTGGTATTGATATGTAGCAGCTTGAATCCTTTAGATTCATCAGGATACCCAATAAACAGACATTCTATGCTTTGCGGTTGCAAAGCCCTTCTTTTATCAAGCGGAATCCAGGCCCATGCAGTGGACCCAAACACCCGTAGGTTCGACACATCTGTCTTGTGTCCGAAGTATGCTTCGAAAGGAGTATTTCCTTTCATAGATGAATGTGGGACCCTATTTTGAATGTATGCTGCAGCATGCATGGCTTCAGCCCACAAATTTGTAGCAAGCTTCTTTGACTCCAACATACAGGTGGTCATCTCCTTGAGAGACCGGTTCTTCCTTTCCGCTACTTCGTTCTGCTGGGGAGTGTAGGGAATTGAATGCTGGACCTGAATACCACTTTGGGAGCATATGTACAGAAACTAATTACTGACATAATCCCCTCCATTATCAGATCTCAAGATATTGATCTTAAGCCCAGAGGCATTTTCGATCAAGGCCTTCAATTCAGAAAAATTTTCACATACTTCTGATTTCTTTTTGAGAAAGAAAACCCATGTATACCTTGAAAAATCATCAATAAAAGTAAGGAGGTACCTTGATACATTCATGGATGTGATAGGAATTGGACCGCTGATATCAGAATGTATCAGCCCCAATATTCTTGTAGCTCGGTTTGCCTTCCCCCAATCGAACTTGTGCTCAGGGTGTTTTCCAATCACACATCCCTTGCAGACTCCCGTGGTTGCCTTGATGACCGGGAGGCCTTCAACCATGGATTTTTTCTGTAATTGCTGCAAATATTTAAAATTAAGATGGCCAAACCTCTCATGCCATAGCCCAATAACCTCATTTCCATGAGTTAGCAGAGTAGTGGGCTTTGCATCTGCAACAAAGTGAGAGAATTCATAGGCTTTTCCATGATGATTTACAAGGCCTTTTGCAATGAGTTTCCCGGATGCAATTTCTGTTATCTCAACATCATATGGGTTGAAGAGACTCTCTTAGGCATTCCTGTATGTGTCATCTGATAGACACTAAGGAGATTTGCTACTAGAGATGGTACATACAAGACATTAGAGAAAAAACCATTTTCAAGATCTACAGTACCTTGTCCTTTGGAAATGATGGTGGAGTCATTCCCCATGTGGACGGGGATGGATTTGATGGTATCCAAGGATGAAAAGGAGTCTTTTTTAGCCATCATGTGATTCAAAGCTCCAGATTCAATCAGTAGTGCTTTGGACTTCGAAGTGCTTTCCATGAGGGCATGACCTTTCTCATGCTGTGGTTCCCGATCTTGGTGATCTCTCCTCTGAAAGCTCTCCAGAATATTGATGTGATTCCTCTCAAGGAGAGAGGTTGATACGAAAATATTTTTGTTCATGCAGGAATGTTTAGGGTGAAAAACCTTCCCGCAATAAGAACACTTGACTTTTTCTTTCCCATTGTGCCCTTTTCCTTTGTTCTTCCTTGAGCCAGAAGATTCATCATGCTGCTGGTTTTCAACTCTAGGCTTGGGAGCATCAAATTTAGTTTTCTAATTTTTCTGCTTCTTTCCTTTATCCTTCAGATATTTGGGCCCTGAGACATGGAGGGCTTGATCACGGGAAGATTGGATGATCCCCATTTGGACAAGCTTGTCATGTTCATTTGTTAGGGACTCAATGAAGGCATTGAGTGTAGGCATCTTCCATCCAGGGGTTGTGAGTTTCCCCGCACGGAATGTAGAAACAAAAACTGAATAATCAGCCCTGAGTTTGGAGAGTATGGCAAGGATGATTTGATCATCCTCCTTCTCCAGATTGCATTTTTTCAAGAGTAAAACAGTATGCTTGAACTTTGTAAAGAAATCATTCAGAGTCTCGAAATTGGAAGGTTGGAGAGACATGAGTTCATTTTTGAGCTAGTAAACCCTTAATTCATCATGCTTTCCATATAGAGATTCCAATTTGTCCCATACTTCTTTCGGCGTCTTCAAATTCGTAAGATGGAAGAGAAGGTCTCGGGAAATAGAAAGGCACAAAAAATCAAAGGCTTCATCCTTCTTGTTCAAGAATCTTGCTTTTTCTATGGCGGATCCAGGCTCAACTTTAGTTTCCATGGTGACTCTAAAAAGTCCTTTGGAGCGCAACTAAATCTCCATATCACTTTTCCATGAGTGGAAATTGTATGGAGTCAAGAGATCTGTTGAGGAGGCCATCTGGATGTGCTGTAGCGAATGCTTCACCTGTAGAAACCTGAAAATCAAAACAGAAAATGGAAAAATAAGGTCGGACAACCTACACATTCTAGGCTTTCATCACACCCAGCATAGTCAATCAAGAAAGCTTGATCAACAAGTTCTTTACTTGGGATATTGAGTGGTAATCCTTGGCTTCTGGTGCAGTGTTGGAATTTTGATCTATTACTCACTTTTCATGGAGAAATTTGTCAAAAAGCTTGTTTTTGAGAGATAGATCTTTGTCCCGCTGTATGCTTTGATACCATATTAATATTGCACATTGATCTAGGAACAAATAATCAATCTCATTAAGAAATAATCAATCTCATTAACAAATAATCAATCTCATTAAGAAATAATCAACAAATAACTCAGAAATGGTGTTAATCGGAACCGGAATTGGTTTCCTCTCTGTATATTTAATAAATAATGAATGGTTACAATAACAATGTCAAGCAATAGCTTGAATCCATGAGGAATTCGAATACCTAAGGAGGCAATTCAAAATCAATGAGTGAGTCTGGTTTAATTGACTGTCAGCCATTGGTTCACACTCAGTTAACCACTTGACCAAAACCCTAATTGACTCACCAAACCCTAACTGAAGTTGGAGTGCAATAAATGACTGAATCTCAATTGAAGCAGATCAAACACATGTCATCGCAAGCCAACCATCAAGTGCTAGTGGTCAATGACTTCAATGAACGTCTATGAGGTTAACTGAAGCTGAAATGATCATCAAAAGTTGGTGGAGGTGCCCCTGTTGACTCCATATCATTAAATAATAATAAATAATCATTAAATAATATATTTAATGAGAGGATGTTCCTTAACTGACTGGTTGAACTGATTGTAACCACCAGTTAGCAATTAGGTGCATTAATATCACTCAGATCACCCCCGGAGTGCTCCAGTTAGCCTCCTTGACTATAGGAGAAGGCTAAGTTAGCCTCCTTGACTGTAGGTAGGTGTGGGTGTGACTGGATGATGTCAATTAATATCAATTATACTTAGGATAGTGGTTTAACTAGGCGAATTTGACCAAAAAGAGTGTGTATGGTGGTAAATGTCTCCAACAAGCCTCACTATGATCATGGGCTTGATATTGGACTAAAACTATCACCAAATGGTTCCCAAGCCATGATAGTTCCTTTTGGCTATATGGATGGAAGAAAAGAGGTATCCTTACCGAGCTGGCTTGCTCAGTTTCCAAGTCAGGTTTGTGAATGGCGTTGATTACCAGAACATGGGGCAGTGGTCCCGTGTCAATGCAATCTTGCAATTCTAAAAAAAAAAAATTAATAATAAAAAGGGGGAAGAAAAGTAATAGTTTAAAAGGTTGTGTGTGGAAAACCAAAGTGGTAAAGGTCTGATCTCAGGTTCAGCTTTAACTTACATGCCTATGTCAACCTCAGTTTAGATGAACCTATCTTCCAATGACATTTGAATAAGAGTTGCATCATTTTAAATGACCATGGATGGGATTACATCAATAATTTTAAAGGTTTCTAGTTGGTTACATTCTTATGTTAACACTCCTTGAGAGTTAATCATTTTCCCACTGACAGTTTGGTTGGGAAAGACTATTGTTTTGCAGGGATAATTGGTTCTTCCAGCCAGTCTCCATTTGTTGTAGGCACAACAGATCCCATGTCATTTGACATGGGAGCCCAATTACATGTATGAATATTACTTGGTAAGACTCTTCATAATCTTCAAAGGTCTCCTTAAGATTTTTTTTATTGACTCTTGGGATTTATTAACTTAGCCAAAATTTTCAAAAAATCCATTTTTGAGTTCTTTGTTTTTAATACAGTAAGATTGTTTTTTTTGGATCATTTTTCATCTCGCATCCTGCAACCCACAAGTTGTAGAATGCGGGAAACATTTTTATTTTTTATATTTATTTTTGAAACCCACATCCCACAAATGAGGAATGTGGGATATATTTATGTGTGTTTGTTTTTAGTTAACCCACAACTTGCAGAATGTTGGTTGCAGGGTCATTATTTGTTTATGTTTCAATTTGCATATTTTTGTATCCCACATCCAGTATCCTGCAAGATACAGAGTGCGAAGTGCGGATCCAATTGAATAATTTTTTGCTATTTTGCGTTCCCACATCCCGCAACCCGCAAGTTGTGGAATGCAGGTTGTGGAACAATTAATAAACTTGCAATTTTTGTTTTTGATCCCGCATCCTGCAAAGCTAATCCTGACCGTTGTTTTTCTTTTTACCTTCATCTAACGGTTTGCGTTATTCCTCGGGAATTATATATATGGTATCTTTGATTTACGATTTTTAAACTTGTTTTTACTACTGTAATTCGCTCTGCTGTGTGATTTATATCTCCAGATTTTACCGCACAACTTCAAAACAGTGATTGCTCCAGTTTCAGGTTGGTTCCCAGGTTTCTATCTCGCATTTTGAATTGATTAATGTGCTTACTGTCTAATTCAGTTTTAATTTCTGGTGTAAATATTCAAAACGACACATGGCGACATCCAAAATCCCCAGAATTACCAGGAGTAAAATCCTCCAGAAGGATATGTTCAGGAAAGACTCGAACTTCGGTGTCTTTTCTGATACTAGCAACCATGTCACTAAAAATTATCATTTAGACTGGTCCAGGGTTTATTCAATTTTCGATAACAATGACCTCTCATATTTCCAAGGCGACCAAACGGTATATGAGAGAAATAGAGATTCTATCTTGCATATGATTGCTTCTAGACCAGCCATCCTACCTTATAATGATGTTGTGCGGTGGATTATTGACCACGCCAATGTGAAATATCGTTCTTTCAATACCAGTACCAGGTCTCAGCTAGCCAATTTTCGCTTGGAAATATTTGTCAGGATGTATGCTCTTAAACCTTATACCCAGCTTCTAGATGCATATTTTGTTAACACTGCCAAATCAAAATTCAATTTTGACCAGATGCTCAAATATTGGATGACGGAACCCCACAAATTTTCCAAGAGGAAAGATGAATTATACCCTGTCGAGTGGTTCAAAGATCCTTACTCCCTGTTAGCAGCCATGTTGTGTAGGCTTTATGGCCTTCCCAACTGTTCTTTCTTTAAAGAGGAATGGGATTCCATTGCTCATCACATTATAACTACAGGTGAATCCTTCCCTTGGGCCTCAATTCTATCATGAGAACTTAAAAACGCCATCCAAGATTTCCAAAAATCCATTGCGAAGAAAAATCCCAACTTTTACCTCACCGCCTTCATTGTGGACATCTTCTGTGCTGAGTTCTGTTATCCTAATTTGGGATGGAGTTGGGAATTGTCGGGCCTACCTGTACATATTTACCATTTTGAGCTATGGGATGGTAACTATGTGACTCGGTTCTATGATATATGTGAAATTTTTCTTGTCAAGGTGTGTTTTTTATTTTCAACAAAGAAGCCCCTACGTTCTCACTGGAGGAAAAAGCTCTCATAACCACTATGGGAGACTAGTATATTGGTGAATCTTTCACTTACATCAAGGTTTATGGAAATAACATAGCTCACATGTTGCCTAAGGTCATCCCAGACAGGTCGGTCTTAGAAGAGATCTCATTTCAGACAGTCACAGAGGGAATCTATAAGAAATGTGTTGCACCAAAGAGAAAAGTTTGGCCCAGGTTTCCTATTACATTTGGATCCTTGAGTGTTCCCTCTTCTACTTGGGCATCAGAGTTGAGTGAGAATATCATGTCACTTAAACTTGGTTTTGCAGTCAAAAGGAAACATGATCCTAAAGGGATTATCGATCTACACTTGAGGAAGAACCACTTCAAAATAGGTTATGCTCATGAAGGAATTCTAGATGATTCCATTTATCAAGGGGTAGATACATTTTCTGAGCTCTTGGAAAGGGCTAAGATAAAATAGGAACAAATCCATATCCTGCAGTATCAGAAGGAGATCAGGGATAGGGTAAAGCATTACAGGTCGATGTAGTTGCACATCCTAGAAAGGATGGCGAAGGACAAAGAAGTTTGAGCCACAACAAAAGAAACTCTGGCACCCAAAACTACATATGTGGAAACCATATTAGTTTTGGACAAATGGAAATATCCCATGGGAGAAATTACCCAGGCCTCTGTGGAACAACAAGTTAAGGACTATTTGCAGACTTCAGAGCAAATGAAGCAAAATTTGAACAAGATGACTTCAGCCTTAGATACACAAGAAGTTGCAACATCTCAGTCACCTAAAATTGACCAGGTGGTAAATAATGTGATTGAAAAGACTCTACCTGAACAAACTAAGGTTGAGGATAATTCTTTAAAAAAGACAGAGACTCCTGGTTCTGTTCCTACTATTGACCTGACTAATTCAGAGGAAGAGGAGGGAAGAAGTTCTCCTGTGCCTGTTTCTATTGAGACTAGTATTGATTTCCAATATCTCAATAATGGTACTAATGGTAATGTATTATCTCCTCTTCCTCAATCTCAACCTTTATGTCAGTATTCTCCCTCTTCTTCTGCAATACTTCTTTCTTCAATAAAGGCTTTGTCATCATTTTATGGTGGTTTATTTGCAACACCTTTTATGACAGAACTCTACCGTAATGCCACTTGTTTGCCTGAGTCAATCATACCTATTCTTGGGGTTGAACCTATTCCCTCATCTGTTGAGACTCCAGTTTTTAAAATCCCTCTGTATATTCCTTCAATTATCTTAGTTTCATCCCCTGTGTCTGAAGAAATTGTAATAATGTCAACATCATCATTTCTTAAGGCTATTACTTTGCAAATTCCTAATGTGGAAGTTCCTTCTCACAATGTTTCTTCAGCTCCCAAAGTTACTCTTGCCCAGAATGTTACTTCCTCCCCTGCCAATTCTCATATCACCATGGGTATACCTTCTCAAACCACCACTCAAACTTCATCTTTGGTTTCCACAGATATTAACATACCTCCTATTGATGAAGTCAGAGATGAATTCAATGAAGACTTTGTGGTATCCCTGGGTGAATATAGGTATAGTAAAGATGAGAAATCTATGGGAAGACGGGGAAAGAAGAGGGGCAGGGATCATATTGATATGGATATGCCAATGGTGAATGAATTTTTATGGACACCGCAATCAAATGACCCACAAGATTATGCTACAGATGCAACTTCTATTCTAGGTGCACTCATAGGTGCCAATATGCATGTTGTCAACTCTCTAAATAGAGAGTTTGATAAGCAAAAGGCAGAGATTATCAGTTTGAAAGAAGCACTAGAGCAACACAAGAAACAACATGAGGAAAAACAGGATGAACTCCAACTTAAGAATGTTTCTCTCAGTGAAGAGTTGCATAAAGAAAAGAATGATAATGCTACTCTGGTTCAAAAGGTTGGAGCATTAGAGAAGCAAAATGAAGATGTAACTACAAGTGCAGCTTCATCTTCATTTTCCAGGTTTTCCCAAGAAGAGTTTAAGGAGCTTGCTATCAAAACTAACAGGAAACATTTTGATTTGATATGTGAGTTGTTTGGAACTCTCACTCATATATTTAAGACTCATACAGTGTTTGACAAGATGTTTGTGGATTTGGAGGGCCTAATTGAGAAAAGACATCAGGCCTCAAAAGCTTATGATGAAGTCGCTGATTGGCAGATGTACATGAAGGAGAGGCTTGATAATATCACTCTTCTCACCCCTTTTCATTTTAAAAGAGTCAGAACTATTCTGAGAGCATGGGAAGATTTGGATGATACGGTGGCCGATGCCATAAAGAAATCTCAAGCTATCTGCGGCAGGAGGTGGTATGTAGTGGATCATATCATGACTGAATTATCTTGTCCTACCATGGTGCTTATTGAGAAGGCAAGTCCACCTAGACTTATTCTCTAGCAGGTTGAGAAACAAAGAGATGAGCAGGAGGAGAAAATAAAGGAATTGGACCAGATCAGCATATGTGATATGGAGTAGTTAATCAAACAACCATTCGCAGTTCAAAGCAAGATCCATGTTTACATCTGAATTTGCATAAGTTGGCTAAAAATGAGGTTGAAGATTAAAAATGTGATGCTCACTTAGGCATAGAATCAGCCACTTATCCTGATATCAAGGAGCTGCTACGAATTTGGAGAGTCTAGAAAGATTTCCTAGGATATTATCTTTGTTTAATTTTTGGATCCCATTTAGGGGGAAATTCTATTGTTTGTAATAATTATTTAAGTAAATGATATTCAATGTATCAGGGGATCTTGAACTTTTCACTTTTGAAAGGGAGGCTGATACAAGGGATCGAATAACACTTCAGCTTTTTCGAAGGTCTTTTATGTAATCCGTTACAGAGGATTTTGGATATAATACAGTGTTGCAATTCTTATCTTTTGTATTTGATCTATCAAATTTCTTTGACAGTTTCAGTTTTTCCTATTCCAAATGATCAGATAGTACCGTGTTTCATTTGCAATTGGTTAATGTGTTAATTTAACTTTGATTTATCTCTGTTAAGTATTAATACATCGAAATAATTTCATGAAATTTCTTTTTCTGAATTTTTCTTTATCTATTTCTGCAAATGTTTCAACAGTAAGAGTTTCATAGCTTATAAGTTGGTTTTTCAACTAACTTAAGCGCTTGCAGGTTATCTTGAATGGTTTTATCCTAATTTATTATTGTTTAATTTTCATTAAACAATTTGTAATATCAGTAAGTCCAGTCTCATTCTATTTTAATTTTTGTTAATATGATGAATTATCTGTTCTTTACACAACTCAAGAACACCTATCAATTATTCAACTCCATTTGAAGCAGTTTAGATTTAGATTAGTCCTTTTTTTTCTAGCTAGGTTTAAGTTTCTTTTTCTCTCGTATCAACTATTTGTTTTCCATTCTAGAAAACAGATCCATTCTGGATCAAATCCACCCATAAGCTAGCAAAGGTTCCATAAGTATCTGTGGGGGATTACCATACCAAACAGCTCGAGGATAGAACAATACTTGCTTGGGATTGTTTGAAGCCTTTCAATGGGTTTTCTCTGTGTGTTGTAAGCCTTGAACACCCTAATAAACCACATACATTGTTGGGGCTTCAACACATCTAACAAGTTTTCTTCCCTTTGGAATAGGTACAAGATCCCAAGTATCGTTCGCCATTAAGGAATGATATTCTTCCTGAAGATTCTACAAAAGTTTTTGGATCAAGATTCTTGGAAACTTGAGCCAAAAGAGAAGAGGCTCACTAAAAATAAGAACATGTTCGACGTTGATCTCTAGGATCATAAAAAATATCACCATCTTCTTCACATGTTGAATGGACCCATCGAGGAAGAAATGGTGCTGGTGCAACTGAAGGAATATGAGCAGACGAAGGTGTATTTTCATCCTCATTGTCATCATTAGAAACTGGAGTTGGAAATATTTGAAGGAAGTTGGAAGTAGAAGAAGGAACAATAGTTGAATCAGGATCGTAGGCCAAAGATGGTACAAGCGTTGAGTTATGTAACGTCCCTGACCCTCTGACCAACGAAGAGGACGCTACTAACACCAAACACACGGGCAAATAGCCCCATGAACATGAACACACATATAATGCTAAATAAAAAGCTTAAACATAATACATACTAATATGCATAATCCTTCATATGCATAGCGGAAGCAAACATACATTCTATCAAGCATGCCACATGTTCATCATATTCATCAAACCATAAATATAAATGCAGATACAAAAGTTAAGAATACTCATCTGATAAGAACTCATCCTGCAACCAACTACTTCGCTGCAACATTCCACCCAACCATAGGCCAGCGTGCTCATCAATCTCTCAACAACACCCCCACCCCCGAGCTGGGCATGATTCCTCAAGGAATAAGGGTCAAAGCAGGCTTACACATAGCCAAGATGCACAAATCAGCCAAGCCCACACAGTAGGGTTTATCAGGCCATCAAGGAGCTAGGAAAGGATAAATGCTAAGCTGGTGACCTCAAACACCCATTTTCTCAAGAATACCTAGCCTCTAATCCTACTCTCAATAGTTTTAAGACCAACCACTGCTTGCTACAGTAAAACAAACAGCTCACAGCTCTGTGAAGGAGGCAAAGACAACAGGGTGATAACTCCAAACAAAAAGGTGAAACATAGCTAAGGTCCAACCATGCTCTAGAGTTGTTCTTGGCCCTAGCATGGCTAAAAAAACTCAGTAAAAATCCCCAAAATGCGTCTGCATCCTCAGCAACCAAGAAGCAACCCAAAACCAGGGTAAACCAACAGCCACAACTCATAATGAAACGATGGCAATATTCCACAGCCCGCAATAGAAAAGAAACTGAACTTCCAGCATGGACAGGGGAAAACATAAACACACAGCAAAACCCAAAAAGGATGTTTGCACACACCGCAACCCAACTAGGGATAGATCAACAGCCCAATCCCATAAAGAAACAACGGGAAAAACACACAATCTACAGATGGGGAAGGAAACGATTCTCTATCTGCACGTGAGGGAAAAAGACATAGCCAAAGAAAAAATGTGAATGAAAAACACAGAAGGAACCCACAGCATGGGTCACGATGAACAACAGACCGCTCCACAATCCAGACACACTAGCAATGTTGCCCAACAATGGCCCCTTCTCAATGGTGAAGACAATGCACCCTTCACAATCGACAATGGTGGAGTAAAATAGGAAGCTGCGCAGCCTGGTAAAGGTAGAAGCTACAAAATCCATACGTGAGCAGGAGGATGGCATATCACTCAAAAAACCATGGAAAAACACCCCATAATGAATAATCACAACAACGATTTACAGTCCCCACAATGGAGGTGTCGCAACACAGACTTTCTGTCTAAACGAGAGGAAGAATGTTTTCTTCGATTAATAGGGTGGTGTGTGAAAGGAAGGGCCAAACCCAAGCAAAGGGATGTGGAACCTTTTATCTCAGCCCACGTGAGAGGAGGTGAATAGACTCGCGATCCCCATAGTGGGCAGACCATCCGCACGTCGTGGAGAGTGGGTGTAGGTGTGAGCGTGGTGGTGGTTTTCCTGCCAGCCAATCGTTGTCCCCATTCACAACAAGAAACTAACGTGGTGGTTTAAGGATACAAAAGAGAGTGGTGACACATGGCTTTTCCCCATGGGTCCAGGTTTAGCAATTATTATAGTGGATTTCACCACTCTAGGTGAATCACACATTGTATGGCCTTCCCCTGTCCCGCTGCAGACTCCTTATCCCCTATGGACCACTTTTTGTCCTTTGATGTTTCCTTGATCATCCCTAAAAACACATGAAAAATGCTATACGCGAATTTTAACCCTATAAGCATGTACATACGTGGGTTCGAGCCATATAACCATGCACATCGGGATGTGTAAATAATCCAAATCCTTTTGGATTTTTCCTTGACATGGATCCGACTCATCTAACTCCTGGCCTTCCCTATGCCTTGAGATCTCTCGAATTCGACCTTTCATTACCCCTTTGAAAAGCTATATAAGGAACCCCTTGGTACATTGAAGGCATAAGAGAAAATTGAGAGCAACGAAACTATAGTCCATTGTTGCCAGAACTTATGCTTGAGTTTGCATCCCTTTGTCCCTTGGAGTACTTTTGTGCTGTTCCCAGTCTTGCCTTTTGCTTATGAGCTTGCTATCGAGAGATGGAGGATTGAAGTGGTGGAGGCCCAAGTGGGGGATTTAGTTTCTCCGGTTCGCAGACGTGCCGTCAGAGGTTGTATCTTGTAAGCTCTGATTTATATTAATAGAAATATCTTTTCCTGTCCAATGATGTGTATTTGAATGAATATGTTATCCATGGGATTATGCCAAATGCTTTTACATTATTGATTATATATGCTAGAATAGATCTAACACCATGATATATAGAATGCTTGTATTGTTTACTTGTTGTTGAGGAAGTAATATAGCAATTCAAGCTGGAGATTGGAAAGCTCAACGGGGATCTACTTCAACCGTACGGAATAAGGTATGAGGTCTGATCCTTTAGTGTTAGACATTTTATTTCTATTGCATATTGGGAAAGATTAATTTTTGGAGTCAAGCTGTCTATTGTGGTACCCCAAGCCATAGGAATTTCTCTCCGTAACAGAATTGATGACTCCACTGGGGAGTTCCTAGTAGTTTTCCTTTGGGGGTTGTTTTCTCGACATTCAATGTATTTGAATTTCTCTTTCTCTCTTGTTTCTGTGTCAGGTCTGGGGGCATGCATGCTTGGTAGAGTCTGATTGGTGTGAAGTTTGTCTCAGCCTATCTATTTTCCTTGATGTTTATGCACCTTTTCTTCCTGTACGTGGGTTTTTAAATTACAGTCATGTATACAAGCGGATTCCTCTGCAATTTGCGTGTATACACGCGGTTTTACAGTGAACAGTCACGTATGCCCTTGATTTTGCCTTTTTATGGAAGATAATTGGCTGCAAGGTGAATTCTGTTAGTTGTTGAGTCTCCTTTGGCACTGCCTGAGTCTGTTTTGACCTCTGTTCCTGACCAGAAACGTTTTTTTTAGCCTAAATTTTTTTTTTAGGAAAGTTCTTGTCATGGCATTTTCTATTTTTTGTTTGAGATTAGTGCATTAGCATTCTTTTACCTTAGTGCTTTACTGGAGCACTATTTGTGTGTGCTTGCAGAGTCTAGGGGTCGTAGAATCATTCTTTTGCTTTTTGTATCTCTTTTATTTTCAAAAAATCCAAAAACATTTGCTTATCATCATGCATTGCATTTTGCACTTTGCATTGTACTTGCATTAGATAGATTTGCTTTGGAGTACTAGTTAGGACTTCATATAGGAAATTTACATTCATCATTTGAAGAAGAATTGTGCAGTTCACGTAGTAGCATACCCTATTTTCATGGACACAATGCATTTGCATTGATTGTTAGGTGTGCATTTTACTTCTTGTTGCGTCATAACACCACTAGTTGCACGACCATATCCTATTTTTTGAGTAATAAAGCCAACTAAAATCAACGCTAAATAAAATGAATTACACTCTTTTCTTTTCTAGGGTGCACCAACAAGCTTAGGTTTTAGGATCTTGGAATAGTTCACTGTAAGTTAATTCTCCAAGATCACTAAACAACATCTAGGTGTCTATCCAAGTGAGTGTGTGAAATCCTTGGTATAACCAGTGTTCTCAGGATCCTCCTCTCAAAAGGGAGTTAAGCATGAGGCAGTGTGAGCGGTTATTGATTAGGATGACCCCTAGTCATAACTGAGTAGCACCGGAGATATTTCCAGGATTGTATTCGTATCTGGGGGCTCTTTCGAGAGTTTTGGGCTTTGCTACCCTGCCCATATGGTCAATCTCGCCTGCGACTGTCCGCCTGAGCATTGAGTATATTGAGGTGACCTTAGTGACCTTACCTAGGATATCGAGGGGGTACTTGTAGAGGTTATTCTGCAGGTGTCCCGGCCAGGTTGGGGTCGGACAACACAGTCTCTTTACGCATTGAAGCCGAGGGCCAGAATAATTGGTTACGTACCTTCACTTGTTGTGTATGGGAGTCTCAAGCCTCTCCTAGGTGAGACATACCTGCTTCATTCGGGAGCCCACTTATCCAACCCTTGTTTGCTTGCATTTGGCTTTATATTTTATTAGTGATTTCTCTGTGCATGCTAGTTGGCCTAGGGTTTACGTAAATAGAGAGACTTTGCTATTTTTTGAGTCATTGTGGATTCGAGTGCGGTTCCACGTCGTTCTCGTCGTTTAGCAGGACTTCTTCCTTCTACTTCTCCTCCTCCTTTGGGAGAGAGACCTAGACAGTCCGAGTGGACTGTGTCACACATTGATTCACACACCATGGGGGATTCTTCAGAACGTATTCCTAAACCACCTCCTCCCATTCGTGTGGACGATGGGGAATTTACACCTACTTATGATCCGTCACCCGACTTAGCCGAGTTAGGTCCTATGATTTTTGATATAGGAGCCATGCATGATAGACCTACTCACCCTAGGTCAGATTCCCCATTGACGCATTACCGGTATGGCATGCCAGAAGATGCCAAGATGCATTTTTAACCCGCCACTACTAGCTACGGTAGTTATGCTACGTCTGGTTTTCCTATGCATGATTTGGCATTTCATGTCGAATCCTATTTTGAGCCTAGCACTATGCTTGGGGGCACTCTCATTCCTTACCATGCGGAGAGGTTTGGGAGCACTAGTCACATTGCACCTTCTGTCCCAGTGGTGGAAGCTACATCATACCTCCCTCCTAGGTCTAGGGTTAGCGATCCAATTAGGATACCAGATCCCAGACGAGTGACGATAGGTGGTAATACATATCGTATTACTCAGATTCCTTCATCCTTGACCCCTAGTTCTTCAAATGTACATCCTCCACCTTATCCACGTGGTCCTTCAAGCCAATATATGGCTACTAGTCAGGTCCATACTGCGGTTACTAGGCCGATTGTGTCTCAAGTCCACATACCGCCCGCTGCGTCGGGAGGATATGTTCATGCTTCTAGAGGTCACCTTGCTACTTCCGGGGCATATATCCCTACTTTTGGAGTGTATCTTCCTACCTACGGAGTGTATCATGGGGCATCGCATGCGATGACCTATGGACCTTATCATGGGACACAGTATGGACAGGTTTCTTCACCTTATGGAAGCGGGTATCAACAACCTGCTTACTCTCCTAATTATGGCTTTGTAGCTCCTACTAGCCAAGTTCCACCATATTATGGTACTTCCACGCCACCCTATACGGGTCAGACAGGAGGAGGACACTATGGTCAAGGCCATGGTGTTAATCAACCCTATATGAACCAGGGAGCAGTCCATCGACCTCATCATCCTAGGTTCCCTTTCCTTGCGATGCTTAACCTTCCTGACTTATCGATACTTACGAACGATCCTGTGGCTCATGACTCGGATTGGTCGGCTGTCCCTACCAATCTTCCTTCGGACATACCTAAGTTCGAAGGAAAACTGAGAGAAGATTCGAGCGAACACGTTACTACGTTTCACCTTTGGTGCTATTCGAATTCGTTACATCAGGACTCAGTCCGTTTGCGACTATTTCAATGCACCCTCACAGGGCCTGCTGCGAAATGGTATATAGAGTTACCTAGGGGCGCTTTTACTTTGTCCGACCACCTTGCGATGACTTTTCTTAATCACTTCCAGCTACCAGTGCGCTATGACGTTGGTACTGAACTCTTGTCGACATTTTGGCAAGATAAAGCCACCCATATTTCTGATCATATTCAGGAGTGGCGTAGACGGAAGAGATTAATTAAAGCATTTATACCACATAAATTCCTTCTCGAGTGGTTCCTCAAGTCGTTATTTCCGTATATAGCGAAGGATGTTTCCACATCCGAAGTGAAAAATGAGGAACAAGCGATATTTAGGGTGCAGGAACTGGACTTGATCTACGCTCAGTCTGGTTTGTTGTATGAGATTATTCCCAACACTCCTCGTTCCAGTTTCAATCCCAAAGTCAAACCTAGACCACATGCCGATGGCATTATGGGTTGTGCAAGTGCGAAACCTGCAGATTCGGTTGCAAAACAAGCTAGTAAATTGTCAATCAACCAATCTACCTCGAGACAAACTTCGTCTTTGTCTCAACCCACCCAAACGGCGAATGTACATTCTGTGCAGTTGTCGGACCAGAAGGGTAACCAGCAGCCCGGATGGAATAGAAGAAAGGGTAAAAATAATAATCGAAAGGGTGGGAATAAGAATGAGAATGCTCAAAATAATGACAAGAACGGTAGAAATGCTAGGGGGGACAAGCAAGCAAAATGTAAGGTTAAATTCCCTTGCAAGCTTTGTAAGGAAGATCACCTCACTTACTTGTGCCCTCGGATTGATGAAGCTTCGAGATTCTTAGCACAAGGCCTAGCTGTGCTAACGAACCCTTTACCGTATAACCAAAATATGAACTCGAAGTCCCATGACTAGTCTAGTGATGATGATCCACCAGAGGGTAGTGGTCGTGGGTGCATTAACATGGTCTGTGCTGCCAAGGTTATGACTCATGCGAAAGACTATAGTTTGTCACAACCCAGCCCAGGAAAAGAACCTGATCCACTAGGAACCCCTTTGCACATTGAGAAACCTGCAGATAAACCTGAGGCTCCACCTCGCATTCCTAAGGGAGTCCTTAAGTGTTCAGGGCATAATCCAAATGCCCGCGCCACCTAGAATTATTTAGTTGTCTAGGATTTGGGCCACACTCCTTGTGCGATGTCTGCATTGGAAGTGCTTCAGAGTTGTCCTTCGCAAAGGAAGGCGTTGCTTTCTGCCCTTGGTGTGAATGATGATGATTCTTCCTCTATGATCAAATTTGAAACCATAGGACATCAGCCTCGCTTGCCCTACTATGTGTCTCTTTTGGTGCACGTAGAATGTATTGGTATGACCGTCAAACGTACTGTGATTGATGAGGGTGCTGTTGCTTTTGTGATGTCTTTGGCCTGTTGGAAGGGTCTCGATTCTCCTGAGCTGTCTAAATCAACCACTATGTTAACTGATTTCGATGAGAGATATTTTAGGCTGCACGGCACCCTTCCTTCCCTTAAATTCCATTTAGGTGGGAAGACCATTGCGATCGAGGTTGAGGTGGTTGATGCGCCCCTTGAATATAATCTCCTGCTGGGCAGGAACTGAATGTACAGTATGCAAGTCATTGCTTCTTTTTGTTTCGCGTTGTATGCTTTCCACATAACGGGAAGATTGTAACGATTGATCAAATGACATTCAAGAATCCGTCTGTTACCGCATCTTCGGGAGCTTCAATCCCGATCGTTGAACACTCTCAGCCAGCAACTGGGAGTGTGGGTGTAGGCATGTATCCATCCCTCATGGGAAGCTTTAGTTTCCCTGCACCGATCCTCATGATATGATCTAGTTTCGATGAGGCTTCGACTTCTACGATATTGGTGCCTTTTCACACAAGTCATATGGAAGATCCTTGGATTCTTCCTTCACCGAGTACTTCGAGTGAGCCTGTCGAGACGAGCGTGCCATTTCCTGCAGCCATGATAGCTTATCAAGCTAATCTCAAGAGTGTTGCAGAGCCTCGTTCTTCCTCTTCGCGGACAGAGGAGGAAGATCCCTATGTGCTGCTGGCATGGGTAGTACATTATTCTCATGCCCACGACTGCCTTGATATGATTTTCTTCAGATGAAGTGATTATTGAGGCTATGTCGGGAGTTGAGCCACCACAGGAGGAACTTCATCATAGATCGTACTTCCTTCCAGCGCTTGACCGTTTGGAGCATGAGGATTATAGGGAGATTCTTAGTCAGAAGGTTGGTAGTCCTATGGTTCCATTAAGCTCTCCTGGTCCGATGGCTGATGGAAACATGGCAAACATATCATCAACGATTCCTATCAACATTTCTCACAATCCTAGCACAATAGAGAATGTCTATATTGGGGCGGAATGTTCCCAAGCTGGGATTCTTGAATATACCGAGCTATTCAAGGAATTCCGCGATATTTTTGCTTGGTCTTACGATGAGATGCCAGGTATTGACCCTCGGATTGTCGAACATGAGATTAAGACTTACCCCAACGCTAAGCCTGTTCGACAGCGGTTACGTGCCGTGAATCCTAGGAAAGCACCCGCCATTAAGGCAGAGATAGAGAAGCTGTTGAAATCCGATTTCATCTATCCCGTTCCCTTGATGGAGTGGGTTTCAAACCTCGTTCCGGTGGATAAGAAGTAGGGAGCGATCCGCATATGCACTGATTTCTGTGATTTGAATCGTTCCTATCCTAAGGATAACTTCCCCACACCATTTGGATGAGTGTGCAGGGAGCGAAGTATTCTCCTTTATGGACGGCTTTTCTGGGTATAATCAGATACATATTAAACCTAAGGACCAACATAAGACTGCATTTATTTGACCTTGGGGAACGTTTGCATATCGGAAAACGCCTTTTGGCCTTAAAAACGCCGGAGCTACATTGCGGGCGATGACCTTGATCTTCCATGATCTCAAGTCCATTATTGAAGTATTTTTGGATGATCTCGCTGCTCATTCTCGTATCAGAATGCGTCATCCCTATCACTTGAGATTGGTATTAGAAATATGCCGCCACTATTCAGTTAGATTAAATCCTCGTAAGTTCATATTTTGCGTGAATTCAGATCATTTGTTAGTATTCATCGTTTCAAAGGAGGGTATAAGAGTCGACCCTTTGAAGGTTGAGGCAATACTTCAGTTGTCTCCCCCGAAGAATATTCGTCATCTTCAGTGTTTGCAAGGCATGGAAAACTTCTTACGAATATTTGTTGTCAACTTTGCCAATTTGACTAGAGGCTTCATGCGTCTCTTGAAGAAGGACACCCCCTTTTATTGGGATGAGCGAGCCCAGGAGTCCTTCGATGCACTCAAGCGAGCCCTAGCATCGGCCCCGGTGATTAGTCCTCCAGATTATAGCCGTGATTTCTTATTATATGTGGCTGCATCCTTAGAGACGATTGGTATGGTTTTGGTTCAGGAGGATGAGGAGCTCTAGGAGCATGTCATATATTATCTGAGCCGAAACCTTATTGACGCAGAGATTCATTATTCTCATGTCGAGAAGCTTGCTTTAGCTACCGTACATGTAGTTCAGCATTTGAGAAATTATATTCTCCTTCGCCAAACCTTGGTTGTGGCCCATGTCAATCCATTTCAGTTCGTCCTCAAATGAAGGATGATTGGGGGAAAGTATAATAAATGGATTGTCATTCTGTTATAGCCCAAAATGACACATCTCTGCCTGTGACCACTTTCCCATGATTTCGTCGCATGTCGGCACTTCATGAAAGTCACCGAAAAAACACCTATATTGGAGGACCCATATCTTGAGTTCTGTAGCTCCGTTTGACCTCATTTCTACACCATTGGAAAGGTATTTCAGTTAGCTAAAACTTTCCAGAAGACACCAAAGTCTGAAAATGCCCAGAAATACCCTTAAAATGTGTGTTTTTTTCTATACGCGACTTTCCTTAAGGAAAACCCGCGTATGATACGCGAGTTGCTCTATATGATACCCGTGTATGCCTTATATATGCTACTTTATTTATTAGCAACCCGCGTATGACACGCGACCTTTCTGTAGAGCAACCTACGTGTATTTTTCGTGTACGCGACTGTCCAGTTATGCAATCCGCGTATGCCTCATTAAAATATAAAAACACGCCTTTTGAGTTAGTTTGGGTAGTTATACAACTGACTCCTTCAGTTTTAACCACTTTGGCTTCGCCCCTAACTCTTCTTCAGTATATAAATAGAGGTAGGGAGGTCCATGAAGGAGGACTTGAATTTTTGCACTGTTATGCTGGAGGAATTGGAACTCTCTTTGCCCACACCTTTGCCCTGGATGTTTTCCCTTGTGTTGCAGAGCTTGGAAGCT
>LPNX011221098.1:63059-163458 GCA_001517045.1 Pseudotsuga menziesii | reverse complement strand
TTTTTCTCTTGATTTCTTTCATCTTTTGCATTGTTTCAGGTCCTTCTTGCCACTTAGGAACATTTTTAAGTCTGATTGCACCCTCTCCCCTGCCTTCCTAAGGCAGTTTTTATCCTTGATTGTGATTTTTACACCTATTCGCGGGTTTTTCTTTTGAACAGGCGCGAATACAAGTTTGCATGCGCGGGTTGTTCTACTGAACAGTCGTGTATCATTCGCGACCTTCCCTTATAGACAGTCGCGTATATACCTGGAAGTTAGGATTTTTTAAGTCAAGTTTTTGCCTGTTCCCTTCTTCAGGTAATCCCTATTTGTGAGTGGTGTCTCTTTATGAATGCAGTGTAGCTTGTCTGAAGACTTTTGGTGATCACCCTACCTGCTTTTTCAAAATCCTTTGAGTCTTTTTTCTTGGATTAGTTCTTGCTTGTTTGCTTTATTAGGTCCAAGTTTACTCAAAGCACAGTGCATTTTAGGTGCATGGTGGGTCTGTTAAGGTCTTCTGCGGGTGCATGAATCCAGGGAGTTTGTGTCATTCTTTTTGTTGTTCTTTATCTATGTGGTAAGCCCCCTTATAGCATTAGGATTTACTCTTTGCTCTTTCACCTGTCTCCTTTGCTTGGTTTGCTTTTTGGCCTTTCGTTTCTAATCAGCCTCTGTTAGTGGCCTTTGTTTGATTTCAGAATCTTGTAGATGTTGTTTTCCTCCTTCTTTGGTTGGTTTACTTCACCTTGCCAAAATAGTTGGCTTGTCTTTTATGCAAGCCTTCCTTCCAAGTAGGGTTTATACTGACTTTAGAGCACTCTAGAGTTTGTTTGGTGGTTGTTTAGCAGGGTTCCTTTTGTTTTGTTCTTTTTATCTGCATGCTTTTCTTTGTAGGTAGTTTTTCTTTTGCACTTATAAAATAAAATTAAAAAACAACTTTTATTTCTTGCTTTTCCCCCTACTTCTTTCTTTGGTTTGAACTTGTTGGACAAGGTACTGAGCAGCCTTTGTTTGTAGGTTAGATTGATGCTTGGGACTTCTTGACTTTTGTTTATGTCAGTCTTTATGCTCAGTCTTTTCATTCCAAAGTGTTGGCTTGTTTACTTTTGTAAGCTTTCCTTTTAAAATAGGTTTATATTCAACTGTAGGGAAACCTAGGGTTTGTTTTTGGGGTATAAAATAGTTGTCTATTTGCTTTGCTTTGAGTACTTGTTTGCATTAGTTTATAGGCTGATTTTTCTTTTGTATTTTATAAAAGAAAAAGACAAAAACATATGTTTGCTTTATGTGCATGTAGATTAGGCTGTTAGTCTAGATTGCATACCATAGCATTGTTTTTGAAAAATTTAAAAAATATAAAAAGATTTGATCTTTTTGGCTTTCAAGTTATTTGGAAATATAAAGAGAATAGCTATTTGCTTCTTTGCATCTCATTTCTCTTTGCTTAGTCATTTTGTTTTCATTTCTTGAGTCAAAACACCACATTCAGTTTCATTCCATTTACCCTCTGAGTAAGAAACAGCCCATAAAATGAACGCATAAATTTAAAATTTATTAGTAAGTTTTTATTTTTAGGGCCTTCCACCTACTAGCTTAGGCTAGACTTGTGGGCTAGGAAGTGTAAACTTCCCACAATATATAAACTCAGACGTAGTGGACCTTTCACTAGGTAAATCCTTGGTTCTACCGCTGTATCTGGGAAGCTCCTCTCAAACGGGAGTTAAGCACGAGGCTGCGTGGAGGCTTGGACAGAGGGGATAACCCCCTGAATCCTTGTCAAAGCGTAACCCAGGACTTTTGCGCATCTGAGGATTCTGTCTAGGCAGAATTTCGGGCTCAGCTACCCTGCCCATGCGTACGAGTTCGGCTTGCGACTACCCCCCTAGACAGTAGGTATTATCAAGGTAGCCTTTAGTCTCTTGTCTTTTAGGGCTCATACACAGGTAAACCGGAAGGTTATTTCTGGTTCACCTCGGACAGACTTGGAAGGTAACCCTTGTGGAAAGTGCAGGAGGGTGGTGGGTGATTCCTCCGCTTGTGCCTGAGAACCCCTCAAGGATGCCAAGTAACCGTTCATCAGCCTTCTTCTGGAAGGTATATCTTTATATCCTGTTTAGATTGCTTGAGACTCTAAAATATTTTTAGTGAGTGCTGTGTGGTTTGTCTGTACTTAGTGGGCCTGTAGGTGTCTGCTTTGTAATTTTGGTTGATCATCAACCTCAGACTTTGTCTCTTGTTTTGAAACTATGGCTAACACCCCTTTGAACACCAACCAAGAGCTCCCTTCAATGGGAACTCCTTGTCATATTCCTCTCACAGGGAATGTTGGTGTTCCCTTGATGGCCACCTTGAATCTTCTGAGATTCACCATAGGGCTACCGGTGTGGTTGTTTTCCACTCCAACTTTCCTGAATGCTCCTGATGATTCTCAATTAAGCACCTTATATCAAGGGCATCAAAACACTATCTCCCCTTCACCTGTAGTTAGTTCTCCTCCTCCTTCTACCTCATGCGGTGAAAGTACTGATACTAGTAACCGGCAGTCTAAAAGGAGTAAAAGAAGGAGGAATAGGAAGAAAGCACATAAGCAAGGGGGCACCCGTTCAACCTCTGCAAGTCAAGTTGAACCTCACCACCCAGCCTCGGTTGTTCAGGCTGGGGGCACCCATCCAACCTCTGTAGGTCATGTTGGATCTAGTCACTCAACCTCTGGTGTTCACGTTGAGTGCACCCGTTCAACCTCTGGTTTTCAAGTTGAACCTTTCCATCCAGCCTCTGGTGTTCACGCTAGTGGGATCCTTCCAACCTTTCCAGGTCATGCCGGATCCTGTCACTCAGCCTCTGGTGTTCACGTTGAGTGCACTCGTTCAACCGCTGGTGTTCAAGTTGAACCTCCCCATCCAACCTCTGGTGTTCACGTTGAGTGCACTCGTTCAACCGCTGGTGTTCAAGTTGAACCTCCCCATCCAACCTCTGGTGTTCACGTTGGATCCGTTCACCCAGCCTCTGTTGCTCAAGCTGGGAGCATACACTCAACTGCTGCAAAGCATGTTGATCCTAACCATTCAACCTCTGTTGTTCACGTTGATGGTGCCCGTCCTACCTCTGCAAGTCAAGTTGGACCTAGTCTCTCAGCCTCTGCCAGGCACGCTGGGGGTAGTCTCTCAGCCTCTGTATTTCAAGCTGAAGACAACCCATCAACCACTGCGAGTCATGTTGACACCGTTGACAAGTCTACCCGTTTGAAACACAAGCTCAAGCTTCCTTGTAAGCTTTGTGAGGGAGACCACCTTACTTATAGATTCCCTTCTATTTCGGAGGTGTGAAGAGTTTGGATTCATGGTCATCCCGTTTTTGAACATTATGGAGTCTCTCAACAACCAGCCTCTCTTAGTGAGGTTGGACCCAGTCACCCAGCCTCTGTAGTTCACGCTGGGGGAAAACTCTCTTCCTCTGCTAGTCATGTTGAGAGAAAACAGTCAGCCACTGCTAGTCATGCTGATACCATTGAGAAAACTGGTCATTCGAAGCATCATCTTAAGTTCCCTTGTGTGCTATGCAAGGGAGATCATCTTACTCATCTGTGCCCTACTATCCCAGAGGTGCGAAGAGTGTGGTCCAAGACTCATGGATTTCGTTCTTCTGAACACCCTATAGTTTCTCAACCTCCTACTCAACCTTTGGTTGATCAAGTGGTCAAACAAAAATCAGGTTTGGTTGATCCCACTCTTCTTTCGGAGAGTGTTCCTCATGTGATTGAACCAATGTCATCTTTGGTCAATCCCACTCTCCCTTCGGAGAGTGACTTTCACCAAGCGGTTGAATCGATCCCAGTATCGATCAATCCCACTCTTCCTTTAGAGAGTGATGTGTCTACTAGTCACATTTTCTTCACTGCCAATTCAGATCTTACTGAACAAGGGGGCATTGAACTTGTTTTGGATCAACCCCCACCAAGCTCTCGGATTGCTTCCTTTGATTGGGATAGCCTAGTTGAGCCGCGCCTTCCTTCCGCTGCACCTTTCCAGATAAAGGTGAAAGTTGAACCCTATACAATTGCTCGTTGCATTGTTGATGAAGGAGCCTCAGTTAGTATTTTGTCTGCTCGTGCTTGGCGAGGCACGGGATCTCCCAGCCTTGTGTCGACTGCTAGTCAGTTACTGACATTTGATAGAAGAACTTGTTTAGATTTGGGAATTCTTCCTCAAACACCTGTTACTTTGGGTGGGAAGACCGTCTTAGTTGAATTCATGGTAATAGAAGACCCCTTTGACTTTAATATGCTCCTTTGACGTGATTATGTCTATGCCATGCAAGCTGTGGTGTCAAAATTATTTCGTGTGATGTACTTTAATCATGGCGAAGAAATTGTCACTATCGATCAGTTGGATTTTCTTGATCCGTCTCCTGACCCAACTAGAGACCAAGTCTTTCCTTTATTGATTCCTAGTGTTTCTGTAGACACTACCCCGCCACAGGTGAACTATGTGGCTTCTTGTCATTTGTGTTCAATTGCTACTGAGAGGCAGCCTCTGTTTTCATGCTTACCTTCTCGGGACTTGGTCCCAGCAGTTGATCGGGTGAGTCATCCTATACATATTGTAGAGCCTTCTCTCCACTCTGTCCATCCATTTGAAATTTCTGATATGTGTCCTATCTCGGATGATTTCCTCCCTTCGGATGAAGTCTTCCTGGAGTCTTTGATACAGTCTGACCTTCTTTTTCAGTTGTGATTAAGTCTAACCCTGATTTGCTTAGTAAGCCTTCTCTTTTTCTTATGTTTGTTTTTGTTGAGTCTTTTGATTCTTCATCTGAAAAGCAAGTCAGTGATCCTGATGAGTTTGATTTTTTCTTATGAATTTCTCAGCTCCTGTGATATTGAGTTTGTTCCTGCAGACTCTATCTCCCTTGTTGATTTTTGCTTCTCTTCTGAGGTTGATCTTATTGATTATAAATCCTCGAGCCTTGGTCCTATAGAATCTTCTTCGGTTGATTCTGCCTTGACTTTTCCTTTTGTAGAAGATAGCAAAGTCACAAGTGTTTCTGCCGAAGTGACCCGCATCGGATCGTTTCTTCTGATGTTGTTGTTTCTTGGAGACAGGATTATTAGTTGGATTCACAACTGTTTATGGGCCTCACCTTGTTGTTCAAGCTGTAATTGCATTTGCATATGCCTTGCTCGCGCTTATGAGCTTGATGACGGCTTCCACGCTTTTAGCTCGTTGTATAAGCCCTCATCTTTGTTCTCATTGCTGACTAGCCATGTATCATTTTGCCTTTGCAACTTGACACCCTTTACCCCGAGGAGACGTTCCCCGAGTGTCCTTATCTTGCTCGCTTTCCTTGCATTATGCATAGGTTTGTTCCTTGCGCTTGGAAATAGTTTCGCCTGCCTTATGACACTTGTCTCCTCGCATTTAGAGCATTCTTTCTGCTCTCCTTCGAGCTCGTTAAAAACAGTAAGGAGGCCGCGAGTTGACTTTTCCGGACTCGTTAAAACTTCACAGGAAAGATTATGAGTTTCTTTAGGCTCAAGTGTGACTCCTCAAAATAGACATGACTGCCGAGTAAACTTGTCCATTCAGGCTCGTTAAGAATATGTGAATTGGCATCCACATTGGTGGTAGGTTATCTCTTTCTCAGACCATGTGGAATAATACGAGAAAGGATCCCTCTCTTTTCTTTTTGAATTGAGAAGAGTATTCTCAGGCATAGGTTTATCTCTTTTCCGGACCTGAGGGACTAAACTTACGGAAAAGGAACCCCCGGTATGAGCTTAGTTTTCTCTTTTTTGTGCTCTGGACCAAAACATGAAAAAGATTCCGAGTGTACTTTATGTCTTTGTCATGCTCGTTAAACCCTAAAGAACAAAGCATCGAGTTTATTGTTGTAAGCTCCATTTCTCGTAATCAAATGGATCTTTCCGAGTGATCTTGCCTTCCTTCACACTCGTAAAACTCAGGCTGTATATGCTGCTTTTGAAGGAGCGTTGGGTAGGTGGTAATTTAACCTTTTTTGGACCTTCCTGACTAAGTACGAAAAAGGTGCGCCTTTTCTTCTTCGGAAGTTAAGAGAGTTCTTCTTTGGTTTGTTTCATACTTTTTCGGCCTCAGGAGACTAAATTGTATGAAAAAGGACCCCCCTGGAGTCTTCTTTGGAGTTTTCAGACTCTCTAAACTATGAAAACACTGTCGAGCATGTACTAGTTCAGGCTCATAAAATCCACGAATTAGTGCCTTATCAAGAATTCTTCTTTCTTTTCTTCAAGCTTGTCAAAAAATGAAGATGGTCCCAAGTTTGCTTTCTTGGACTCGTTAAACCTTTAAAAGAAAGAGGGGAAGGGGAAGGTTTATTTCCATGTCTTTTTAAATCATGGCAGCAAGTCCTGTTTCCTTGAACAAAGCACCAGTTTTGAGTCTATCAACAGTTGGGTCCTATTATTTTGACCTTATCCCGATACAGAGTTTCTTACTCCTCTAGTTGGTCTCTTTTCCGATTATATGGGGAATCTGTTAATGTTTCCTACATTATAGATTTGTTTCTTTGGTCTTATTTCGTGTCAAAATGCTGCCTAAGTCACTTTTGTGTCGTGCTCACTGTTCAAGGATTAAACCTTTGTCAGCCATTCTGCAGTTGCCTTGACCTTTTGTGTCGGCCATTCCTTGGTATCAGTTCATTACATCATGTCTTCAACGGTCCTTTTTGTGAAATTCAGTACCAATTCCAGATCCAATTAGTATTTGACTTACCTCGTGTTGGATGATGAAGGATGCCTTAATGCCTTCCTTCCAACGGATCTCTTCCTATCGACTGCAACACATCTTGCTCTGGGAATGAGATTTAGAGTTTTATGACAATACCTTGGGAATTGTTGTCCTCAATGGCAATTTCCCTCGCTATTGGGTAGTTGGGAATACCTTAATGTCTCCTACTCGATGGATTCTTCAAGTGTTCGACTTCAAGTCCTTGTAATCACACTTGTTAGAATGTACTAGGTACCTTGGGAACCATTTTCATTAATGGTGGTTTCCCTCGCGTTTGTTAACTGTTTTCATCATTGACCGGTAATCAAATGGTTTCCTCCATGTTCGACTTCAGCTCTTTTATTCGCATGGTTAGGATTCGTACCTTTTTGGGGCGGTTTGGATTGAACACCTTGGGGCTGACTGTAGCATCATAATTTTTCTATTTCCCAAGTTGCGTAAGACCTTGTTATACTTTATATGACATTTTGCTGAGACATAGATCCACCTTGTATTTTTGTGGCTATGATCGATTGTTGAGCATGGATCCACCTTGTTCATTTGTGGCCGTGGCTCCTTTAGATTTGATATGGCGCCTTTTTGCATATTGAGCGACCATGATAGTTTCATCAGTTATACATTGGATCCACCTGTATCTTTATGGTGATGATTTGTATATGGACGTGTATGTCCCAGAGATCAGTTTTCTGACATTTATCTCTCTTACAGGTGCCTTCACTTGAGCCTTTTGATCTTGGATTCTCTGCTCTCTCCATACTCAGCCGTTTCCTTTATAATGTATTTCGGCTATCGTCTTCCCCTCTAACCTCACACATTAGGGGGCATATGTTATAGCCCAAAATGACACATCTCTGCCTATGACCACTTTCCCATGATTTCGTCGCATGTCGGCACTTCATGAAAGTCACTGAAAAAACACCTATATTGGAGGACCCATATCTTGAGTTCTGTAACTTTGTTTGACATCATTTCTACACCGTTGGAAAGGTATTTCAGTTAGCTAAAACTTTCCAGAAGACACCAAAGTCTGAAAATGCCTCGAAATACCCTTAAAATGCGTTTTCTTTGTCTATACGTGACTTGCCTTAAGGCAAACCCGCGTATGATACGCGAGTTGCTCTATATGATACCCGCGTATGCCTTATATACGCTACTTTCTTTATTAGCAACCCGTGTATGACACGCGACCTTTCTGTAGGGAAACTTGTGTGTATTTTTCGTGTACACGACTGTCCAGTTATGCAATCCGCGTATGCCTCATTAAAATATAAAAACACGCCTTTTGAGTTAGTTTGGGTAGTTATACAACTGACTCCTTCAGTTGTAACCACTTTGGCTTCGCCCCTAACTCTTCTTCAGCATATAAATAGAGGTAGGGAGGTCCATGAAGGAGGACTTGAATTTTTGCATTGTTATGCTGGAGGAATTGGAACTCTCTTTGCCCACACCTTTGCCCTGGAGGTTTTCCCTTGTGTTGCAGAGCTTGGAAGCTGAGTTCTTTGGAGAAGAGAAGCAGCAGAACCAGATCAAGGTTTCGTGAGGTGCCAACTTGAAGAGAAGGTATATTTGTACTTGTTTTCAAGATTAATAAAGATGTGATGTCCTTCTTCTTCCCAAATCATTGTTCAATGTGTGATTGAATCTCTGTTTCTGATCATATGATGATGTTATTCAGATTATTTATTTATGTTTATTTGATTATCATTGTCTTATATGTGGTCATAATGGTTTGAGGAAGGTATAACTTGTTTTGCAGGTCTCTTGGAGCGAGAGGAGCAAAAAGAGGATTGAAGAGAAAGCTTGGACCAGCCTTCAGTTTATTAGGTGTGGACCTTTCTCATCTCTGAAACTTGCTGTTCTATGCTTGCTGAACATTGTGCATCTCTCTTTCAACCCCAGTACGTTGATGGCCTCTTAAACCCTAGCCATAGGACACTTTCCTTTACAACACATTCTGCAAGAATTTTATCTCGAGTTTGTTTCGGCAAAATCGAAGAAGTCTTTAGTCTTTGCAGAACTCATATCGGATTTTCTGAGTGAGACCAAGGAGTTGGTATGTGAAGATACGTTTGTTGATGAACACATCTTCTTAATCTCGACGTTGGACCCATGGTATGGGGATATCATAATATATATGCAAACACAGAGGACCCCTACTCACATCTCGCGAGAAGAACGACGACGATTACGTCACGTCTCTAAGAACTACCTTATAGTGGACAATACTTTGTACCGCTGTGGGGTAGATTCCATTTTACGACATTGTTTAACTCATGACGAGGCTGAGGTTGTGCTGAATGATTGCCACGAAGGGGCGTGTGGTGGTCATTTATCTGGGATTTCTACAGCTCAAAATATTTTGAGAGTAGGTTATTTCTGGCCGTCGATCTTTAAAGATTGTGTTGATGTGGTCAAGAGGTGCCACCCATGCCAGGTGTTCACACGTAATATGCACTCGAAACCTATCTCATTACATCCCATTATCACCGCCGGTCCCTTCACTAAGTGGGGGCTCAATTTTATGGATTGCAACCCAGCTTCGGCTGGGGGGCACCATCACATTATAGTGGCTGTTGATTATTTCACGAAATGGGCTGAGGCTATGCCTACAGTAAAATCTGATGGTGAGACAGCCGCTCACTTTGTATTCAACCAAATCATTACTCGGTTCAGGATTCTAAAAGAGCTTGTCACTAACCATGGCTCACACTTTCAGAACCGTATGATGGAAGAATTGGCATCCAAGTTAGGGTATAAGCAAGAGCACTCCTCTTATTACTACCCCCAAGCGAATGGATAGGTAGAGGCAGTGAATAAATCACTCAAATCCATTCTCCAACGAACCATCGCACAAAGCAAGAACAATTGGCACATTATGTTATATCCTGCTTTGTGGGCATATTGAACCGCGGTTAAGACTGCCACTAGTTTTTCTCCATATCAGCTTGTACATGGAGTGGAGTTGATATTGCCGGTTGAATGCGAAATTCCTTCGTTGAAGCTAGCTGTAGAACTCTTACCAGACACTTCACCCTTGGAGGAGCGTTTGGTTCACCTCGAGCAACTCGATGAGCAACGTGCCTTGGTGACTCTAGAGGTTAATAAGTGTCGTGTTAAGGTCCAGTACGATAGATCTATCCGTCCAAGAGTGTTTAGTGAAGGAGACTTGGTCCTTTTATGGGATCAACCGAAAGAACCCTTGGGGGCAGGGAAGTTTAATCTATGTGGCGTGGTCCTTATGTGGTCAAGCGTGTGTTAGAGAAGGGTGCCTATGAGTTAGTCGATTACGAAGGAATAGCTTTGGCGGAGCCTAGAAATGGGCTCTGTCTCAAAAAATACTATGCATAATCTTTAGCCAAGGCTGCTTGTTGTATATTATTGTACAGCTTTTCATAGTCTAGGTCTTTGTCTTATCGTGATCGGGTTTGTGATTAGTTTCCATTTCTTTTGGCAGATGTCAAGGGAATCTTCCACCTACATAGGATTCGCGGATGGTGCAAGCCGTTACACTCAACACTTAGCTTCAGCTACTTGGGTGATTTATGCTCCTATGGGTCAGGTATTGTCTTCAGGGGGTGTATGTCTACGGCCATCTTCCAACAATGTTGTTGAATATAGCGTCGTTATTGAGATTCTACGGGATGCCATTATACATGGCGTTCTATCTCTTGAGGTACGTCTTGATTCGAAGTTAGTAGTGTCACAGCTCAATGGTTTGTACCATGTTAGAGATCCGATGTTATTGAGAAGGTTTTTACGTGTGAGATTATTAGAACGACAATTTGACCATATAACATATATACACATTTCAAGAAATAATAATCAAGTTGCTGACTCATATGCTAACTACGTGTTAGATTGGCATTTGTTTCATTCATAGTAAATTAATCACAAACACATTTTTACACATGTAAATAAATAAACCGATCACCATAAAAAATTTATATACATAAAAAATGTGATAATACATAGTGTCATGATACAAAATTGGGGCTTTTTAAGCCACCATCATATAATACACGGTAGTACAAAATGTATACACACCCAGGTGTCTAATCCTGTGGAGGAGGAAGAGGATTGTGATCATGGAACGTCACTACGGCTCTAGCTATCCATTGAAATAAACGCACCCATGCGCGTGGTACACCCACCACCTGTCGCTGCATAGCCTCAGGCAAGTCCTCGACTTGCTCCATGGGAACTCTATGAGTTAGTCTCACAAAGTTGGTATGAATGTTCTGGAGCATTCGCTCCGCATCCACACCCATGATGTCATCTCCTTTTCCCCTCCGTCTATGACATGGGAATCCCTCTGGCCACCGTGGTCCAACATCTGCATGAAAATGGTAGATGTCACTATGTGTTGTCACGCAAAAACATGTCTTTTTGATTCCATATAATCAAGAAAATACAAAAAAAAAAAAACTCAAAAATTGTAAAAAAGAGTGAGGGTCGAGATTCGTTACCTATATCACCATATGCCGATCCTGGTGGCAATAGCATGTCCAGATCCCCCCGAAAATCTATCCCTGCATAGGGGTAGTCATCAATGGCAACAATCTATCATCGCCACCATGGAGAGAAGTCAGCTGGATATGGGTTGGCCACCCTACCACCCCCTAGTCTATGCATCGCATCTGCCCAATGCCATTGGGCTGGATCTCGAACCCCGTGGAGAGGAACATCCACTCTAGGGCTCAATCTTGGAACACGCTCGAAGAAAAACGTGCTCAGAATACTGCTGAACCCGAAGTTTCGTACCCTGCCAACCTTACACTCACTGAACTGGTGTTTCATGTTGCTCAGTAGTGTCGTACTCCAGTCATAGACTGTGGGTCTCCTGCACTCCACTACATAGAACATCATAGGCCGTGAGGCCTAGTGGAGTGATGCTAAGCCTGCTATCCTGCCTAGCGTCAGTAATATGGCCTTCAGGCCGAGCACCTGTATAGCATTGGTAGGGACTTGACTCTCCACCTTCTTAGTGTCTGGAAAGCAATACACGGCTATGTACTCATCGATAGTTAGGCCACCCCCTGGCCCACCTCGGGAATGAAGGTTCACCACCTCCCCTCATCTAGAAAGACCTGTGATAAAGTATATGTCCTCCACCTCTATAGTGAGGGACATCCCGTCAATCCAGAAGGACTTTGAGTCTGGATCCCAGTAGTCTACCAGCATCTGTAGTAGTCCTGGTTTGGCCCTCAAACCACCAAGACACTAGAACTTATAGAGTCCGCATGCACGAAGAGCTTGTTGAGCCATTAAGTCAGCCCTTACTGATTCCTCTACTTCATCGTGCTCACGCTCTCTCCACTCTAGCACCATCCTGCAAAATAAATTAAAAATTTGTCCATTAGTTTAGTATAAAACCTTATGCACGGCCTCATACGCGACTTCTTTGAAAACAACCGCGTATGTACGCGGTTTTTAGGTCCTTTTCCGCGAATATCTAGCCCTATACGTGAAAAAATCCTCAATATCCGCATGGGCCGTAGCGCGTACTTTGGGATGGCCTAAAATATTCATTTGACCATGAAAACTTACAAAAATTATGTCAAAATGCAAGTAGAGAGATGAGTAAATACCTGGAAGAAACGGTTGTGAATTCTGCCGACTGGATCTCTTGGAATTTGCAGTTGAAAGTCAGAGATCAAATGGGTAAAAGTTTCAAATGATTTATATTTTTTACTATGTATAGAAAAATTTTCAAATATTTGAAAATTTTTACCCCCTTTCCTATAGTTTCGACATTTTCTAACCATTTTGGACCATTTTTGACATAATTGGTGTTGTAGAAGACCTTTTTTCAGTGTCGTTTTAGCCGTTGGATTGGCCCGTTCATGTCGATCATAGGTATCATGTCTAAACTGGCATATAGGTTAGGTTTTACCACTGTTTTCATTTTGCATGACCTTGTGACCATATCAACATGACCTTAGGTACGAACCCACTCTATTGTGTCACGGAACCTTCTTGCTACTTTAGAAGTGGCAGGATATGAGTGGTAGAGATTCACCTTACATGGGTACCCTAGTTAGCGCCTTATTTGCATTTGGTTCCCATGCCGATTGTTTCTCCTTTAGGGTGTGGGAGTCCTTTGTATAGTACTGCCATGACATTTCGCAAGAGCCTCATACTCCTCTTGATCTTATGCTAGCCTATTTCCCTCAGAATTCCCTTATGTCAAGTTGTGAATGCATTATCATGAGCTTTGCCTACCGTATTGAGCTTTACGCTGGCTCCCCTGACATTGCGTTTCAGCCATATAGCTCGAGCTTGTCTCATGTCTAGCCATGCAGAGCCATTTTTATATCCTTCGCATCTTGGTTCCCTTTTTACCAGGAGGGGATTTTCCCCCGAGTGTCGATATCCTACACATGTATCATTGCATTGAGCATAGGTATGTTCCACTGCTTGGAACTAGTTTGTTTTCCCTTATGACACTCGTCTCCTCCTATTTTGTAACTATAAAGCTAGTTTATTCTTTTTTCAAGCTTTTCAAATAACTGAAAAAGTCCAAAAAAATAAAAAAACCAAAAATATGGACAAGGAAAGATGTTATCTTTGGTAGCTGTCGATTCATGTCACCTTCAAACAAATCACTGTATATCACATCCATTGGTTGGGTTATAGTTTGACTTTAGGAGTTGTACTCGTTTATCTGAG
Organism: Pseudotsuga menziesii; assembly: GCA_001517045.1. Classification (NCBI taxonomy): domain Eukaryota; kingdom Viridiplantae; phylum Streptophyta; class Pinopsida; order Pinales; family Pinaceae; genus Pseudotsuga; species Pseudotsuga menziesii. Next base: position 150,043 of record LPNX011221098.1, on the reverse strand, counting down.
TTTATCTCCATCGACTAGTTAAGCTTCCAGTCCCTATGGAGCCTCTGTTGATGCCTCCTGTGTCACAAAGATGACCCAGTTTGTATATCAAGTCTATGCTGCCTTTATTCAGTCACCATACACCATTATGCTCTTGTTTGAAGGAAGTTGAAACCTAAGTCGGCCATTCCTCAGTTATCTTGACTTTGCATGTCAGCCATTCCCGGTACAGTTACTAGTTAGTGCACTTTATGATCGAGTCCTTCCACATTATACAGCTTTGCTGAGTACCTCGTGTTGGATGATGGGGGATGCCTTAATTCCCTCCTTCTAGCGGATTTCATCCCATCGACTTCATATCATTTATTTTGGGATTGGAGTCTAGAGTCATTTTGAGTGCCTTGAGACTTGCAGTCATCAGTGGCAAGTTCTCTCGCCATCGACAATTTATTGGGAATACATCAATGTCCCCTGATCGATGGATCCTTTCAAGTGTTCGACCTCAACACATTTATTCACACTTGTTAGTTTGCACTCTAGTACCTTGATTCCCATTTTCATTATCGGTGGGTGATCTCACGTCTGTTAACAGTATACATTAATGACTGGTAATCAGACGATGGACTACTATGTTCGACCTCGACACCTCTATTCTCATAGTAGGACATGTACTCGTAGCAGTTTGTGTAGAAGACCTTCCAAATTGGTGGCATCTCTTATATGCTACCTCCTTGATCGTTCCAGTGTTCACGAGATTTCAGCTCTTGTGACTTGATTCCAGTATATGTTAGATATTTCTAGCCACTATGGAGATCTTGATCTATTATATATCTTCAGCCATTTTGGAGATCATGGTCCTTTGTATATCTTCATCATGGAGATTCTGATCTATGTATATTGTACATGGCAATGACCACATATGTGATATCATGTATCATGCCTATTCATGGCCATTGTACTCTTATGTATCCGAGACTGCTATATGTATTTGCAGTTATATGCAGAGTTGTATTATGGTACTATGCTAATTGGGTGGCTGGTCTTCCATTTGGGATCCTTCATCACTCCACTTCTGGGATGGAATTATAATGTATTTCGGCCATCGTATAACCCCTCTGACCTCACACATTAGGGGGCATCTATTATAGCGGATTTCACCACTCTAGGTGAATCACACATTGTATGGCCTTCCCCTGTCCCTCTGCAGACTCCTTATCCCCTATGGACCACATTTTGTCCTTTGATGTTTCCTTGATCATCCCTAGAAACACATGAAAAATGTTATACGCAACTTTTAACCCTATAAGCGCGTACATACGTGGGTTCGAGCCATATAACCGCGTGCATCGGGATGTGTAAATAATCCAAATCCTTTTGGAGTTTTCCTTGACATGGATCCGACTCATCTGACTCCTGGCCTTCCCTATGCCTTGAGATCGCTCGAATTCAACCTTTCATTACCCCTTTGAAAAGCTATATAAGGAACCCCTTGGTACATTGAAGGCATAAGAGAGAATTGAGAGCAACGAAACTATAGTCCATTGTTGCCAGAACTTAGGCTTGAGTCTGCATCCCTTTGTCCCTTGGAGCACTTTTGTGTTCTTCCAAAGCTTTCCTTTTGCTTGTGAGCTTGCTATCGAGAGATGGAGGATTGAAGTGGTGGAGGCCCAAGTGGGCGATTCATTTTCTTCGATTCGCAGACGTGCCGTCAGAGGTTGTATCTTGTAATCTCTGATTTATATTAATAGAAATATCTTTTCTTGTCCAATGATGTGTATTTGAATGAATATGTTATCCATGGGATTATGTCAAATGCTTTTACATTATTGATTATATATGCTAGAATAGATCTAACACCATGATATATAGAATGCTTGTATTGTTTACTTGTTGTTGAGGAAGTAATATAGCAATTCAAGCTGGAGATTGGAAAGCTCAACAGGGATCTACTTCAACCGTCCGAAATAAGGTACGAGGTCTGATCCTTTAGTGTTAGACATTTTATTTCTATTGCATATTGGGAAAGATTGATTTCTGGAGTCAAGCTGTCTGTTGTGGTACCCCAATCGATAGGAATTTCTCTCCGTAACAACAATCCCCCCCTTACCCTTGGGAATCATGCCATTTTCATTCAACGTTGCATCGTCGTAGCTGGATGTAGGTTTAATTAACTTGATGTGCATATTTACATGATTCCAAAGCTATAATGTGCCAGATAGCATGATATACCATTGACAACGATCCCCATTGCCGAAACATAACACAACCTAATCGATGGTGGGAATTTTTCCTTGAGCTCCACACCATGATTAATTACAATATATACATCATGTACCTTTTAATGCATTCGGGGTCAAAATTGGGTTATTACAAGTTAGGCTCACAGGCCATGATATTTTCATCAAATTTAACATCTCTTTTAATGATTACATCATTTGAATGTGGTTGAAGAAGTCTATAACCTTTTACATCTTCAGAATATCCAACAAATATGCACTTTTCACTTTTAGGCTGCAATGCTTTTTGTTTTTCATCCAGAATGTAAGCCCATGCTTCACTACCAAACACACGGAAGTGACTTACATCTGTTTTAATTTTATTCCATGCTTCTTCCAATGTAATACCTTGTAAAGCTTTAGTGGGGGTGCGATTAACTATGTAATTTACACAATTTATGGCTTCAACCCAAAATTGAAGACTTAGTCCCTTAGATTGGATCATACAATTATCCATTTCTTTTAAAGTGCGGTTCTTCCATTCAACTACACCATTTTGTTGTGGTGTATATGGAATAGTGTGTTGTTGTTGGAATCCTTGTTCAGTGTAGAAAGTAGTGAAAATTTTGTTAACATATTCTCCTCCACTGTCGGATCTTAACTTAATTATTTGATGACCATATTGTTTTTCAACAAGGGCCTTGTAGGCCAAGAACATGATAAATACTTTGCTCTTAAGTTTTAGGAAATAAACTCAAGTGCGTCTAGAGTAATCATCAATGTAAGTTAAGAAATATTTGAAACCAGAAAAGGAAGTAGATGGAAGAGGACCACACAAGTCACTATGCACAAGCTCCAAGGGAACCGAGGCATTCCAAGATACACGTTTGGCAAAACTGTCTCGATGATTTTTTCCAAGTACACAACCAAAACAAACACCATCCCTGCAAGATACCATCGGGAGACCTATCACCATATTGTCTTTACATAGTTGTTGCAATGAGCAATAATTTTAGTGACCAAAACAAACACCATCCCTACAAGATACCATCGGGAGACCTGTCACCATATTGTCTTTACATATTTGTTGTAATGAGCAATAATTTTAGTGACCAAATCACTCATGCCAAAGTTGTTCAAGTTATCACTATGAGCAACAAAAACTGAAGGAAAAGGTGGTGACCCAAAGTTGTTAAATTTGTACAACCTGATAATATCATCAACAATTCCGATAGCTAGGACATGTTGAGAATCTTTAAAATCCTTGATTACAACTTGGTGAGGTGTAAACGTTACAGTTTTACCTTCACTAGAATGAGTGATTTGATAGCTTGACAACAAATTGTAGGAAATTCTTGGAACAAATACTACATCACTTAAATGACCATTTTCTACTAGAACTGTTCCAGATCCTACAACACTTAGAGAACTATCATCACCAACAAATATTTGAAAGGGGGTTACATTCATGCATAGTAGAAAAGATGGCTTGATCCTTATCCATATGATCAGATGCTCCAAAATAAATGAGCCATTCATTTGAAGTAGAAGAAGCAGATGTAGTATAAGAGTAACCAAAAGCACAAAGTGCATGTCCATGAGAGGTAGATTCTAAAGACAAATCTAGGCTGATGTGGTGCTTCTTCATTGCTGCTTCCAAGGCTTCCATCTTCTTGAAACACTTAGATTCATCATGATTATCTTTCCCTGCAATAGTTATAATGACTCTTAGTCTTCTTTCCTTTTGGCTTGGATCCTTTGTCATTTTTTAGAGAAGGAGTTGACTGAGAGGGTTTGGGACCCTTATTTGGCTTATTATTGCAAAAACATTGTTTTTTGGAATGCTTGTACTTTTCTTTCTGTTGGGACAATAAGGCTTTCCCAGATGTATCTACATTGCTAATTATTCCAAGAAGTACGAGCTTATCTTGATCTCTAATCAAGGAATCACAAAAGGACTGAAGACTAGGCTCTTGATATCTAGATGCATTCAAGAATTCTTTCATGGAGTAAAATGTAGATACAAAAACAAAATATGCAAATCCAAGTTTGGAAAGAATATGATAAATACATTGTTTGTCTTCTCTCTTAATCTTGAATTCTTCACATAAGATTCAAAGAGTTTTGTAATTAGATAAATAATCCTGAATTCATGAAAAATCACTTGGATTTAATGAAATTAACTCATTTTTGAGTTGATGACCTCAAATTTCATTGTGTTTACCAAACACAGATTCCAACTTTTCCCAAGCTTTATCAGGTTCATCAATTCCATATATGTGGAATCGCAAATTAGTAGAGATTGACATCCCAATCAATCCACGAGCTTAATAGCATCTATTTTCCTATTTTATTTTTTATCATCTTTAGTGGGTTTTGTTTCTTTCCTTGAGGTAATTCTAAAAAGTACTCTACTTTGTAGAACATCCTCCATATGAGATTTCCATGAAAAGTAGTTAGAACTGGTAAGTAGAATATCACAAGGGGCGGCCATAATGTAAAATAATGGCTGAAAAAATAGAAACCAACTATCTAGATGCAAAGAGATTGAAAAATCAGGCTGTTTAAACAAAACGGCACTGAAAACTGATTCTGTATGATGAAGTTATGATTGATCAAAGAAAATGTTGAAGATGTCCCCAATAGTGACGTGGAAGATATAAAATTGACCAACTAAGAAAAGAACTTCCCTCTTCCCAAGATGAAACTTTGACAATCACTTTACAAGAAAGCTGCTTTAAGAGAATCACTTTTTTAAAATAAGTGATTTTCACTTTTACAATGATGTTACTTTTAAATAGTGCAACCAAAAAATAAGCTAAAAGACTTAAGTGACTCACTTTTTATTTATTTATATTTATTTAAGTGAGATGCCCTTTTACAATAAAGTAACTTAAAATTAGAAATTGCATGCACTAAAAAAAAGTAACTTAATAAGACTTGAACTCAAGACCTATTAAGGAATAAAACAACTTTGAACCAAGTGAGCTAATATTAAAAGGTACGTAAAAGAGGGGAAGGAGGAAGGGGGATTTTTTTTAACTTGTCCCTCTTGGTTTTTGTGCTTGCTTATTTTCCTGCAAATCACACCACAAATCAAGAAAAAAACTTTTCCACACTTTTGGGGTTAGATATCGTTAGCTTACCTGGAAAGTCTACATTCTCTCTTTGTTTCTGATTCAGCGCGATTGCACAAGGTGCACGACAAAGAGCATACGCAGCCGAGAAATACATTTTCCCTTTCTGTTTTTGATTCATCACGATCGCGCAAGGTGCATGGTAAAGAGAATACGCAGACATGGAAGGAAACAATGAAAGACAAAAAAATATATAATAATATAGTTGATAAAATATGAGATATAATTTAAAAAAATAGAAATAAAAAACCGTCATTGTAACATTATACCTTCAAATCTGCTGAAATGGGCATTTATGGAGAAAGCAGAAATGGTTTTCGATGAAATGAAAACTAATTCCCAATGGAAACGATGCTTCAAATGCAATGCAACACCTCTGATATGCCAAAATTGCACATAAATTCCAAAAAAATAAACTATTTCAAAGTTTTGACAACACTATTTCATGATCTAGATCATAATCGGAAGTGACTCTTCTTAAACGCTTTGATACCATGTTTGGGTACACTGGGTACTCCCAAAAGACTGGACACGTAGAGAAACCACTCACATAAATAGATCACAGAACAACACATCAATGTTTTGACGTGGTTAAAACCCTCAAGAGGGAAATAGTCCACGGCCCCAACCAGATAGTTACTTGGAGCAATTTATTATGCAAAAGAAAGAAAGTTACAAATGAGCTTCTCATAATCTATCAACTAGCTAAGGACCCTCCATTCTCTTTAAATAGAGATCATGGACCAATCAGTTTTTAAGCCACGGATCAAGGTTAGGTATGATCTATGATAAGTTGGACTGTCAAATCACTCTATGTCTAGAACATATCGTGATCGTCGGATTAGAATATTTACAAATTCATACTAGTGCATACTAAAGAAACAAACTTTACCTAACGGATATATTACACAAGTTGATATTAACTAAATCCTAAGTGTCTAAATATCCTAACATATTCGATGCTTGGTTTTTACGGTTTTTGTTATTTGGCTTTCCTTTTTATCCTTGTTTGGTTTTATTGAAAAGTATTGGTTTTCTTCAAAAGTATAGGAAGGTTACTTTATGATTTTCTCTTTTCCTTTAATGACACAACTAATTCTGATGTCCTTGATCTAAAAATTAGTGTTATTTTTCCTTTTATGTCAGATATTACTTGTTTACCATATGACACTTATGTAGGTTTTGAGTTGTAGTTACAATAACACAAATAAGATATGGATGAGAGTATGTATTCCATTTTTTAGATTTATTTTTGGATATGATACATATGGATATGGCCTGGAGGTGTATTTATTAGTTAGGAAGAAAGTTGGTGGTCGCATATGCACGTTATTCAAGATATTGTCTCAGCATGCAGGAAGACTTTCAAGGGCTCTGTTCACTATACATGGACATGTTTTCCACAATATCTGAGGTATGTGATCTCCAGACTCTGTTGAATAAAGAAGTGAATTAAATATGAGGCTTGGATTGTTGAGAATCTATTTTTATAAGACTGTCACTGTAATATTGTTTCATGTATATGGTCACACAACTAATATTGCAATAAAATATGTTTATGGAGTTTAGATTTCTTTTTGAATGTCTTTATTACTATTATATTGTTAGATAACAACTTTACTAATTCCTTTTCTTATAATGTGATATTTAGCAGGGCAATTGGTTTTGTTATTTGCTCACCTGAAGGATTGGAAGTAGATTTCATAAATCTTGTCAATCCCATTGAAGAGAAGAAGGTCGCAACTAAGTACTATAACTCAGAGGTAATATTCCTAGAGTCTTTAGACTGTATCCAATTTATGACGATTTTCTTTTGGAAGTAATATAAAAATCGGACTTAATTATGTCATTTCTTAGTCAAAGTATTACGGGTCCTCAGTTAATAGTATAATAAGAAATAGTGTAAATTTTTTTTGTTATCAATTCTGAAGGTTTTAATGTAGAATTCCTATTGTTATCGGTAGAATATTAACATAGTATATTGTCTTTATACTGTCCTATTTGTGATGATTAATGAAGGATATATATTTTAGAATTAACATGCATGCTTTTGATATAAAATAGACATCTTAGATTTGTTTGAGTATGTTTCTGTCCCAAAGATGTCGAGGAATTATCTAATATATGTAAACGGAGACATTGATTCAACTTGGACAAACCAAAAGCCTTGTAAGTCCTTGTCCTCATATGACAAGTCTAGTAATTCTGGAAAATATAATTTAGAGACTCTGTATATGATGTATTAAAGACTAATATGATCATATTGGATTGTAGATTCATGCAGTTGCATTTTCTTTGCTACCATTTGTTAATAGGGCATTGTAGTCTTTAGGGTTTAGGGTTTTAACCTTATGACTATAGGATTTTGATATAAAATAAACATCTTAGATTTGTTTAAGTATGTTTCTGTCCCAAATATTTCAAGGAATTGTTAGATATATGTAAACTGGGACATTGATTCAACTTGGACAAACCAAAATCCTTGCAAGTCCTTGTCCTCATATGACAAGGCTAGTAATTCTGGAAAATATAAATTAGAGACTATGTATCTGATGTATTAAAGACTAATATGATCATCTTGGATTGTAGATTCATGTAGTTTCATTTTATTTTCCACCATTTGTTAAGAAGGCACTGTAGTCTTTAGGGTTTAGGGTTTTAACCTTTAGGACTATAGGTTTTTGGAAGTCTTTCCATTAAAAAACAATTTTTTGGTGGATCAGTGGGTCAATAAAGAAATGAAAGTTTTGGGATATGTTTCATAGTTTCAGGTTCCACTTCATTTTTCATGGGATTTGTTTCATAGGCTTAGGTTCCATTTCCTTCTCTAGGGAATCTTATTCCGTGGTGGATTCTAGGTGGATCTTGGTGGATTTGGATCAGAGCCACGGATCCTACACACAAGGGTGGCACATCTGGTATCACAACTGGTGGTATAGGGTCTAGGTAGGTTAATTACATCTTCCAAAAGTATTTATCCTCCAAAGGTATCAAGTTGGAAAGGTCACTCTTGTTGACACATATTTTATTTGTGGATGTTGTGATGTTGTTTGGAATTGGAAGAAATTCTTTACCTCTATTCTAAGGCAACATGGATGGAAGTGAATAATCACAAATATTCTATTCTATTTAAATTTTTAATTACTTGGACAAAGGAAAAGAAAGGTAGTTATTCCAAGCTCTGCCCTATAATTTCATAGCCTTTGATAATGGATAAAATATTTGGGGTTCCATCTTAAACCTAATGATTACAAACTAAAGATTAGAAATGGATTTATGAGAATATTGAAAGAAGAGTGACAAACTAGTGTTACAGATGGTTGTCCATAGGGTGGAGGTTGACCATGGTAAAATCAATTCCAGATTGTTTATTGGTTGTCCTTTGCATATTTTTTGAAAGGTATACTGGACAGGATTAGAATAAATTTCTTCAGCTTCCTATGGAAAGTGAAAAGAGAAAAAGAAGTGAATTCCCTAGTCAAATGGAGAGATCTAATCATGATCTAATGCTCTGGTAGTGTTGGAGAGAATTTTTTTTTGATGATAGAAGAGATCTAATGATTTGGTAGTGTTGGAGAGACATGTACTATGTGTGTACTAATTTCTTCTTGAAATATCACATATAAATATTTTTTTACTGGAAAAATGATATATATATATATATCTCTATATATATATATATATATATATATATAGAGAGAGAGAGAGAGAGAGAGAGAGAGTTCAAAAAAGACATGAATGATGAAATATAACTATTTTACTAAATATCCACTTTTCGAACTAAGCAAGTGCCAAGTATATAGTCCAATTACGAAATAAAAATGTTGTAATATGGCCATACCACATAGAGTATGAATGAAAGTTTATATACATGAAACTAATAGGAAACATTTTTTGTAGTCTTTCCCAAGGCTCTTGTACTAGTTCCCATGTCTGAAATGATTCCTATAGACAAATGGGGTGAAGTGCAAGTTTTGGTAACATAAAAAATAATCCATTTCTTTTAAAAAAAGCAATTCCAAAATGTTCCAGCAATCAAAGTAACGTCACATTTTAGACATAATAATGCATACCTGATAACAAAGTACAATTTTTACAACCAAGAATGGGGAGTTGTTCAAACTTCAAAGAACTGTGTCAGACAATTTAGCTTGCCATTCTTCCCTTAATACTAATGGCCCTCTTTTTCTATCTGATAAATATGAATTTGAAATCAATCAAAGGGACTAAATCATAAGGGAAGAACATTGAGTCCTATTACAAGTTTCCTCACTCTCAAAGTTTCACTAGACAATAGTTTCATAAATGAATGTGACCCATTTTACAAGAGAAAATTTTAAAAAAAATGACCAATTTTTAACCTAACCAGAAAAATACAAGCATGAGAGATGTATAGGAGTCCCTGAAAAATTGAGGACATGGGGAAAGTACCCTAAAATTTCACCCAGATCATGGGGATTATCCCTTAAATGTACTTCAGTTCCCAATGGTGTCTCTGCAATATTTGAAACATTTCCAAGGAGTTCCTAGGTCTTTGAAACATCGGATCATCAGGTATGTGGGGTTTTAAGGTGGGGATGTGTCCCTGTGCAACATAGGAATATTTTTTAACGGACCTTGGTTCACTGCGAGATTTACATAGCATAAACCATTCACTAGGGTTCCATTCTCACTGAAAATATCCCCTAGACTTTGGGGCAAGGGGAGGTGCTTTCTCTTATTAATTTTGAAATCAAGGAAAGTTGGTATCCAATCATTGCAGTGTGCCTCTTATAGTTTCCTATGTTCTGTTAATTCATGTTCCAATCTTTCTTTCGTATTTCCTTCCGCATTGCATGAGTTCAAAATTCAAAGTCATGAGGCTGGGTGCAATTCGCTTGGTTTTGAAATTTTAGTACAGTAGATACCTCCTCAGACTTAGCACCTCAACTACAGGAAGTCCACATTATATGGAATGTTCCTCAAAGCATCTCCAAAGAAGAGTCATCTCACTAAAAATATTCTCTAGACTTATTTCCAGTGGTAGGTGTCGAGGAAAGGTTAGTTGTGAAATCAATCAAATCTAGCATCTTATTATTGTAATGTGATTTTGGTTGTCTACTATGTTGCTATTCGGTCTTTTCTTGGCATAGTCAACCATGCCAAAATTCTATGCCCATAATTTTTTCTTAACTAGTAAAGGTAAAGCGTATTTAATACTTAATACTATGCTCACTTGGTAGCACTAAATTGATATGGTTGTATTTTCAAGTTTGATGGATCTTCATTGCTAGAATTCCGGTCCTATAAGATGCTTTCATTTACAATTCAACTTTTAGTGCATTTTTTGTTACAGGTCCTCTGCCTAAAGCTGAATGCTCTAAAGAATTCAGCAAAAGGGAGTGTCTATTGTGTTTGACTGCTTTTTATATCCCTGCAACAACCACCATTCATCAGGAAACATGCCTAATGCAGTTTGCTTGACCTTCTGTAAGTGAATGCCTTTTTTGGTTTATGGTGTGCTTAATAATAGACTATAGAATTTTCCAATTTTAGTGCTTTCTTTACTTAGTTTGTCAGTGAGCCACAACCGTTGTGAAAATATGAGTCCTAATCTTCCATGCTAGCTCCCTTTGGTTTGTTATTGTAGGTTCAAGTTGGTTCTCTTTCTCATGATAATAAGTGTATCGAAGATGAAAAGAGTGATCCAGCTTCTGTTGTTATAGACTGTGAGATGGTTGGTGGTGGATAGGATGGTTCACTTGACCTTTGTGCCAAATTCTGCTTGGTTGATGAAGAAGAAAATTTTCTTTTTCAGACATATTTGAAGCCACATCTTCGTGTCATAGATTACAGGTGACAAATCGGGGACTACCTTGCTGCTACAAAAATTTAAATCTATTTTTTAGGATAGTTACAAGAAATGTGATATATTGAGTGAATATCTTGTATAAAATCAGCGTAGAAATTATATATTCTAGAGTTGGTAATTTTTTATGTGTCGTTTTGTTTTGCAGGTTTGACATAACTGGCATAAAATTAGATCATCTTGCAGATGCAATGCCATTGAAGGAAGCAACAGAGAGAGTCAAGCAAATTTTGTATAATGGTGAAACGGTCTCACGAGTACGCCTGATAGAAGGAAAGCAAATATTCTTGTAGGACATGTCCTATACCATGATTTGCAATTCTTAATGCTTGAATACCCTAGTAATCTCACCAGGTATTCTTTGTTTTCCAATTTTTTATATTTCTTGACCCTTTAACAATAAAATATAGAGTATTACCTTGCTCCTGTTTTATTTGTGATATAATTGTAATGTATAATTTCATAAAATCATCTTCAAGGACACCTCCCAGTATCCATGATTGCGTAAAACTGGAAATATGAGTCACTCTCTCAATTATCTCACTAAAACATTATTAGGGTACTATGCTTTCCTTCTCCAAATCTAGAACTATTCCGTATCTTAAGGAAAGTATTTTAAGTTTTTCTTTATTCAATTTGGGTATTCCTGTGAGTTCTTTTATTTGAAACAGGAGTTTGGAGTGAAAGTTTTAAGGAAATATAGGTCATTTTGAAGACGTATTCAGGGAGGTTCATCTATTGATTTGTTAAGATTAAGTTGTCTTTCTCTTTTGATCAGTGGCTAGAAATTAACATCATTGGTCACAAGTTTAAGTTCCATATTATAGGACACAATTCCAAAATTAGATATACTAATCAATATGAAATCTGGGATTTTATAGTTCTTTCCTTGTGATTTATTTGATGATTAATCTTAGTAGTGACTGTGATTTATAATATGATTGGCACAGGTACCAGATACAAAATGGTCATCATGACACTTATGAGGATTGTATAGCATCAATGCGCCTCTGTTGGTTTGTGGAGCCTGATCTTCCATATCCATAGATATTATTTAGTCGTGTTTGTACCCCAGGTGTACTGCACACTCGTTCCCCAACCTTGGGGTTCGGGGACAAAGACCTTGAGAAATTTTTTTGGGATGTTTGTTGGCCAACAGTTTTGCAGACCCATGGTATTGGGTTAACCATAGTATTTTCCCATGGTATTTCCCCTATATTGGCTGGGTATGGTATTGTATTGTATTGTAGCATTGTAAACAATCTCTGTGATTGTGTGAGAGAGACTGTGAGAGCGTGAAGAGGAAGTGCAATGGTATTATTGTAGGTTGTATCCCTTCATCTTTCTGGACGGTAATAAAAGGACTAGCAATTTCTCTGTGGACATATCCCATCGTTTGGGTGAACCACGTTATATATGTGTCTCTCTGTAATGTGTTTAATGTGTTTTGCATCTTGTTTAATGATTTAACTATATAATTTCTATTGCTCCACGGTCCTGCTTTCTAACAATTGGTATCAGATCCAAAAGGTCTATTTGGCTGGTAAACTCACAGGAAATAAGGGTTCCTGGTTCGAGTGGGAGCAATGGTGGAAAAGGGAAATTTTAGGCTTGAGAAATTTAATGGCCAAAACTACCAGTTTTGGAAGATGCAAATGGAGGATAATTTGTACTAGAAGGATCTGAACTTACCGTTGGGAGGAAAAGAAAAAAAGTCGGTGACTATGAAGGATGAAGAATGGGATGTTCTTGATAGAAAGGCACTGGAACGATACGACTGTGCCTGGATTCATCGCATTAGAGGAAATTTCAACTCAAAATGGGCCTTTTAACTTTTATTCAAATTCCATGTCATCATGTGTTAGCCAATGAAATTGATTTAAATTTGAAATACCGTATAGGTCTTAAACACTTTTTTAATATAAATTTGGGGATAGGTATCATAAAAAAAACTACTTTTTTTGTTTGTATTTTTGACATATCTCCCCGTGTTTTTACTCAAATTTCAATCGGGAGAGCTCCTTGGATGCGGAATTAAATTCCGCATCCAACGAGTACCCACTCAGCATACTTTTGACAGACCCCGCTACCCCAAAAACAAGAAATACCTGAAAAAATGAAATGATGATATCATCATTCTGTTTTTTCAGGTATTTCTTTTTTTGGGGTAGTGGGGTCTGTCAAAAGTATGTTGAGTGGGTAATCGTTGGATGTGGAATTTAATTCCGCATCCAACGAGCTCTCCCGATCGAAATTTGAGTAAAAACACGGGGAGATATGTCAAAAATACAAACAAAAAAATAGTTTATTTCTTTTCTTCCTCCAAAATTAATAAATATTATTTTATTATTTTAACTATTATTTTATTAGTTCATTTTAGGAGGCCCATTTTGAGTTGAAATTTCCTCTAATGGTGGATTTAAATATTTCAAAAGAAAGAACAACAGATGGTGTGATGAGTGCATTGGGTAAGCTCTACAAAAAACCCTCGGCTTCCAACAAGGTATTTTTAATGAAGTGTTTATTTAATATGAAAATGTCGGAAGGTGGATCTGTTGCTAACCATTTAAATGAGTTTAATACACTTACTAGTCAATTAGGCTCTATAAAAGTGAACTTTGATGATGAGGTTAGGGCTGTTCTAATCTTGTGATCGTTGCCAGAAATATGGAATAGCTTGGTCATGGCTGTAAGTAACTTTGTCCCTAGTTCAAACACTCTTATGTTTGATGATGTTGTTGGTGTTATTCTTAGCGAGGAAATGTGAAGAAAAAGTACAGGTGAGACATCAGGTAATGCGTTGAACATGGAGAGCAGAGGGATACAAAATGCGAGAGGAAGGCACCCAAGAAATTGCAGCAAGTCTAAAAAGGGAGGATCCAAGTCCAGATTTAGAAAAATAGAGTGCTGGAACTGTGGTAAGAAAGGACATTTGAAGAAAGACTGTAGAGCACCAAAGAAGAAAGATGAGAAACAACAAGAGACTACTCAGGAAGAAAATGTAGCAGGTAATGTGTTACAAGATGCTTTGATTATAAAATTAGACAATACTAGTGATTACTGGGTAGTAGATTCAAGGGATTCATGTCATACTACAAGATGCTTTGATTATAAAATTAGATAATACTAGTGATTACTGGGTAGTAGATTCAGGGGATTCATGTCATGCTACACCCCATAGGAAATTCTTTCATGATTATGTTCAAGGTGATTTTGGACATGTTTTATTGGGGGATGATGAACCTTGTAAAATTGTTGGAAAGGGTAAGGTACAAATTAAGTTAAATAATGGAAGTGAATGGATGCTAAATGATGTAAGGAACATTCCTAGTATGAAAAGAAATATGATCTCAACATGGCAGTTGGGAGATAGCGGTTGTTTGTCTACGTTTGGAGAAACGTGGTGGAAGATCAATGGTAATATAAAAAGGAGATAGGGTAGGTACATTATATTTTTCTCCTCATAACACTGATTATTCTATGTCTGTAGCTTCCACAGAAACAAGTGTGGCATTGTGAAATCATAGGCTTGGTCACATGAGTGAGAAGGGGATGTAGATTCTCTACTCAAGGAAACTGCTTCTAGATCTAAAGCAGGTAAGTTTGGAATTATGTGAGAATTGTGTATGATGGAAAATAGAAGAGAGTTAGATTTCCTAGGGTTAGGAAACAAAATAAGAGTGAAAAGTTAGAGCTTGTCCATACAGATGTATGGGGACCAACTCAGGTACAATCTCTTGGTGGCTCTCGTTATTATGTAACTTTTATTAATGATGCAACTAGAAAAAATTGAGTTTATTGCATTAGATCGAAATATGATGTGTTTGATACTTCTAAGAAGTGGAAAGCTTTGGCTGAGAATGAGACAGGAAAATTTTTGAAATGCCTCGGATCTGATAATGGAGGTGAATATTGCAACAATGAGTTTGACAGTTGCTGTTCACATAATGGAATTCACAGAGAGAAGACAGTCCCTGGAACATGACAAGAAAATGGTGTGTCGAAAAGGATGAACAGAATGGTCATGGAGAGTGCAAGGTGTATGAGATTGCATGTAGGGTTTCCCTTATAGTTTTGTGTTGTTGATGTAAACATTGTTATTTATTTAAAAAACAAAGGGCCTTCAAACACTTTGGATGTTGGGATTCCAAAGGAGGCATGGACAGGTAAACAGGTAAAATACTCATTTATGAGAACTTTTGGTTGTGAACCATTTGTCCATATTGATAAAGATGATAGAACAAAGCTTGAAGCTAAATCCAAGAAATGTACCTTTATTGGATATGAGGTTGATGATTTTGGTTATCGCTTATGGGATTTTGAAAATCGCAAAATCATTCAGAGTAGAGATGTAGTATTCAATGAAAAGGTTATGTACAAAGATCAGTTGCAGGGAAAGAAAGTGGAAAACAAAAACATAGAGTACACAGTGCTTGATGAAATCAAAGAAAATGAAGTTCCAAAGGCAGCAGAAAATCAAGAACAACAACAGGTAACTAAAACTCCTACAAATGTAAGAAAATATACTAGATTAAGTAGACCCCCTAAACGATTCTCTCCTTCACTGTATTATTTATTGATGAGTGATTCTGGTGAACCATAATGTTATGAAGAGGTAATGCAAGTAGAAACTAGAAAGAAGTGGGAGCAAGGAATGAATGAAGAGATGGACTCATTGGTAAGAAACTAGACTTGGGGTTTGGTTCAGTTTCCTACAGGATAAATGGGTTTACAGGTTGAAGGAAGAAGATGGAGGAAAGAAGCGGTACAAGGATAGACTTGTTGTAAAGGGGTTTGCACAAAAGAAATGTATAGACTTCGATGAAATATTTTCTTCTGTAGTTAAAATGACTTCAATTAGTGACTATTTTAAGTCTAGTGGCAGTAGAAGATTTGCATCTTGAACAATTAGATGTAAAAACAACCTTTCTCCATGGGGATTTGTAGGAAGAGATTTATATGAAGCAACCACGGGGATATGAGGTCAAAGGGAAGGATAATTTGGTTTGCAAGTTGAAGAAGAGCTTGTATGGCCTGAAGCAAGATCCAAGGTAGTGGTATTTAAAATTTGATAAGTTTATGATAGAACAAGGTTATGATAGATGTCATTCTAATCACCATGTTTTTTTCAAGAGGCTAGATAACGGAAGATATATTATCTTGTTATTGTATGTGGATGACATGCTTGTTGCAAGGTCTAACATGAAGGATATAAATGTGCTCAAAAGAAAACTAGCTAAATCATTTGTGATGAAGGATTTGAGTGCTGCAAAGAAAATCCTTGGTATGAGAATAACAAGAGATAGGAAAAATCACAAATTGATGTTGTCTCAAGGTGAGTACATAGAAAAGGTATTGCAGAGGTTTAGAATGCAGAATGCAAAACCAGTTAGTACACCTTTGGCAAGCCATTTCAAAATAAGTAATGAGATGTGTCCAGAGACACAGGAAGAGATAGATTACATGTCTAGGATTCCCTATTCATCAATGGTTGGAAGCTTGATGTATTCCATGGTGTGCAAAAGACCAGATATTGTAGATGCAATGGGAGTTGTGAGCAGGTATATGAATAATCCAGGTAAAGAGCATTGGAAAGCAGTATAGTGGATTGCCAGGTATTTGAGAGGTACCACTTCTCATGCATTATGTTTTGGAGGTTCAGACACTGTTCTACAGGGATATGTTGATGTGTATATGGATGGTGATAAAGACAGTAGGAGGAGCACCACAGGATATGTGTTTACTGTGGGTGGAAAAACAATAAGTTGGATTTCAAAACTGCAATAGGTTGTTTCACTTTCAACAATGGAAGCATAGTATATTGTTGCTACAGAGGCTAATAATGTGATGATTTGGTTGCAGAGGTTCATGGAGGAATTGGGTAAGAAGCAAAAGAATAGTAGAATATACAGTGAAAACCAAAGTGTCATTCATATTGCAAAGAACTCAGCCTTTCATTCAAATACTAAGCATATACATCTCAAGTTCCATTTCATAAGATCTATTCTAGATGAATAACTGTTAAAATTAGAAAAGATACATACTAGCCAGAATCCTGCAGACATGTTGACGAAGGGAGTAACCCGAGCGAAATTGAGTTCCTGCTTTGTTTCTGTTGGCCTTCAAGCATGAAGGTGCACATAAGAAATCTATCAAGTCCAAGGTCTAGAGTATAGTCCAGGAAGTGCGGCAACAGTGGAGTTGTTGTGATTAGACTCCAAGTGGGATATTGTTGGTTATGGAGTATGATATTCCAGATCGAGAGATATTATTCAGTCTTGTTTGTCCCCAGGTGTATTGTACACTCATTCCCCAACCTTGGGTTTCGGGGGAAGTGCTCCTAATAAATGGTATTGGGTTAACCATAGTATTTTCCCATGTTATTTCCCTATAAAAGAAAATAATTGTAATACGACTAGGCATGGTATTGTATTTTATTGTAGCATTGTAAACAATCTCTGTGATTATGTGAGAGAGACTGTGAGAGCGTGAATAGGAAGTGCAATAGTATTGTTGCAGGTTGTATCCCTTCATCTTTATGGATGGTAATAAAAGGACTCGCAATTTCTGTGTGGATATAGCCCATCGTTTGGGTGAACCACGTTATATCTATGTCTCTCTATTACTTTCTTAATGTGTTTTGCATCTTGTTTAATGATTTAAATTTATAACTGTTATTGCTATGTGGTCCTGTTTTCTTATATCCTCTACAAGAAAATGCGTTCTAAAGTCCATGAGAAAAAGTGTGGTGAGGGTAGTGCAGAATCCAATAGAAACAATAGCTTCAATTCATTGAGACAGTTTGTTGATGCCTAGAAAATACAAGGTACCGATAGTAGGGATTCTACCCAATAATAATTCCCAATTAGATCACTTATTGTTTGGTATGGGGAATCCGTCCGATTAATGGCCCAACTACCGTAAGGATGAACACAAGTTTTAATTCTATTTACTAGTTTCATTCTAGTCCACCGTTTATGTATTTTATGTTTTATATAAATGGTATGCAGGTGCCTAAATTAAATGAAATTTTAACATAAAACAAATGGCTTCACAATGTGATGCGTAGGTTCTTACCTCTCGTCTTACCCCCTTTGTCCCTGAACTACAGAAAGAAAACAAAAACTATTGTAACCTATCTAACCTATCCCTAAGGATAAATGTTATTATTTATATGAGTAACATACTACATTTTTTCACAAGGAATTTTACAGATAGCTGATCAATTCGGAATACATAAACACAGCAGAAAAATTAACATAGAGATAGCTTAGTATTTGTGAAGACATTCATTACTCATTTTTTTGCATAAGATTCATAGCAAGGAAATGAAATCATTCACAACATAAGAATAGTCGAGAAGTTAGAACTATCTAACATATTTGCGTATTAAGATAAAGTAGAAATAGTTCCATATCCATCCATATACAAAACATGCATTTGAAACTCCAACAACTCGTTCTCCAGCAGAAAATTTATCCTCTTTATTATAAAAAGAAATATTCATTCTTACAACAAGTATTCCACATATTAGAGCTAGAAAATTCCTTCTCTCATTTGACCTATCTATATTTATACATTACAAAATGACCTTTGGGCTTCCTTAGCTTTCAGATACATAAAGTTTGTCTCTAGTGTGTTAAAAAAAAATACAAATATTACAAATATATCCGTGTGAATAGGAAAACCATCTTAAGTGGACCCAATCAATCTATCTATGAAATGCTTCCAAGCTGAAGCATTTGAGGCAATTGTGTCGAACTCTGTGGGCATTAGAAATCTGACCATGACCTCATTTTTTGCTAGTTGGCCCTTTATGTCTGCTACTCTTGCATGGGTCATTCTTAGCAGATATTCTAGTAGACAGTTACTAAATTCTGCTTGGGCACAAGACTCTTTACCACCTCTACATCTAAACCTTTAACCATCTGAATATTTAACTCATCTTCTTGTAGCTTATCCTTCAACTGTTTTAAGTGTTCTTCATGCTTCAGAAATTCCTGTAGCCTTTGTGCTGAAGGAGTCAAAAAAAAATTGTGAGTTATAAGCATCTTCTTGAAAAAATCTACACATTTGTCTATTGTCTTTTCCACTACTTCCATCAACCTCTCAGCAGCTCTGCTACTGAAATTTACAATATCATATTTGACCTGCAACTTTTTTGGACATTTTTCAGGTGTGTTTTCTGGACGATCGACATTTTTTTCTAACCATGTCAGCTGGCCTTATAGGATCTCAGCAATCTTTTGGGTTATTTCCTTAAATGTAGTAGCCACTATTGAGATTTCCTTTAGTTGATCTTCAGCTTGCTTGATCCGGAAAGATTCTTCCGCTAGCTTAACCTATACCTAATAAAATTTTCTTCTAAGTAAGAGGGAATGCTCACTTAGAGGCTCTATTCCTATTTTCCTTTCATTTGTTTCCTTCAAAATAGCTTCAAAGGAACTGTTATGTGCTTCAAGCTCTGTAACTCTAACTCTGTGCTCCTCTACTTGCTGATCAACTATTGATTTCTGAACTTCCATTTCTGCTACCCTACTCTCTAACTTTTGTTTTTCCCTATCAAGGGTCATGTTTGACTACTTCAAATTATCCCTTTGCTCCCCTACAATTTGGTAATCCTGCTGAAGCTTTTCATAATCTAAAAGAGTAGCTTCATATTTTCTCTTAGACTCTCAGCCTACCCTTTCCTCCTTTCTTAAAACTTCTTTCATTTCTCTCTTCCTCCTCTTTCTTTTTCTTGGCAGCCTATTCTTCTTCTTTCTCCCTCTAGGTTTCTTCAGCTAGAAGCTTTCTTGCTCCCTATGCCAATTTGTGTGCAATCTCTTCTTTTGTTTTCCTTGTATATTCTTCTTCTTGACCCTTTGATTCTAAGAGACTACTACTACTTTTCACTCCAACTGTCGTGGTTTTCTTTTCTAGCCGTTTATTTAAACTTGTCATGCTACAGACATTCCTGTATACCTCTTCCTCCTTGTCCACATGGTTAGTGTATTCAAATTTTACCTTAAGGAGTGCTCAGTGGGTTGCAAAATTTCCCTGTGAGTCATTCCTGTGAAATATTTTTTCTCCAAAATGAATTTTTTCTAGTTCTTTAATGAATTCTGGAGCACTCTTGACTCCAATAAACTTATAACTCCCTACATAAAATTAAAGTAGTGGGAACACAACTTTCTTAAGATCAAATTAGTGGCTTCCATAGCCATCCAAGAAAAGTTGTCTTACAGCTTCCTTATGAACTATGTAGTCTATAGCATATCTGGGCAGCAATGAGGGTACTTTAGTTCCACCATACATCCTGAGGTGCGTGCCTTCTTTAGAGAAGAAGTAATCTCCAAATTCCTTGATCGACTCTAGGGCTCCCTCAGATAAACACTTGTACTCTTCTAAGAAAATTAGCTGGTATAAAGGTATCAGGAAATCCTCACAAATTAACTTATAGTAATTTTGGTACTTGTGTCCCCAGAGCATCTGATAAGCTATATAGATGGGGGATTTCCCTCCCTTCCATGTGTAGTTTAGCCTTTCAAATGGGTGGAGGAAAAATATGCAATCTATCCGAAAGGATCCCATTCAAAATTCATATTTCCTTTGGTGTAAGCCTTCTTGGGCTGCAATAATGGTAGTGGATAGGCTATAGGCCACTGTATCAGCCCAATTGAAAATTGTTCCTTTCATGGCCACATAGTAGATCATTGGGATCAATCCAAACTTGTAGGTTCTATGATCATCCTGTCCAAAAATCCTTTTTAGCATTAGCACTACCATTTTGTACAAGGTACGTAATTTAGCAGTCTCGTACTCCCTAGACTGTTTGTTTCTAAATGTCTTCCCCTTTGCTACCATCATCTTGGTTGTACTGATGTAATCAAATTTTAAATTTTTTACCCATTCAATTGTCATACTAATTTCTGAGGGAGGTAGGTTGTATGCTTTTACAATAAACGCTAGTGTGAAGGATACAAATCCTTTGTCGTCCACATTGTTCATTATCTGCCCTACTGAATCCACTATGGGCAGAATCCATCCGATGACCTCTGTGCAAGGAAACATTTATGGTCTAGTAGCCACTTTGGTGATTCCAAACCTTAGTATGATATCATATAGGGATAGGTTTTCTAACCCTACCTCTGGAACCCTTTTTTCTACAACCATATGGTAAATTTGGCCCCATTTAAATTTGGGTTCTGTTCCTGTTACTGACTTTGTGTCTTCATAGATCAATTCCACCTTTGGGGTGGGTGAGCCTTTTGTATCTAAGTCATAATTCATGATTTTCACCTTCTTCTTTCCCTTCTTCATCATGCCGTCGGGTATAAGTTATGACTGTAACAATAAAACACGTTTCAGTATTCACATTATTTAACAACACTATGCATTCGAGAAGATAAAATGTTATGAGATTCTAGGCAAATAGTTTTAAGCAACAATACTAGTATTCTGCCTTACCCTACCATTCGCATCCATCAGGACAGGAAAACCAAACTTCAGTTCAGAGAGGGAAAACTTTGGTAATGGAAATATTGCGACACGATGAGCTCGACTAGGACATCTCCGGCTTCAAAAAATGGAAAATAACTCCAAACATGTGAAACCCCTCTACACACAATCATGGAAAAACCTTTAAAAAGCTCACAATATGTAGGCAGTGCTCCGAATTTTGATGGCAGGTATGCCCTAGTCCAAACACACTGGGCTCAACATCTCATAGCGAGAAAAAACAAAGAAACAAATAGAATCTAACAGATTTGCAGGAAAACGTAGAATCACAGTTCTTGATAAATACAAATGGTGAGACCTAGGTAAGATCCATGCTGGTGAAAATCTCGGGCCTCTGGAGGTTCATCATGATATGACAAATCATGGGAGAAAACTGCATGCGGATAGATTGGTGAGGTTCTGGGAGCAAGTAGGGAGACCAAGGCGAGCTTGAACCTCAAAAGGAGAATGACTAAGCCTAATATGAGGGGAGGATGCCCTTTTAAACCTAAAACCAAAGCCCTATCCACCTCCTATCGACCAACCAACCACCGGTAGTTCAAAAAACCCATTAAATCACCAATCAAGAGTAAGCACACAAAAAATATACCTAGAAGGCGATTGGATAGACACACAGTCGTGGATGCTTAGACTGATGCGCCACGTGAGATTCAAACATAATTTCCACCAATCACGTAAAAAATTCACCGAGATAAATAAAATTATGACAAACATCGTAAAAATCTCTCTGTAAAAACTAAGTGGTAAAACCCCCCTTCCAACAGCGTATAAATAGGCATTTACGGGTTAAAAACAATTAAGACTGTAGGTAAGATTTTAAAGCATGCACGTGTGAGGATAAACGCTTTTGGCGCCAAGACATGGCGCATCGGGTGCCTTCATATAATTCAAATTGAGAAAATACCAGACAACAATAGCTTGAAAAACCCAAACTCAACTGCAACCATCACCTCCAGAACCAACAACACACATGCATTCCTTCTACGGCTCAACGGTGAAATTGCGTTGGGATGAAATATGAACAAAAGCCTCCATAGCGGCTCCAAGAATTAGAACTTCTCCGACAAAGCGGGCATGTGGAATATCGGGCTATAGTGAAAGGATACTTCCGTCGTTGAAACGAAGAGATAGACATCCACCCAACGCAGTGGGTTAGAAACCAAGTTAAGAAACAGGCTTTGAATTTTGAACAACTTCTGTCGTAGTCGAAAAGAAACCAAAAACCAAATGCAGCACAGACTAAGGTTAGCCGCTCTAATGGTTCCAAACTTGGAAACTTTCATCGTCGTGGGAGGAAAAGAAGCGTCAACATTCTGACATTCAAACCAAGACCTGACTTGTTGTTGCAGCGTGGATTCTCGAAAACTTCCGCTGCAGTAGGGAGAAAAATGATCTGACTCTGCTTTCCGCTTTAGTGGTTTGAAAAGCAATATTGGTCTACTGTAGCGGCTCCAAACCAAAAATACCACCCGCTATAGTGGGTTGATCATGAAGATACATCCAATGTAGCGGCTCACAAGGAACTTTTTTGACTTAGTGAAAAAACCAAAACTTGAAACTTTCCCAATGATGAAACAAATCATAAATGTTGGATCTCAAAACCGCCTGGTTCAGCCAAGCCAATCCAAAATTGGGTTTATCAATCTGCTAAGGCAGTGGAAATAAATAATTTCTAAGCTAGTGAGATCAACCACAGAGCTATGGATACCTCTACAATATCTATCTAGCTTAATATCCACAATACCTACACACTCAACACAGGGAAGTATTCCCTTCACTGCTACCTAATCCCTCAGGCCATACCTTCTATTCTAGTGTTCTCCCAAGCATGGATAGAAGAGTATCTAGCCCCTTTTGATCTTTTGTGAGGTTCCTCTCTTCACTAGATTTATCAATCCAATTATGGTCCTCTTCCACTCTTAATCCTTACTTACAGGATGCACATAGCAGAAAAACATAGGTGTTGGGTATGAATAAAAACGTTTTGGATGTGGGATGCCCAAGATGGGGTTTCTATTAGTCTAAGAAGTCGTGGGAAACCAAAAACAAAGTGGTAAATGGGGAATCAACCCTAGGAGAGAAAATTCAATTTCATTAAATGGTTATGGGCCCTAGAGGGGAAGAAACAAACCCTATAAACCCCCAAATCATGAATCTCTCTTCGTTCTCCTTTCGAGGTTCATCATGATCTGACAGGTCATGGGAAAAACCACCTCTGGATGGACTAGTGAGGTTGTGGGAGCAAGTAGGGCGACCAAGGTGAGTTTGAACCTCGAAAGGAGAATGAATTAACCTAAGATGAGGGGAGGACACCCTTTTAAACCTAAAACCAAAACCGTATGCACCTCCTATCAGCCAACCAACCAGTGACAGTTTGAAAAACACGTTAAATCACCAATCAAGAGTAAGCACACGAAAAACCTACTCGACAAGAGACCGGATAGAAATACAGTCGTGGATGCTTGGATTGATATGCCACGTGAGCTTCAAACAAAATTTCCACCAATCATGCAAAAACTTCACTGAGATAAATAAAATTGCGACAAACAGCGTAAAAATATCTTCGTAAAAACAAAGTGGTAAAACCCCCCTTCCAATGGCGTAAAAATAGGTATTTACGGGTTAAAAACAATTAAGACGGTAGGTAATATTTTAAAACCTGCACGCACAAGGCTAAAATATTCTGATGCCAAGACACAATGCATCGGGTGCCTTCATATAAGTCAACTTGAGAAAATCCCTGACAATGGCAGCTTGACAAACCCCAAATCAACCGCAACCATCGACTCAAGAACTAAGAACACGTTCGCATTCCTTATACGACTCAGTGGTCAAACTACATCGGGAAGAAATATGGATGATAGCCTCTGTAGTAGCTCCAAGACTTATAACCTCTCCACTGAAGTGGGCCTATGGAAGATCGGGATATCACGAAAGGATACTTCAGCCGTTGTGGCAAAGAGATGGACATCCACCCGATGCAGCGGGTTGGAAACCAAGTTAAGAAATGGGCTTCATAGTTTGAACAACTTCCGTCATAGTGGCAAAGAAACCAAAAACCAAACGCAGCGCAGACCAAGGTTAGCTTTTGTAGCAGCTCCAAAATTGGAAATTTTTCACTGTAGCGGGAGGAAAAGAAGCAACAACATTCCAACATTCAAACCAAGATCTGACCCACTGTTGTGGCATGGATTCCTGAAAAATTCCACTGTAGCGGGGAGAAAAATGATCCAACTCTGCTTTATGCTTTAGCAGTTTTAAAATCAAGATCGATCTATTGTAGCGGCTCCAAACCCGAAAGACCATCCGCTGTAGTGGGTTGATCATGAAGATACATCCGCTGTAGCGGCTCATAAGGAACTTTTCTGACTAAGTGAAAAAACCAAAACTTGAAACTTTCCCGATGATGAAACAAATCATAAATGTTGGATCTTAAAAAAATCAAAATGCCTAAGAAGCAAAACTAAACTTCAAACAGGGGGGCCCTAAAAAATGCTAATTTTTTTTGGGGTAATAGTTGCAGCAGCAACACAGCCATATTTGGAGAAAATGACACCTAAAACTATATTAGCAATTTTAAGACCTGATTACTACTATTGGTGTTTTTATGCTAGGCCACAATCATGCTAACTTAGGTGGGTTACAGTGGTAAATGTTTACTATTTACCATTCGTAAACTCTAATCGATTTCCATAGGAGTAGCCTTCTTAGTATTGGCATTCCCAGCAGTTTAATGAACATAATTCCCAGCATTATGACCACTAGCAGTCTAAGCATTTCCAGGGTCAAAATTAATCCCAGTAGCACTAATTTAATAATCCCCATATGTTTTCGAAGTAGCATTAAGTTCAACAATCTAAGCAAAGGAATCAGTTGAAGTAGCAATTGTTCCAACATAATTCCCGACATCATTATTCTCAGCATTCCCATAAGCACTAGCAGTTGAAGGAACATAATTTCCATATAAAAAAAGGACTTTTTTCAATAAGCAGAAGGACCAGTTCCAGGATCATTTACAGTAGCAGTTCGATCAGCAATTCCCATAGAACCAATTGAATGAGCATAATTCCTAGCTTCATTATAACCAAGACAATCAATAGAACGACCAACTTAACTAGTTTCCCAAATAGTTCCAGATAACTAGGAGGAAGGAATAGAAATCGGTAGGAGAATTCCCCAACAGTTCCCATAGTAGTTCCTAGAGCAGCACTACAATCAATAGTCCCAACGTCACCAGTAGAACCAACAGTAGTTGAATCAACACCATGACCAAAATCATTTCCATAAGTTGTTGAACGAGCAGAATTCTTGGCATAATCATAATTACCAGGATTTAAAGAAACAGTTTCATAAGCAGTTAGAGATGCACTATGAAAAGCATCCCTAGCATAAGCATCAATTGAACCAACTAAATTCCCAGTCCCAACATTTTAAGGATCATTAAAATTAGCAACATTTGAATAAGCACCAAACAACATAAAGAGCATTATTCCCAATATCATTTCCAATAGCAAAAGGAATCCCTAGGCCAAGTAGAACGACCACCCTCCTCAGTTCTAAGAGCATTTTAACTAGCATTTTCATCAACGGTTTAACCAAGCTCATTCCCAGCCTCAGTTCCCATAGAAGTTCCAATATGATTTCAATCAGTTGTCCCATCAGAACTTATTGAACTAGATCATTTCCATAAGCAGTAACTAACAAAATTTCAATAAGCAATAGAACCAACAAGATACTACTATAAATAATAAAAAGGAATCCCAACAACAACATTTTATGAATCATCAGTTAAAGGAACATTATTCCCAGCCTCATTATGATCAAGAATAACATTCCCATCCTCAGTTCTCGAGGCATCGAAGGAGAGTAGGCACCCAACAACACCAATTTAATAAACATTTAAATCAACAATAGCTAAATGAGCAGAATTCCCATCAACACTTGAGGCATCATAATTCCCATCATTTTCAATTGAACCATAAGTAGTTCCACCATAAGTTTCCCGTAGCATTATTTGAACTAGAAGTTGAAGGAGAAGCATAATTAGAACCAACAACAACATTTTAATAATCATTTGAATTAGAACAACCAGTAGTTGAACCTACATTATTATTTTTACAGAAAAAAGGACCATTCATCCCAACATCCTTAGCAACACAAGAAGTCCTAGCATCACCAATTTAACTAGATTTTAAGCAGCATCCACATAAGCACCAGTTGAAAAAACATTGTTCCGGATTCATCATTCTAACTAGCAGCCCCATTTGAAGAGAGTATTCGGATAGGATCATTCCCGAGAGAATTTACATAAGAAACAATTAAAATATTAGTTGAATTGGTTTCCTCATTCCCAGGAGAAAAATGAGTCTCAGCCAAGGAATTCTAAGAAGCACTACAACAATCAGTTCCAACGTCATTAGAACCAACAAAAGCATTTTTTGAACCAACAGAATCTACGGTATGGTGGGTCCAAAAGAAACATTAGCATAACCACTTGAATCAGAATTGACATAATAAGTTTCCATAGCATTTACATTAGTAGTTGAAAGAGCAGCACTATGACCAACATTACCCGGGTCAAAAGTACCATCCCAAACATCACAACAAGGATCACTAAAACTAGAGGTTGAAATAGAATTATTCAATCAATTGAAG
This sequence comes from Pseudotsuga menziesii, assembly GCA_001517045.1. Classification (NCBI taxonomy): domain Eukaryota; kingdom Viridiplantae; phylum Streptophyta; class Pinopsida; order Pinales; family Pinaceae; genus Pseudotsuga; species Pseudotsuga menziesii. The sequence continues at coordinate 122,708 of LPNX011221098.1, read as the reverse complement.
GAGCATTCTTCCAAATAGTTCCAGTGTTAGAAACTGCACCAGTGAGACCAACATTCCCATCAATACCTATAGAATCATCATTATTATTATTATTCCCAACCCAATCAGTTGAATAAGTTGCACCCATTGAAGCATTTCCATAAGTTGTTGAAGGAGAAATATTCCCATCCTCAGTTCCCGAATCATTTAAATAAGTACCATCCTTCCCAGCTATGATCGGCTGACAATGGCTATTGGTTGACTGGCAAAGACCAGTGGTTAATGAGGGACTATTGGCGAATCCATGTGACTCACTCACTTGGTCTCGTACTTATTCTCATGTTGGGTTTATGTGGCACTTTACCCAATAAAATAAAAGAAGGACAAAATATTATTTGGGTGAGGGGGCAGATAAATAATATATGCCCCACTTTTCATAATATAATATATTAACCAATCCAAAGTTACTGCACATTAAGGGGGGGCTTTATTTTCTTATGGTTACTTCAGCACCACCGTTTGGGGCATGCAAGTTGGATACAAAAGATTCTCTAAAAAATGCTCAGTCAACATTTTCACATTTGCATAAATCTCGTTATTAGGGTCTTCCTAGCTAGACTGCACAGTTTGGCTCATTGCTCCCAAAGAAAGAATTTTATCGCTTCCAGGGGATTATCACTATATATCTATGGCCTTAGGGCCTATTATACAACTACTACTCTAAATTTACTACTCTATGATAGACTTACTGCAAATGTCCATAAGGAGGATTCTAGTGTACTCAACAGGCTTAAGGAAATAGTGCATAGTGCATGGAGATTTTACACTTATTCATCCAATGAAAGAGGTAAAAAATACCCCGTGTTACCACCAAATGAGACTGATTGAGCAATTTATGTAATACCCAATTCAGAGTAGGAAAGAAGTTTGCTTGGAAAATATTTTAGAATATATCCCATTACAACTTTTGGGGAGTGGCTCGTATCCTCCCCCCCCCCCTTTTTTAAATATTTAATTAAGTCGAAGGAGTTTTTTAAGGGGACGGAGGCTCTCGAGGCTTTGTCATCTATCGTGAGCCTCTCGGGAGCCGCCTCGTGTCATTATTTAATTTATAAAATTAATGTGGAGGGAAACTTCAATGAATCATTTACCAGGGCGCAGATGAAAACTTCCACCAAGCAATCACCAATTGCCAGCGACTTCTCCATTTATGTCTTAGAGAATTTTTTTCCCAAAATTTCTCTTCCATGTTGTTTGATCATCGCTACCATTGTAAGTCATGAGAATAGATAAGAGAGGAGAAGATATTGTTTGAATCACTATTCAAGGAAAGAAAGAAGTAGATGCTTTTTTTTATAGCTTAAAATGACACATCTCTTCCTGTGACCACTTTCTCATGATTACGTCGCATGTCAACACTTCATGAAAGTCATTGAAAAAACACATAACTTGGAGGATCTGTATCTTGAGTTATAGAACTCCGTTTGACCTCTTCTTTGCACCATTGGAAAGGTATCTAAGTTAGCTAAAAAATTCTAGCAGACACTAAAGTCTGAAAATTCCTATAAGTACCCTAAAAATGATATTTTTTGATGTATACTTGAGTTTCCTTACTCGTGTATGCCCTAAATATGCGACTATTTCCATTGCAACCCACGTGTACCTCCTGCATACGTGACTGATGTCTCTACAACCCATGTATTCATGTTAAAAATATGTTTTTTGAAGTTTGGGTAGTTTGGTTAGTTATGCAACTGACTCCTTAAGTTGTAACTAATTTGTCTTTGACACTATTAGAATAATCAACCCATAGTTAGCTACCTTAGACATTAATTAATCCATTTTTGTCTTATTTGCCTAGTTTCCTATATTCCACTCTATGCAAGTTGTCTTCCACATGTCCTAGAAGTCAAACTTGCTAAAAATAAGTCATGGAGCACTTGGGAAACCTCCTGGAAACCATATTTAGCATATCTACTTTATTCCAGATCCTCCCTAGCGCATATCTGCTTTTTCTGCTAAATTGCCTGCTTTATTGAGATTTATGGCAAAAGAGAAAGTAAGACTAGGTGTAGTTGACTTGTTTTTTGCCCTCATCATCCTCCATCCTTTTATCCTAATAAAAGCATGTATGAGTTGTATTTCCATCCCTTATTATCTTTCCTACTTGACTTTTCCAATTCGTGAGCCTCTAAGTGGATTTGGAAACTGCTTTATGCACCTATGGGGGATTTGACTAGATTTAGTAAGCCTACTTTTTGACTATTTTGAATGGCATCCTTATGCATTTGAATCTCTCATGTAATTATATATTACAGAAGCCTATGACTTCACAAGTTTTTCTATTGTACACTTATTCAATACAAATTAGTGTTATGCTCCAATTTCAGTCTCCTTTGTTTGTAATTTTGCATGTTTGATTAGCAATTTTGTGAGTGAAATAGTTCTATCACTTGGGTTCAATTTCCACGTGGTATCAGAGCCTTTGTATATTGATTTATCTCCTTCAAAATTGCTATTGCAGGTTTGACATATTGACTGGGAGCACATTCTGCTGGTTGAAGGGCATAGTTCAAAGCTATGGATCAATCTCAGAAGATCATCTTGACTCCATTTAATTTCTTTGAATGGAAAGCAGATATGGAGATACTGTTGAGAGAGAAGGATCTCTACAGGGTGACTATGGCAACTGAGGCATATCCCAATGCAGCTACATAGAAAATTAAATGGCACAACAAGAGGGATGAGGCCTATGGTCTTTTGTGTCTGAGCATATCAAGAGACCTCCCCTTCCATCTTGATGTATTGAAATCACCTAATGAAGTATGGTAGAATATTGTATATATTTTTGGTAAGATAGATGAGATGAGAGGACATCAAATTGATAATGAATTGATCTCTTTGAATCCCAGCAGCTTCGAATCCCTGCAACTCTACTTTTCCAAGTTTAAAGCCCTTGTTTTGCAGCTAAAATAGTGTGGAATTGAAAACAAGGAAGAGAAAGTATTTTTGGCCATACTCTCAAAGCTTGGCCCTAAATATTCAGTGTTTGTTTCAACCTTCCATGCGACCAAGTTGACAGATCAAGCCTAGAAGATTCCTAAGCTTGCAGAGTTCATGGAATCCCTCACACAAGAACAAGATAAATTGGTGATGATGGGCACCATCAAATCTTCCAAAGACCAAGCTTTGGTTGATGGAGATTTGAGGGTGGATTCAAAAGGAAAGAATAAAGCTAAGAAGCCACCTGAGCAAAAGAGAGACAAGAACAAGTCTCAAGAGGAGCCCCAAGGCTCCAAGAAGAAGAAGAACAAAGGAGAAATGAGCAAGTGCACATACTGCAGTAAGGGATATCATCCTGAAAGCTCCTACATGAAGAAGAAAATTGACATGTTGACCCAACTCCTAGAGAAGAATAACATCTCCCTTCCTGATTGCTCAAAGAAGAGGGAAGGAGGATCAAATTCAGAGGATGGAGAGAGAGTACATGCTTTGGTTGTTGTCACATCAAGCTCACCTAGCTTCATCATAGACTCTAGAGCTTCAAGACATATGGTTTCGACCAAGGAGTCATTCTCCTCTCTTGACATGTTGAAAGGTCCACCAATAGTGTTTGGAGATGACTCTCTCACTGAAATTTTGGGGAAAGGAAGGATTGGTCTTAACCATGGTAAGTTCAGTAATGTATTGTATGTTCTAGGTCTTGCCTCTAACCTCTTGTTAGTGCATCAAATGACTCACACAGGGTCTCCAAAGAAGGTCATCTTCTCCCTTGATTATGTTGATATCACAGAGATCTCAAATGGTAAAATCATTGCAAAAGGAGTTGTAGATCACACTTTGAAGGTATACATGTTTTCACATTTTCTACCCTACTCAAACCCCTCTGCTCTTTTGATTCATGCTAATGAGGAAAGCAAGGTTTGGCATGAAAAATTTGGCCATCTTAACTATAAGTATCTTTATGATCTAAGTGAAAAATAAATGGTCATAGGGTTACCAAAGATTAAGTTTTCCAAGGGAGTCTGTCAAGGTTGTATCCTAGGAAAACACCTAGAGCATAAATTTGAGAGAGCTAGTCATGAGAGAACCTCTGCACCTCTTGATTTGATCCACAGTGATGTTTCTGGTCCATTTCCTCATATGTCAATTAGTCAAGCCAAATATGCATTGACCTTCATAGATGAATTTTCCAAGTATTGTTGGGTTTACTTCCTAAAGCATAAGTTTTAATTTTTTGACCTCTTCAAAGTCTTTAAGGCCTTGGTTGAAAACTATTCTGGGCGGAGACTCAAGATCCCTAGATATGACAATGGTGGTGAGTATGTCAAGTCTGAGTTCATTCAATATTTTAAATATGCAGGTATTCAGATGCAGCATTCAATCCCTTACACACAACAACAAAATGGTGTTGCTGAGAGAAAGAACAGATCACTGAAAGAGACCGCAACCTGTATGATGGAGGCTAATACTTTTCCACCAAACTTTTGGGCCGAGGCTATAAAATGTGCATCCTATATCCAGAATAGGGTTCCTCATAAACAACTTGATGGTATGATTCCTTTTTAATCTTGGAGTGGGCACAAGCCAGATATGACCCATTTAAGGATTTTTGGCTCAAAGGCTTGGGCTAGAATTCCAACTGAAAAGAGAAAGGATTGGCAACCCCAAAGCCAAGAGTGCATATTTGTTGGGTATTTTGAAGATTCAAAAGGTTACAAGCTGATAAACTTGAGCACAAACAAAGCCTTCATTGAAAGGAGTGTTCAGTTCCAAGAAGAGGCTTTAGCAGCAGTTGAAGTTGGAGAGTCTTCTTCACCACCAGAACCATTGAATGTAAGTGAAGAGACAAATGAGTTTGCTGATTCTGATATGTCTCATAATTATGATTTAATTGCAGATCCTGACATTCCTACAAGACCAAAATGGACAGCAAATACCATTCATGCAGCTGGGGAACTAGCTATTTATCCTAGTGATCCTAGGAGGACTAGATCTCAGTTTGAGAGTGCCCTGTGTATGAAATACCCTTTGTTTGCAGAGAAGTGCTATATGATGGTTGAATCAAAACCACAGACATATGAATATGTAGTGCATGATCCAAGATGGAAAACAACCATGAAAGAAGAATTTAGCTCACTCCAGAAGAACAACACTTGGGAACCGGTTGATCTTCCCCCAGGGAGGAAGCTAGTTCAATGTAAGTGGGTTTTCAAAACTAAGTTTCCTGCTGATGGTTCAACTTTGAAATATAAGGACAAATTAGTAGCCAAGGGCTACTCACAGGTACATGGTATTGACTACAATGAAACCTTTGCACCAGTGGCAAATATGGACTCCATCGAGCTAGCCTTAGCCATTGCAGCTTCGAAGCAGTGAGAGGTACATCACATGGATGTGAAGTGTGCTTTCCTGAATGGAGATCTCACTGAAGAGATTTAAATACAGCAAACTCAAGGGTTTGTTACTATTCCATCTTTTGTGTGCAGGATAAATAAATCATTGTATGGGCTTAAGCAAGACCCTGGGGCTTGGTATGCCAAGATTGATGGCTTTCTGCTATCATTGAGTTTTGTTTGATGCAAGTCTGATCCTAATGTTTATTTGAAGCTGATTCATGGTTCTTTCATGATTATTGTCTTGTATGTGGATGACCTTCTGATTATAGGAAGTTCAAAGAAAGAGATTGCCTCCTTGAAGGATGCAATGAACCATGCATTTTCTATGACTGATTTGGGGTTGTTGAGCCAATTCTTGGGTATCGAAATCGCTCAATATCAACATGGAATAAAAGTACATCAGTCCAAGTATGCTTTAGATTTACTGAACAAGTTCAACATGAAATATTCCAAGCCAAGAAAGACTCTCTTCCTTTCAAGAGTTAAGCTTGAAGAAGTAGGTTGTTCTCCTATGGTAAATAATACACTGTATAGGCAGTTGATTCGGTGTTTGCTTTACCTTACGCACACTCGACCTGATATTTATTATGTAGTAAGTGTGGCTTTAAGATACATGGATCAGCCTCATGAGATCCATTGGAGAGCAGCTAAAAGGATCCTTAACTTTGTTCATGGAACAAGAACTCATGGGATCTTCTACAAAGCTAAATCTAATCTTGATTTGATTGGGTTTACTGACAGTGATTGGGCAGGTGACAACATAGATCAAAAGTCAACATTAGGATATGTGTTCATGCTTACTGAAGGACCAATCAGCTGGTCAAGCAAGAAACAGAGTGCCATAGCACTCTCAACTACAGAAGCAGAGTACAAAGGAGTTGTAAATGCAACAACTCAATGTTTATGGTTGCAGGGGATACTTGGTGAGTGTGTCTTTGAATCAGAGTTTTCAATTATTATCTATTGTAATAATCAAAGCACCATTTGAATCTGCAATGATCCAGTTCAGAGACAGAGAACTAAACACATTGAGATCCATATGCACTACATCAGACAGCTTGTGCATGATGGCACCAGTCATCTACTCTTCTGTGCATCTTTAGAACACGTAGCAGACATCTTCACCAAAGTTTTTTTTGAGAAGACATTCAGAAATATCAAATCACTGTTGGGGATTGCTGATCATGCTGTGAAGCATGATTGATGACAATATTTTTAAATTTTGTTTTACTATCCATGTTTAAGGGAGACTTTTCCCACTAGGTTTTTGCCTCTTTCCTTGGTTAAATGGGCATGCAGTATGTAAAGGGTTACTAAGCCTTGTTGCTAGGCCCTATAGTATTCTGATATTTTCTCATAAATTCAGGCTTAATGGGGGGGTGTTAGAATAATCAACCCATAGTTAGCTACCTTAGACATTAATTAATCCATTTTTGTCTTATTTGCCTAGTTTCCTATATTCCACTCTATGCACGTTGTCTTCCACATGTCCTCGAAGTCAAACTTGATAAAAATGAGTCATGGATCGCTTGGGAAACCTACTAGAAACCATATTTAGCATGTCTACTTTATTCCATATCCTCCCTAGTGCATATCTTCTTTTTCTGCTAAGTTTCCTGCTTTATTAAGATTTATGGCAAAAGGGAAAGTAAGACTAGGTGTAGTTGACTTGTTTTTTTCCCTCATCATCCTCCATCCTTTTCTCCTAATAAAATCATGTATGAGTTGTCTTTCCATCCCTTATTAGCTTTCCTACTTGAATTTTCCAATTCGTGATCCTCTAAGTGGATTTGGAAACTGCTTTATGCGCCTATGGGGGATTTGACTAGATTTAGTAAGCCTACTTTTTGACTATTTTGAATGGCATCCTTATGCATTTGAATCTCTCATGTAATTATATATTTCAGCAGCCTATGACTTCATAAGGTTGGCTATTGTACACTTATTCAATACAGATTAGTGTTATGCTCCAATTTCAATCTCCTTTGTTTGTAATTTTGCATGTTTGATTAGCAATTTTGTGAGTGCAATTGTTCTATCACTTGGGTTCAATTTCCATAGACCCTATTTCTTGAGAAAGGTATAAATAGAGGTAGGGAGGTCCATGAGAGGAGACTGGAATCTTTGCATTGTTATGTTGGAGGAATTGGGATTCTCTTTGCCTACACCTTTTCCCTAGAAGCTTTCTCCTTGTGTCGCAAAGCTTGGAGGCTGAGTTCCTTGGAGAAGAGAAGCAGCAGAACCAAATAAAGGTTTCGTGAAGTGCCCAACTTGAAGAGCAGGTATATTTGTACTTGTTTTTAAGACTAATAAAGATGTGATGTCCTTATTCTTCCCAACTTATTGTTCAATGCGTGATTGAATATTTGTTTATGATCATATGATGATGTTAGTCAGATCATTATTTCATGTTTATTTGTTTATCATTTTTTTATGTGTAGTCATATTGGTTTGAGGAAGGTATAATTCGTTTTGTAGGTCTCTTTGAGTAAGAGGATCAAGAAGAGGATTGAAGGGTTGCTTGGATCAACTTTCGTTTGGCTAAGGTATGAACCATTCTAATCTCTGAAACTTGCTTATATATACTTGCAGAACTATATGCATCTCTCTTTCAACCCCAGTACGTTGATGGCCTCTTAAACCCTGGCCGTAGGATACTTTCCTTTACAATAGAGCTGGCGACTCCGCTGGGGAGAGCCTTGTTTGTTTGGGGATTCTCTGTCTTTCTTTCAGTCTTTTGCAAGTTTTTCAGGTCCTTCTTTCCACTTAGTAACACCTTTAAAGTCTGATAGCACACTTCCCATGCCTTCCTAAGGAAGTTTTTTGACCTTTTTTGGGATTGTGAGTTGTAGACCGAACAGTTGCGTTTTAGGTTTGTACACGTGACCTGCTATACTGTTGACCCGCGTATGATGTACAACCTTTAAGAAGTACAACTTGCGTGTGCCCCTAAAAAAGAGTTTTTTCCTCATTTTTGTGTTTTTTTCTGCTGTTGTGGGTTGTTTGGTAGGTATTTTGGGGTCCTTTGTAGGTGCATGACTCCAGGGAGTTAGTTTCATCCGTTTTGTGTGTTATTTATCTATGTGGTAAGTCCTTTTGTAGCATTAGATTTTTCTCTTTTCTCATCCCCCCAGCACCTTCTCTTGGCATGATTTTTGGCTTATGTTTCTGGTCAGCCTCTGTTAGTGATCTTTGTCTGTGTTACCACCTAAGTTGTACTTAGTGGTTTTTATCAAGTGAGCCTAGTGAACCGGACAGGGTTAACTTGTTCGGACTTCAAAAAGACCTTTGGAAGTACTTCTGGGAAGTGCTTGTTGTACTATATCACATGTTCATACCCCATGGGGCAATTGTAATAAATGTTCTAGCATGATAGTGTCTGTAAAAGACTCGGTCTCTTAGACTTCATTTGTCAATCCGATCAGCCCATGGTGTTTTTTCCCTTGGTTATTATTGGTTGTTGAATAAACAACTGATAATTTCTGAGTTTTTCACTCCATACCTCCAAAGTTGGGGTGGTCGGCTTGGCATTTAGGCCTATTGAGGTTATTAGAGTCTATGTGTCAATGTATAAACATGCTAGACATCATTTTTGAGTCATATGAACATGTCTAAGTCCCCCTAGGTGTTTTTCAAATTTTCAATTTTTTAGTTTTTTCATTGTTTTTTTTTAATTTAATTTTTCCAAAACTTAGGCTATTTTTTAATAGTTTAATTGGAAAAATTGATTTTGTAATAAAAGTGGGCCAAATAATTTGTTTCAGTCATGTAGGTGCTCATTTTCAAGCTAAGAGCACCATGTTAACCCATGGACCCACTATTTCCTATTTTTGAGTGATTTTCCATCACTCAAGTCAGAAAGCCCCAAAAATCAATTATTGATTATTTTAATTAATAAATTGATGAATAATGGAGCAAATCCAAAATCATAGATCAGTGGATTCGCAGCCGATTTGATTGAAATCAGTCAGATCTGAAGCGGATTGACTGGATCTGACAAATCCTTGACTGAAGGAGGTGATCAAATCAGATCCAGAGTTGATCTTCAGCATCCTTTATGAGGAATTTCGCCCTCGCTCTCTCCTCAACACATTTTGACTCATCTGGATGAGTTTTGGTGGATGCTTCAGTCAAAAGGTTGAGGTGTCAGTCAGATCAGCTCTCCAATTGACAATTGCACTCAATGAGACTCAGATCTGGCTCAGTTAGACATAGATCAGGCATTGATGGACTCTTCATCAGCATATTTAGTCTATCTCCTTGGGATTTGCTCCCCCCTGGGCTAGATGGCTTGTAATTTGTATATATCCAGGCACAACCTCCTCTTCCAAGCTAGTTAGAACTGGGATTGAGGTGTTGCTGCTCTTGTAACTATGTAATTCTTCATTTGAAATAAATAAAATCTTTGGATGCAATATGGTGTGGTGCCATTGCATGTGTGGATGATTACTGCCATTGTTTTACTGAGGTAACCTGTATCTGTGGTCATTTTTTGCTAATTTCTTGTAGATCTGTGGTTAAGATTGGTAATTAGCTTATTACAATCTTGATAGGAAAGGTGTTGTTCAATAAGTTTATTGACTGTCACTCTCCTTGGATGCATGTTTAGAGATCTAGATTTAGCATGTCCTATAAGCTTGTATGCATGTTATCTTGAATCTCTTTGTATGTACTAATCGGATCTCACAAGTTTCTTGGCAAGTTCTTTGATTTCAGCTGAGTTGCAGGTTCATACTTTGGAGAGGATTCTGATCTAGTTTGCTTCTTCATTCTCCTCAAAAAATTTCAAAGGCATAGTCCCTCGACATTCCACCTGAAAGCTCTACTGCGGATCTTCAAGGAAACCAGCACTTTTCTCCTCTTCTTCCTCTCTCAAAATCAACACTTTACCCGGTTACTTGGTTCAGTTCATAGCTGTGATTTCATTTGGATCTATTTCATAAAATTAAATTATACATAGATCTAATATTTCATAGCTCATAACCTATATCTTGCTATTAAAAAGGGTTCATAAACATTCTAGATCTAGCTTTAGGGAAATCGTATTTTTTCCATGAATTTTAAGAAAACTTGTAGATCACATGCATTAGATTTCCTTTCACTGTTATAAAATTTAATATGCTGCAATATCAGTTAATTTTAATTGGCTGAACAAACAGAAATCCAAGATCCCAAGGAAAGCTTGCTTTCCTTGGTTCCTTTTCCGCCTGTTTAGCTAGTTTTAACTTCAATTTCTTTGAGATAAGGTAGGCTGATCCAAAGGTACTCTTAAAGTGATTTTGGGAATTTTTTTTTCTAACATGCTCACTGTATTTTATTAGTTCTGACAGAAAATAAAGGAATCTTATGTTCGAAGTGGCCTCGGGAGCGTTCAAATCCCCCCAGGGGTCTCCCTTTTCACCAAAAAACTCAAATTTTTCCCAAAGTTGTAAAATATTGGTTTCATCCTATATAAGGACCAAGAATTTTTTGATATATCAGTCCTCTGATATTGTAACCATTAATAAATAAAATCATTTTTGGAATAGGCTCTTTCGAGCCCATTCCCCATCCCCCCTGGGGGGATTTGTGTCGGTGCCTTTTTTCGTCGATTTCTGTTTATTTCTTTTTTACTAGCATTGATATAATTTGCAGGGTAGTATACTTGATTTTGTTATTAATTCCATACTCCATATCTTACATTTCAAATTAATCGTAATACTTACCCCACGATTTCCCGATTGACCCGAAACGGGAAAGAGATTCGTGGTAGGATTAATTAAGAAACTAGAACAGTGTATCTGTTTGCTTTTTTATATCATTTGTTTATCAGAAAATTTAAAATTATCCCCTCCTCGATTCCCCGATTGAGATCCACTTGGATCGAAAGAGGTTCTTGGAGGCTTTTCTTTTAAACAAGAAAATCCAGTTTAAAATTTATTAAAATCGACAAGACTCCAGTGTGTATGCTCTGCACTTGGATGTGGTTCATCTGATCAGTCAAGATGTATCAAAAGCACTTGGGTGACTAGTATAATTAGGACTCACTCTCCCCAACTGACAAACCATCAGGTGAAAATCCAACACCTAGATCAAACCTCTACGGTGGCAAAATACCCAAAGGAAGCGGGAACTTCTGAAAAGTGACCTCGGGGTGCCGATCTCTGTCACACCCTAATGGGTTTGTTACAAACAATAGCCCCAGAGACTCCATTTCATCCCACATATTCCTTGCGGGTAGCCGTAAAGGTTTAGTTTTTGACATACTCCAAGTACTCTCGGGTATATCTGGAGTCCCCCTTTGCCTAATTTAATCAACTCATACTTCACATTTAACTTAACACATACCAAGATGCAATCGCAAAACATTCACTCCAAGCACATGCAAGCACATTGATCTTATTGATTTGACTCCATTTTAAGGCACTGGTATTTTTTGCTTCATATATACATTGTGTATTAGCTTTGTGCTTTTGTGTGTTTATTTTCGTATCTCATCATCTTTAATTGTCTATAGTTAAAATATTCAAACTCCTAAGTAACTGATTCAGTTTAACATCATCACACTAAGAAATCATGCTTAGTAACTTAATAGGGTCTACCCCCCTTGGCTCCAGTAGGATTTGACCCTAAATGGAGGAGTCAAGAACAAGGTGACAGCCTTGACTCGAGACTTGCCCCCAGGGACACACCAAGTGGCTTAAAGATTTCTACCATGTGACCCAGGTGTGTGAAAGGTGGCAACACTTTTTGGTGCCGTTGCTGGGGATAAATCTTTTTATTCCTGAGTACGACTTAGCTTAACTTTTTTCTAAACAACTAAAAAGATAAAAAACTTTTGATTGATCTAGTCTTTAAAAAATATAAAAATTAAAACTCGATCCATCTGGAGACTCCACTGTCTAACATCCCTTCAAGAATTTCTACCCGAAGAAATCGCCAACAATTATTCAATCCTCTCCCTGATCCCGAAAGGTTTATTAGGGAAATATTGAATAGGCAGACTTCTCATAGAAACCTTGAAGATTTAGGAGACCAATCCCTCGCAGATATCCATCACATATTTGTAGAGAGTCATACTTTCCAATCTCAAGAAATGACGGATTTTTACAAACCCCTTGACTTTTCTCAGATAGCAGGTGCACCTCATAACATTACGAATGATGCTATCAAGAAGCTCCCTAGGTTCGAGGGAAATAATGCTACCACTGCCAAGACTCATCTTCGAAAGTTTTAAAGGCACCTAGTCAGTTACTGTGATAATGTTGCCTCTAACAATGAAGATATCAAAATGAGGCTCTTTGCTTTATCCTTATAGGATGATGCTGCGGAGTGGTATGCCGACCTTGGTGATGATTCATATAAAATCCTTAATGAATTCCTTGAAGGTTTTAAGAAGAAATGGGGGGAAAAGAAAGAACCAAGACATTTGCTTGCTGCCCTTCATAATATAAAGAAGATGGAGAATGAAACCATGGATGAATTTAATACTAAGTTCAGGCGTGTGGTTGCGGACCTCCCTAGAGACATCAAGCTAAGGGATGCCTCCATCTTGATATCCTACATCGAAGCTTTCACTGGTGATTTAAGATACCAATTAAGGGATAAAGATCCGGTCGATCTAAAAAATGCTCAAGATCTGGCTAAGAAAATAGAAAGGAATATGCAATCTTCGGGCAAATCCAACATTCCAGGTTACACTAGGGGAAACACTTCGTACAACAAAGAAAAGGGAAATTCCATTGAATTAGAGGAAAATGAAACCTCTAAAGACCCCATGGAAAAGGTAACTAGCCTATTGGAAAAATTCATGACAAACCAATCTGAGCTATTGAATAAAATTCAGAACAGAATAGTTACATTGGAGAGAAATAATGGGCCTAGGAATTTTCAACCAAAATAGAATCAAGTATATCAAAGGAAGTTTCCTCAGCAAGAGCCTAGGATTCTAAACCAGTTAGACTCAACTAACCTGGTAGATGAAGTAATTCCATGGTGTAGGCCTTGTGAGCAATTCCACCCAGAAAGTACTTGCTACATAGCAAACCAGGTTATAGAACATGGGATGGCGGAGGTCAGTAATTAGGAAACAACATCAGATGAGTCTGATCATATATACATGGTAGGCCAGGCCTACCCTTTGTCACCATATAAACAGTACAATCCTGAGGATGAAACAATTGCAGAATCTTATAGTGAAACTTATGATGAAAACTGTAATATACATGATGGGACTCCTATGTGTTCTCCATATAATGATGACAGTCTGGAAGGTTTACAACCTTGTGACCTTTTCTCTGAAGAAGATGAGTATGAAAATGAGGACACATATAGCTTGGAGCATGATACAAGTGACGAAGAATCCTTTATCCCCGACAAATATGTTGATGAGGAGTCCTGGACATTCATGGAAAATCCAGTCTATGACATGAATAAAGAGGAAAATAATGAACCAGAAACTTTTGATGGTTTTGTTGATTTTTCTGTCTATGGCATATCTAAAGAAGAGAGCATGGACCATTTGGCCATGGGAAACTTTGATATGAAAAAGAAGCATGCAGTTTATCCATATGATCAGTCTAAGACACATATCAATATCAGTAACGAAGACAAAGAGAACTCGATATCGGAACCTGATATCAGTAATGGGGAATCCATCACATTTAACATAGATGATGGTGATGAATTTTGGGATTTTTGTGGATATCTTATTAAGAATCCTATCTATGCTATATCCAGCAAGGGGAGTGTTTGTTTAGAGATTTGTGGAAGTCCAATCTACTATACTTCCATAGAGGGAAGCATGAATCTAGACACCTTGGAAAATCCTAGTATGGAAAAGCAGCATTCAAAACTCTTATATGGTCATTCAAAGTCGTATCATGCAGAGCCGCACAAGGGTATCAGTAATGAAGACATGGAGAAGAAGTGTTGTGAAAAGACAGTGATGCAGTTATTAGAATATCAGTCTCAACTATCATCTTCACATGTAGAGTTTCCTCATGACTTGGAGCCTCTTGGGGCTTATACAGTGAATTATCATCCGGTAAGCCTTGATGATCAGTATGATGGTGTAGTCAATCTGCCTCATCATTCCAATTTGTACATCAACCCTATCCAGTCATGGATAGAAGCAGCCTGTGCAAGCACTTACCAGTTTGGGAGGAAGTTTGACATTATTCATGCCTATGATTTCCCATCCATCCCGCCCCTTTCGGATCATCATGCAGGTTTGCATTTTTTGAATAAAGTATCCTTACTTTGGCTGGTAACCAAAGACAAGGAAAAAAAAATTTATGTTAATAAAATTCTTAGGTGGTTACATTGGATTTCTGATTACACTTAACCCTTTTTATATCATGCTTAGAGTAGGAAAATAAGCTCCTTGAAAAAGAGCTTTTACTTTCTGAATTTCTACTTAGCTGTAATAAAACTTTGCTTCTTTTAGTTAGTTAGATTTATGTTGTGTAAATAAATCAGCTTATGGTTCATTTGGTTTTCTATAAAACTTGTGCTAATGAGGTTTTTTCTTGTCAAGTTGAGATGTTTTTACAAGGAATATAAACCAGAGATTCTGGTTTTCTCGTATCCTCTCATTTCCTTAAAGACCAAATCGAGCACACGTCCCGCAGTTGGAGCCAGAATGTTACCACCTAAGTTGTACTTAGTGGTTTTTATCAAGTGAGCCTGGTGAACCGGACAGGGTTAACTTGTTCGGACTTCAAAAAGACCTTTGGAAGTACTTCTGGGAAGTGCTTGTTGTACTATACCACATGTCCATACCCCATGGGGAAATTGTAATAAATGTTCTAGCATGATAGTGTCTGTAAAAGACTCGGTCTCTTAGACTTCATTTGTCAATTCGATCAGCCCAGGGTGTTTTTTCCTTTGGTTATTATTGGTTGTTGAATAAACGACTGATAATTTCTGAGTTTTTCACTCCATACCTCCAAAGTTGGGGTGGTCGGCTTGGCATTTAGGCCTATTGAGGTTATTAGAGTCTATGTGTCAATGTATAAACACGCTATACATCATTTTTGAGTCATATGAAAATGTTTAAGTCCCCCTAGGTGTTTTTCAATTTTTCAATTTTTTAGTTTTTTCAGTGTTTTTTTTTAATTAAATTTTTCCAAAACATAGGCTATTTTTTAATAGTTTAATTGGAAAAAATGATTTTGTAATAAAAGTGGGCCAAATAATCTGTTTCAGTCATGTAGGTGCTCATTTTCAAGCTAAGAGCACCATGTTAACCCATGGACCCACTATTTCCTAGTTTTGAGTGATTTTCCATCACTCAGGTCAGAAAGCCCCAAAAATCAATTATTGATTATTTTAATTAATAAATTGATGAATAATGGAGCAAATCCAAAATCATAGATCAGTGGATTCTCAACCGATTTGATTGAAATCAGTCAGATCTGAAGCAGATTGACTGGATCTGACAAATCCTTGACTGAAGGAGGTGATCAAATCAGATCCAGAGTTGATATTCAGTATCCTTTATGAGGAATTTCACCCTCCCTCTCTCCTCAACACGTTTTGACTCATATGGATGAGTTTTGGTGGATGCTTCAGTCAACAGGTTGAGGTGTCAGTCAGATCAGCTCTCCGATTGACAATTGCACTCAATGAGACTCAGATCTGGCTCAGTTAGACAAAGATCAGGCATTGATGGACTCTTCATCAGCATATTTGGTCTATCTCCTTAGGATTTGCACCCCCCCTGGGCTAGATGGCTTGTAATTTGTATATATCCAGGCACAGCCTCCTCTTCCAAGCTAGTTAGAACTGGGATTGAGGTGCTGCTTCTATTGTAACTCTGTAATTCTTCATTTGAAATAAAGAAAAGATTTGGAGGCAATACGGTGTGGTGCCATTGCATGTGTGGATGATTATTGCCATTGTTTTACTGAGGTAACCTGTATCTGTGGTCATTTTTTGCTAATTTCTTGTAGATCTGTGGTTAAGATTGGTAATTAGCTTATTACAATCTTGATAGGAAAGGTGTTGTTCAATAAGTTTATTGAATGTCACTCTCCTTGGATGCATGTTTAGAGATCTAGATTTAGCATGTCCTATAAGCTTATATGCATGTTATCTTGAATCTCTTTGTATGTACTAATCGGATCTCACAAGTTTCTTGGCAAGTTCTTTGATTTCAGCTGAGTTGCAGGTTCATACTTTGGAGAGGATTCTGATATAATTTGCTTCTTCATTCTCCTCAAAACATTTCAAAGGCATAGTCCCTCGACATTCCACCTGAAAGCTCTACTGCGGATCTTCAAGTAAACCAGCACTTTTCTCCTCTTCTTCCTCTCTCAAAATCAACACTTTACCCGGTTACTTGGTTCAGTTCATAGCTGTGATTTCATTTGGATCTATTTCATAAAAGTAAATTATACATAGATCTAATATTTCATAGCTCATAACCTAGATCTTGCCCTTAAAAAGGGTTCATAAGCATTCTAGATCTAGCTTTAGGGAAATCGTCCTTTTTGCATGAATTTTAAAGAAAACTTGTAGATCACATGCATTAGATTTCCTTTCACTGTTATAAAATTTAATATGCTGCAATATCAGTTAATTTTAATTGGCTGCACAAATAGCAAGCCAAGATCCCAAGGAAAGCTTGCTTTCCTTGGTTCCTTTTCCGCCTGTTTAGCTAGTTTTAACTTCAATTTCTTTCAGATAAGGTAGGCTGATCCAAAGGTACTCTTAAAGTGATTTTGGGCATTTTTTTTGCTAACATGATCGCTATATTTTATCATTTCTAACATAAAATAAAGGAATCTTATGTTCGAAGTGGCCTCGGGAGCGTTCAAATCCCCCCAGGGGTCTCCCTTTTCACCAAAAAACTCAAATTTTTTCCAAAGTTGTAAAATCTTGGTTTCAGCCTATATAAGGACCAAGAATTTTCTGATATATCAGTCCTATGATATTGTAACCATTAATAAATAAAATCATTTTTGGAATAGGCTCTTTCGAGCCCATTCCCCATTCCCCCTGGGGGGATTTGTGTCGGTGCCTTTTTTCGTCGATTTCTGTTTATTTCCTTTTTACTAGCATTGATCTAATTTGCAGGGTAGTATACTTGATTTTGTTATTAATTCCATACTCCATATCTTACATTTCAAAGTAATCGTAATACTTACCCCACGATTTCTCGATTGACCCGAAAGGGGAAAGAGATTCATGGTAGGATTAATTAAGAAACTAGAACTGTGTATCTGTTTGCTTTTTTATATCATTTTTTTATCAGCAAATTTAAAATTAGCCCCTCCTCGATTCCCCGATTGAGATCCACTTGGATCGAAAGAGGTTCTTGGAGGCTTTTCTTTTAAACAAGAACATCCAGTTTAAAATTTATTAAAATTGACAAGACTCCAATGTGTATGCTCTGCACTTGGCTGCGGTTCATCCGATCAATCAAGCTGTATCAAAATCACTTGGGTGACTAGTATAATTATGACTCACTCTCCCCAACTGACAAACCATCAGGTGAAAATCCAACACCTAGATCAAACCTCTACGGTGGCAAAATACCCAAAGGAAGCGGGAACTTCTGAAAAGTGACCTCGGGGTGCCGATCTATGTCACACCTAACGGGTGCGTTACAAACAATAGCCCCAGAGACTCCATTTCAGCCCACATATTCCTTGCGGGTAGCCATAAAGGTTTAGTTTTTGACATACTCCAAGTACTCTCGGGTATATCTGGAGTCCCCCTTTGCCTAATTTAATCAACTCATACTTCACATTTAACTTAAAACATAGCAAGATGCAATCGCAAAACATTCACTCCAAGCACATGCAAGCACATCGATCTTATTGATTTGACTCCATTTTAAGGAACTGGTCTTTTTTGCTTCATATATACATTGTGTATTAGCTTTGTGATTTCGTGTGTTTATTTTCGTATCTCGTCATCTTTAATTGTATATAGTTAAAATATTCAAACTCCTAAGTAACTGATTCATTTTAACATCATCACACTAAGAAATCATCCTTAGTAACTTAATAGGGTCTACCCCCCTTGGGTCCATTAGGAGTTGAGCCTAAATGGAGGAGTCAATAACAAGGTGACAGCCTTGACTCAAGACTTGCCCCCAAGGACACACCGAGTGGCTTAAAAATTTCTGCCACGTGACCCAGGTGTGTAAAAGTGGCAACACATTTTGGCACCGTTGCTGGGGATAAATCTTTTTATTCCTGAGTACGACTTAGCTTAACTTTTTTCTAAACAACTAAAAAGATAAAAAAAAAATTTGATTGATCTAGTCTTTCAAAAACATAAAAATTAAAACTCGATCCATCTGGCGACTCCACTGTCTAACATCCCTTCAAGAATTTCTACCCGAAGAAATCACCAACAATTATTCAATCCTCTCCCTGATCCCGAAACGTTTATTAGGGAAAGATTGAATAGGCAGACTTCTCGTAGAAACCTTGAAGATTTAGGAGACCAATCCCTCTCAGATATCCATCACATATTTGTAGAGAGTCATACTTTCCAATCTCAAGAAATGACGGATTTTTACAAACCCCTTGACATTTCTCAGATAGCAGGTGCACCTCATAACATTATGAATGATGCTATCATGAAGCTCCCCAGGTTCGAGGGAAATAATGCTACCACTGCCAAGACTCATCTTCGAAATTTTGAAAGGCACCTAGTCAGTTACTGCGATAATGTTTCCTCTAACCATGAAGATATCAAAATGAGGCTCTTTGCTTTATCCTTAAGGATGATGCTGCGGAGTGGTATGCCGACCTTGGTGATGATTCATATAAAATCCTTAATGAATTCCTTGAAGGTTTTAAGAAGAAATGGGGGGAAAAGAAAGAACCAAGACATTTGCTTGCTGTCCTTCATAATATAAAGAAGATGGAGAATGAAACCATGGATGAATTTAATACTAAGTTCAGGCGTGTGGTTGCGGACCTCCCTAGAGACATCAAGCCAAGGGATGCCTCCATCTTGATATCCTACATCGAAGCTTTCACTGGTGATTTGAGATACCAATTCAGGGATAAAGATCCAGTCGATCTAAAAACTGCTAAAGATCTGGCTAAGAAAATAGAAAGGAATATGCAATCTTCTGGCAAATCCAACATTCCAGGTTACACTAGGGGAAACACTTCGTACAACAAAGAAAATGGAAAGGCCATTGAATTAGAGGAAAAGGAAACCTCTAAAGACCCCATGGAAAAGGTAACTAGCCTATTGGAAAAATTCATGACAAACCAATCTGAGCTATTGAATAAAATTCAGAACAGAATAGTTACATTGGAGAGAAATAATGGGCCTAGAAATGAATCAAGTATATCAAAGGAAGTTTCCTCAGCAAGAGCCTAGGATTCCAAACCAGTTAGACTCAACTAACCTGGTAGATGAAGTAATTCCATGGTGCAGACCTTGTGAGCAATTCCACCCAGAAAGTACTTGCTACATAGCAAACCAGGTTATAGAACATGGGATGGCGGAGGTCAGTAATTAGGAAACAACATCAGATGAGTCTGATGTTATATACATGGTAGGCTAGGCCTACCCTTTGTCACCATCTAAACAGTACAATCCTCAGGATGAAACAATTGCAGAATATTATAGTGAAACTTATGATGAAAACTGTAATATACATGATGGGACTCCTATGTGTTCTCCATATAATGATGACAGTCTGGAAGGTTTACTACCTTGTGACCTTTTCTATGAAGAATATGAGTATGAAAATGAGGACACGTATAGCTTGGAGCATGATACAAGTGACGAAGACTCCTTTATCACCGACAAATATGTTGATGAGGAGTCCTGGACATTCATGGAAAATCCAGTCTATGACATGAATAAAGAGGAAAATAACGAACTAGAAACTTTTGATGGTTTTGTTGATTTTTTTGTCTATGGCATATCTAAAGAAGAGAGCATGGACCATTTGGCCATGGGAAACTTTGATATGAAAAAGAAGCATGCAGTTTATCCACATGATCAGTCTGAGACATATATCAATATCAGTAATGAAGACAAAGAGAACTCGATATCAGAACCTGATATCAGTAATGGGGAATCCATCACATTTAACATAGATGATGGTGATGACTTTTGGGATTTTTGTGGATATCTTATTAAGAATCCTATCTATGCTATATCCAGCAAGGGGAGTGTTTGTTTAGAGATTTGTGGAAGTCCAATCTACTATACTTCCATAGAGGGAAGCATGAATCTAGACACCTTGGAAAATCCTAGTATGGAAAAGCAGCATTCAAAACTCTTATATGATCATTCAGAGTCGTATCATGCAGAGCCGCACAAGGGTATCAGTAATGAAGACATGGAGAAGAAGTGTTGTGAAAAGATAGTGATGCAGTTATTAGAATATCAGTCTCAACTATCATCTTCACATATAGAGTTTCCACATGACTTGGATCCGCTTGGGGCTTATACAGTGAATTATCATCCGGTAAGCCTTAATGATCAGTATGATGGTGTAGTCAATCTGCCTCATCATTCCAATTTGTACATCAACCCTATCCAGTCATGGATAGAAGCAGCCTGTGCAAGCACTTACCAGTTTGGGAGGAAGTTTGACGACATTATTCATGCCTATGATTTCCCATCCATCCCGCCCCTTTTGGATCGTCACACAGGTTTGTATTTTTTGAATAAAGTATCCTTACTTTGGCTCGTAACCAAAGACAAGGAAATTTTTTTATGTTAATAAAATTCTTAGGTGGTTACATTGGATTTCTGATTACACTTAACCCTTTTTATATCATGCTTAGAGAAGGAAAATAATCTCCTTGAAAAAGGGCTTTTACTTTTTGCATTTCTACTTAGCTGTAATAAAACTTTGCTTCTTTTAGTTAGTTACATTTATGTTGTGTAAATAAATCAGCTTAATGGTTCATTTGGTTTTCTATAAAACTTGTGCTAATGAGGTGTTTTCTTCTCAAGTTGAGATGTTTTTACAGGGTATATAAACCAGAGATTCTGGTGTTCTCGTATCCTCTCCTTTCCTTAAAGACCAGATCGAGCACACGTCCCGCAGTTGCAGCCAGAATGTTACCACCTAAGTTGTACTTAGTGGTTTTTATCAAGTGAGCCTGGTGAACCGGACAGGGTTAACTTGTTCGGACTTCAAAAAGACCTTTGGAAGTACTTCTGGGAAGTTCTTGTTGTACTATACCACATGTTCATACCCCATGGGGAAATTGTAATAAATGTTCTAGCATGATAGTGTCTGTAAAAGACTCGGTCTCTTAGACTTCATTTGTCAATTCGATCAGCCCAGGGTGTTTTTTCCCTTCGTTATTATTGGTTGTTGAATAAACGACTGATAATTTCTGAGTTTTTCACTCCATACCTCCAAAGTTGGGGTGGTCGGCTTGGCATTTAGGCCTATTGAGGTTATTAGAGTCTATGTGTCAATGTATAAACACGCTAGACATCATTTTTGAGTCATATGAACATGTTTAAGTCCCCCTAGGTGTTTTTCAATTTTTCAATTTTTTAGTTTTTTCAGTGTTTTTTTTTAATTTAATTTTTCCAAAACTTAGGCTATTTTTTAATAGTTTAATTGGAAAAAATGATTTGTAATAAAAGTGGGCCAAATAATCTGTTTCAGTCATGTAGATGCTCATTTTCAAGCTAAGAGCACCATGTTAACCCATGGACCCACTATTTCCTAGTTTTGAGTGATTTTCCATCACTCGGGTCAGAAAGCCCCAAAAATCAATTATTGATTATTTTAATTAATAAATTGATGAATAATGGAGCAAATCCAAAATCATAGATCAGTGGATTCTCAGCTGATTTGATTGAAGTCAGTCAGATCTGAAGCAGATTGACTGGATCTGACAAATCCTTGACTGAAGGAGGTGATCAAATCAGATCCAAAGTTGATCTTCAGCATCCTTTATGAGGAATTTCTCCCTCCCTCTCTCCTCAACACGTTTTGACTCATCTGGATGAGTTTTGGTGGATGCTTCAGTCAACAAGTTGAGGTGTCAGTCAGATCAGCTCTCCGATTGACAATTGCACTCAGTGAGACTCAGATCTAGCTCAGTTAGACACAGATCAGGCATTGATGGACTCTTCATCAGCATATTTGGTCTATTTCCTTGGGATTTGCACCCCCCCTGGGCTATATGGCTTGTAATTTGTATATATCCAGGCACAGCCTCCTCTTCCAAGCTAGTTAGAACCGGGATTGAGGTGCTGCTGCTATTGTAACTCTGTAATTCTTCATTTGAAATAAGGAAAAGCTTTGGAGGCAATACGGTGTGGTGCCATTGCATGTGTAGATGATTATTTCCATTGTTTTACTGAGGTAACCTGTATCTGTGGTCATTTTTTTCTAATTTCTTGTAGATCTGTGCTTAAGATTGGTAATTAGCTTATTAAGATCTTGATAGGAAAGGTGTTGTTCAATAAGTCTATTGACTGTCACTCTCCCTGGATGCATGTTTAGAGATCTAGATTTAGCATGTCCTATAAGCTTATATGCATGTTATATTGAATCTCTTTGTATGTACTAATTGGATCTCACAAGTTTCTTGGCAAGTTCTTTGATTTCAGCTGAGTTGTAGGTTCATACTTTGGAGAGTGTTAGCACTCAGAATGTACCCAGGTTGTAAAAGGTATACTCCAAGGTAACAGCAAAACCACTTTAGGAAGAAACTGGTATTTTCTTCCAGAGAGGGATATCTCAATAAAGATTTAACAAGACCAGATTTAAAATAACGTTCACAAATTTATGTATTTGGCTGAAACAATCACATAACCATTGGGCATGGAGTCATATACAAATATAAAAATACCACAAATACATATACATGATATTCATCAAAGGCAAGATAATCATATCATCACAGTCATCCAAATTGATTCAGGTGGAACAGAAGAGATGGAGAAACAGCCCATTAATACAGAGCATCAACAAGGATGAGTTCTATATCAACTTTAGCAGAAAAAATCATATAATATCTGAAATGATGATCAGAGCATAAACACATGAATTCTAATCATCTAACGCTATATTCCAGATACGAAGAAGAAACAAAATGGAGTGTTACACAAGGGAAATACAATCACATAAAGAAAGAAGCACAGACTGTAATATCAACAACACATGAATCTCTAACAAAACTCTCATGCATTCACTTTGTCATTCCAAAAACAGATATGTTCTCCAAAATTATTCACTACCCGATGGGTTCCAACCCCCATCTCTTAAAAAAGATGCATATTTATACATAAAATGATCGGTGCTCCAACAAGGAGATCAATAACAGAATGATCCGCTTAATTTAGAGTTTGTAACTGAATTCCTAACCCCTAGGAAGTTTGTTACAACTCCAATCCTAATAGACCACAAAGTATGAATCAACTTGACAACAAACTTTGTCCCATCAGCTCCATATCTTTGCCCCATCAGCTCCACGTCTTTGCCCCATCAGCTCTTCAGTGCATGACACATGTTCTTAAGGATGGAGAATATACTTTGTCTTGCCAAACCGCTCCACAGCTTTCCACTGCTCCGAACTTGGGGTGTCACACTCCATCATTTCCCGAATAGCTACCTCGAGCTCCATATATGCTTCATAGGACTTTCTGGGAAATCTGCTCCTGATGATGGCGAACTTCTGCAGAATCTTGAAATCCTCTGTGAGCATATCCACGATGGTCTTTCCTATCAGGTTTTTCTCCAAATCATTGAATTTGGTGTGATCCATGCGGCACTGAACAAGAAGGTTATGATAATGTTCCTATGAGAACATTCACCCTTCTCCATCCCAGAAAGAAGGCAATTCGTCCTCGAACAGTTCTTTGAACTCCTGTTTAAAATTATTTACCTGCAGCAACAACCCTTCTGATTTATCATGGACCGTTTTGATTAAGTGATGCTTATGGATGATTTTCTTTGCCCACATCACTATTTACACTCTGTCCTTTATGGCCAATTCTTGCAACTTCTGATATGATAATGAGTTTAGAAAATTTAATGTGTTCTGAGCCGTAACAAGGGGTCTTTTCTCCATATGTTCGTTAACCAGTTTCAGCCTTTGGTGGGCCATATTTATCATTATATTCAAATCATCAATAAAGTTTAAATAGTGCCTAAACTTGGTAATCTCTATACACAAGGTATCCCAAATGATGTGTTTTTCCCCCTGAAGAGGGCCTTTCCCAATGCATTTTTCCTTTAGTTCATTAAATTTCTTCTGTAATTGATTCCTGTCTTGCAGTATTTGTTTTTTTTCTTTCATTAACTTTGGCTAGTTCAGCTTTCATCTTTTCATTTTCTACTTTTAAATCTTTGATTGCTTCTTCTTTCAAACTCACCTGGGACATTGGCACCAACAAATCGTCAGTAGAGAAATCATCTAATGGCTTCTGGATATTTACAATAGACATGTCCTCGCCGGTGGGGGTCTGTCTCATCAAATCTTCCATAATATCCTTCTCTTCATTCTGATCTTTTTTCATCAAGGAGATTTGGGATAACAGTTCCTCCCTTTCGGCTTCCCACTTCTCTTTTTCTTCTTGTAGCTCTCCTGCTCTTCCTTTGTATTCCATCATCTCCTGATGGACTTTATCCTTTTCTTCCTGGAGGGCTAGCAACTCAGATGACTGAACATGTTCAATACCTGGGATCTTCAATTTCTTCTTCAGGACCTGGAGCGCATTATCATTTTCCTCTAACAACCTTTTGACCGCCTGTGTACTGTCTGAACTAGCAATGTCTGTCTGCAGCTTCTTAATCTAAACAACATTTGCTTTATTTTCCACTTTCTCATGTTTCAACTGAATCTCCAATTTATCTATCAAAACCTGTAATTTATTAATCTTCACCATGGCTTGTAGTAAGTCTGAGTAGATGATATCGCTGGTCTGTTTGTGGAGTTGAATTTTATCTGGAGTGCTGATTTTGTCTAACCGGATCTCCATTTCAGCCATTTTCTTATCGCTCACCATATCCATTTTAAAAGTATTCCTCTCAGCATCTCTAGCAGAGACCAGAGAGGTCTTCGAACTGTACAAACTTCTAACCTTCGGGAGAAAATTCCTCGTTTCCTCCATAGACTGTTTCCTCTTTTCCATGTAACTGGCTTTTAGGTCTTCCTTCGACTTAAACACGTGGCATAATTCCGAACTGTCTACATCACCCTCTGTACTTTTAAAAGAGAATTGACTTACTTGTACTACTTTCAGGGGAACTAGGGCACCTCTTTTGGAAACATCAGAAACCTCCTCATCTACAATTTCACCGCTTTGCAGCAGCTTTGTCCTTTTATGGGGGCCTTCCTCGTCTACATCCATACTCTTAGTTTCAGACAAACTCCTCTTGACCAAAATACCAGCACCTTCTGTTATTTGGGCTACTGTCTCTTCATCAGACTTTGACCTGTCAGTACACTGTAGCAAATTGGCCATTTCAGCTAGCCCCTCAATAGCTTGATGCTCAAATGGTTTATTCCTGTTTGCCTGTTTTCTCAATGAGATCACCTGGTGGGGATCGTAGTTCATATTTACATCTTTTATGAAATCCATATTCTCCATCAACTTTTCTACAAATGCCAGGGAACCTTTACCTTTAAAAATGAAAGGGTCGACTTTAAATGGAAATTTAATATTCGAAGATTTCTTGAAAGCACCAAAGTGCTCTTCCTCAGACAACAATCTCTGCCTCATGAACTCTAGTGCGAAAATCCTTGGGGTCAAGAAGGATGGTAGCCTATAAGGCTGACCAGTAAAGCCATATATTCTTAACACTGTGTAACCTCTGTACAGGTACCAGTCCCCCACCCGCTCTTCGGGTGACGACTGCATTAGGCATCTCATCTCGTCCAGGACACGGGGCAGGTCTTCATCAAATAACATTCTGAACATTTCGGACATGATCGAATTGGCAAATTCGATCATGTTGATTTGCTTGGGCAAATCAGAAGAGCATAGAGCACTCAAGAATTTCAATTCAGTAACATTAGAGCATAATAACATGTTAAGAAAGTATGTTTGAAACCTGAAAAACTAGACCTTGGGAAACTCAGTCAACTGAAGGTGGATCGCTTCGGCAAGGTACTCATCTAAATTAAGCACGGGGACTGACTGGGACTCAGGGCATAAAGAATTTATTTTTAACAAGAAACTAAGGATAACATCACCTATACAACAATCGTCGTCTAGACCTAACACTTGACAGACCAAAGACATTACTAGTTGCACCTCAGCCTTAAAAATGTGCAAGGGGTAAGGCAAGAAAATACCTTCAAGGGACTGACCTTCCTTCAGGATACTTGACAAGAATTGACAGTGACTTTCACTTTCGCAATTTTTGAAAAACTCGACAAGGACAGATTCATTTACAGACTCTCGATTTACAGGGTCACTTTTGGGCAGACTAAGGTTTTCTCTGACGACCGAAGCATCAATTTTACACAGTATTTTCGACGCGGACCTACTCACAATGATCCTCTGAGAGGGAGAATAGTTCACCGCGCACCATTCGGAAAATTCATGGAAGTGGATGGTTTGCTCAAGGGCGAAATGGTACAAAAAAGACTTGCATACATTCAGAACGTCATTCCCCTGTGAAAAATAAGACCACAATTTCTCTTTGCTGCCGGACATGCTCCCTGTGGATAGGAAGGGGTCGCAGACGCCCCTGTGTCTGTCTACTAAAAATTCCTCTCTGTCATCCGCGACCCGACCAGACACACAAACCTCGCTCCCTTGTTCCATTTCTTAATTTATAATGGTAATTGGACGAAGGAGTTACAGGGTTAAAGTCCTACCAGGCTTACTGTGGAGGCGTGTGTTCGGAACGTGCTTGGTACTGACAAATGGAAGCTCCCAAATCGCCAGGTCCTTTTCGCCGGGTCCTGAGCAAATAAAATAATCATTGGAGAGGTCAACCCTGCCTTTATAGGACCACACAATTCGCCACGTGGACAACATTTATTTCCGCAACCACCACTTATCCCTAACTGCCATGCACTTCTATTTCCCGATTTCATTCAAGACCGTAGATCTGGTTTCTCTTTAATTTCTGGCCTTTGGATCGTGTGCCATGTATCCCATTCCACCTGATGCTTTGGTGATAAATGACGTGCCAGTCTCCATCCCGGAATGATCTCCCACCGTCGATGAAATCGCCTTTTATCATGAGCCATTGGATCGGGCGACACGTACCGAATTCCGCTGGGAGTCTGGGACTTATCCCCCGTGCGAGTTTCAACCCTGGAATCGATCCCCACCATTGATCATTCCACCTTTAAGTTTCGACCGTTGGATCAAGAACTATGTAATGAATTCCGCTGGGCTCCTTTCTTTTATCCAACGTGCAGCTTTGATCTCTGGAATTGTTCTCAACCGTTGATGTGATAACCCTTTAACTCTCCACCGTCGGATCATACGCCATGTACCAAATTCCACTGAGCACTTCAGAATTATCCACCGCGCTAGTTCATTCTCCGGAAATCATAATAGCCGTTGATCTGGCTCACTTTGATCTTCAACCGTCAGATCGAGCACCGGGTAACTCATTCCGCTAGGCGCTTTAGGCTTATCGGTCATGCAGGTTCTGATCCCGGAATCAATCTCAACCGCAGATGCGATCCGCCTTCACCTCTCTTCCATTGGATTGAGTAACATGTACCTGATTCCGCCGGATCTTGTCGTTTTAACTCGGGTGCAACTTCACGAAGCGGATTGGATATAGACCGTGGATCTGCGCGAGACAACCTGACGGCCATTGATCTGTGCGCCTGATAAGCTCCCGGTCAAACCTTTATCTTCCTTGCATCTCTGAGGAGCAGAGAGAATACCAGCCATTGATCTTCTTCCTTCTTCCATCGCGGCTTATGATCTTCGGTGACTTGATCGCACTTTGCCTATAGCTCCATTTTTACGATATATCTTTTGACCCAAGTATCCAAACAACCATTTTTCTTTCTCCACCATGGTCTTTCACCCCTTTGGTAAATAATGGTGTTAACAGAGAGGATGCTGATATAGTTTTCTTCTTCATTCTCCTCAAAACATTTCAAAGGCATAGTCCGTCGACATTCCACCTGAAAGCTCTACTACGGTTCTTCAAGGAAACTAGCACTTTTCTCCTCTTCTTCCTCCCTCAAAATCAACACTTTACCCGGTTACTTGGTTCAGTTCATACCTATGATTTCATTTGGATCTATTTCATAAAAGTAAATTATATATAGATCTAATACTTCATAGCTAATAACCTAGATCTTGCACTTAAAAAGGGTTCATAAGCATTCTAGATCTAGCTTTAGGGAAATCGTCCTTTTTGCATGAATTTTAAAGAAAACTTGTAGATCACATGCATTAGATTTTCTTTCACTGTTATAAAATTTAATATTATGCAATATCAGTGCATTTTAATTGGCTGTACAAACAGCAATTCAATATCCCAAGGAAAGCTTGCTTTCCTTGGTTCGTTTTCTGCCTGTTTAGCTAGTTTTAACTTCAATTTCTTTGAGATAAGGTAGGATGATCCAAAGGTAATCTTAAAGTTATTTTGGGAATTTGTTATTCTAACATTCTCTCTGTATTTTAGCATTTATAATAGAAAAGAAAGTAATCTGCTGTTCGAAGTGGCCTCGGGAGCGTTCAAATCCCCCCAAGGGTCTCCCTTTTCACCAAAAAACTCATTTTTTTCCCAAAGTTGTAAAATCTTGGTTTCAGCCTATATAAGGAGAAATAAGTTTCTGATATATCAGTCCTCTAATATTGTAACCATTAATAAATAAAATCATTTTTGGAATAGGCTCTTTCGAGCCCATTCCCCATCCCCCTTGGGGGATTTGTGTCGGTGCCTTTTTTCGTCGATTTCTGTTTATTTATTTTTTACTAGGATTGATCTAATTTGTAGGGTAGTATACTTGATTTTTTTATTAATTCCATACTCCATATCTTACATTTCAAATTAATCGCAATACTTACCCCACGATTTCCCGATTGACCTGAAAGGGGAAAGAGATTCGTGGTAGGATTAATTAAGAAACTAGAACTGTGTATCTGTTTGCTTTTTTCTATCATTTGTTTATCAGAAACTTTAAAATTAACTTCTCCTCGATTCCCCAATTGAGATCCACTTGTATCGAAAGAGGTTCTTGGAGGATTTTCTTTTAAACAAGAACATCCAGTTTAAAATTTATTAAAATCGACAAGACTCCAGTGTGTATGCTCTGCACTTTGCTGCGGTTCATCCAATCAGTCAAGATGTATCAAAAGCACTTGGGTGACTAGTATAATTAGGACTCACTCTCCCCAACTGACAAACCATCAGGTGAAAATCCAACACCTAGATCAAACCTCTACGGTGGAAAAATACCCAAAGGAAGCGGGAACTTCTGAAAAGTGACCTCAAGGCACCGATCTCTGTCACACCCTAATGGGTGCGTTACGAACAATAGCCCCAGAGACTCCATTTCAGCCCACATATTCTTTGCGGGTAGCCGTAAAGGTTTAGTTTTGGACATACTCCAAGTACTCTCGGATATATCTGGAGTCCCCCTTTGCCTAATTTAATCAACTCATACTTCACATTTAACTTAAAACATACCAAGATGCAATCGCAAAACATTCACTCCAAGCACATGCAAGCACATCGATCTTATTGATTTGACTCCATTGTAAGGCACTGGTCTTTTTTGCTTCATATATACAGTGTGTATTAGCTTTGTGCTTTCGTGTGTTTATTTTTGTATCTCGTCATCTTTAATTGTCTATAGTTAAAATATTCAAACTCCTAAGTAACTGATTTAGTTTAACATCATCACACTAAGAAATCATCCTTAGTAACTTAATAGGGTCTACCCCCCTTGGATTCGTTAGGAGTTGAGCCTAAACGGAGGAGTCAAGAACAAGGTGACAGCCTTGACTCGAGACTTTCCCCCAAGGACACACCGAGTGGCTTGAAGATTTCTGCCACGTGACCCAGGTGTTTGAAAGGTGGCAACAGTCTGAACTTAGAAGCTTATTGGTCTTTGTTTCCTTCTTCTTTTGTTGGTTAACTTCACCTTGCCAAAATAGTTGACTTGTCTCTTATGCAAGCCTTCCTTCCAAGTAGGGTTTATACCGACTTTAGGGAATTCTAGAGTCTATTTGGTGGTTGTTTATCAGAGCTCCTTTTGCTTTGTTCTTATCATCTACGTACTTTTGTTTGTAGGTATTTTTTCTTTTGCATTTATAAAAGAAAAATAACATATAGTTGTTTAATATGCATATAGATTAGGGTTTTGTCTTTAATGCACTGCATATCATTATTTTTGAAAAAATAAAAAAGAAATTGTTCTTTTGTGGCTTTCAAGTTTCTATTTGAAAAAGAAAGAGAATAGTTTTTTATTTTTGCATTTCATTTCTCTTTGCTTAGCCATTTTGTTTCAACTTTGAGTCAAAACACCACATAAGTTTCATGCCATTTGCGTCTGACTAAAAACAACCTACTAAAATGAATGATATCATTTAAAAATTATTAGTAAGTTTTATTTTATAAGCTCCTACACCAACTAGCTTAGGCTAGACTTGTGGACTAGGGAGTTTCAACTATCCACAAGTGTTTAATTTCAGATGTAGTTGGCCAATCAATAGGCAAATCCTCTTCTATGTTGATTGTATATGAGAATATTTTCTCAAACATGATTTAAGCACGAGGCTACATGGAGGATTGGACTAAGGAGATAACCCTATGATTCCTTGCCAAAGTGTAGACCGAGGTTTTTGCGCATCTGGGGACTTCTGTCAATACCACCCTTTAGGCCCCGTGCGATGCCGGTGTTGACATGGTTTCAAGATTTTCTATCGTACCCATGCATATGAACAAGGCTTGCGACTATCCCCCAAGACTGTCAGTATAGTTGCGGTAGCCTTTAGTCTCTTTTGGTATCTAAGGTTCATACACAGGTACACCGAAAGGCTATTTCTGGTTGACCTTGGATGAGCTTGGAAGGTAACCCCGGTAGAAGGTGTTGGAGGGTGGTTGGGTGATTCCTTCACTTGTGCCTAAGAAAACCTACAGGGATTCCAAGTAGTTGTCTATCACCTTTCTTTTGGAAAGCATATATTATACATGTTTGTTTGTTTGGCTTTAGGAAATTTTTAGTGAGTGCTATGTGGTTTGTCTGTACTTAGTTTTCCTTCAGGTGTGTGCTTTGTACTTTTGGTTTCTTGTTGACCTCAGACTTTGTATTATTGTTTGAGACTATGGATAACACCCCTTTGAACACCAACCAATAGATCCCCATTTTGGGAACTCCTTGAACTATTCCTCTCACAGGGAATGTTGGTGTTCCTTTGATGGCCACCTTGAATCTTCCTAGATTCACCCTAGGGCTACCAGTGTGGTTGTTTTCCACTCCAACTGTCCCAAATGCTCCTAATGATTCTCAAGTAAGCTCCTTATATCAAGGGCATCAAAACACTACTTACCCTCCACATGTAGTTGGTTATCCTCCTCCTTCTACCACATGCGGTGAAAGTACTGATAGTAGTAACCGTCAATATAAAAGGAATAAAAGAGGGAGGAATAGGAATAAGGCACATAAGCAAGGGGGCACCCATTCAACCTCTGCAATTCAAGTTGAACCTCACCACCTAGCCTCTGTAGTTCATGCTGGGGGAACCATCCAACCTCTACAGGTCATGTTGGATCTAAGAACTCAACCTCTGCAAGTTAAATTGATCTTCACCATCCAACCTCTGTTGATCATGCTGGTGGGATCCTTCCAACCTTTCCAGGTCACATTGGATCCAATCACTCAGCCTCTACAGTTCATGCCGAGGGCACTCGTTCAACCTCTGATAGTCATTTTGAACCGCCTCATCCAACCTCTACAGGCCATATTGGACCCAACCACCCAGCCTCTGCAGTTCATGTTGGGGGCACACACTCAATTACTTCAAAGCATGTTGATCCTACCCATCCAACCTTTGCAAGTCATGTTGGGCCTAGTCTCTCAGCCTCTGTAGGTCATGCTGGGGGAAGTCTCTCAGCCTCTGTGGTTCATGCTGAAGACAATCCGTCAGCCACTGCAAGTCATGTTGACACTGTTGAAAAGACTACCCTCTCAAAACACAAGCCCAAGTTTCCCTGTAAGCTTTGTGAGGGAGACCACCTTAATTATAAATGTCCTTCTATCGCAGAGGTGCCAAGAGTTTAGCTTCATAGTCCTCCCATTTTTTAACATTGTGAATTTTTTCAACAAACATCCTCTCTTAGTCAGGTTGGACCCAGTCACCCAGCCTCTAGTGGTCATGCTAGGGGGAAAATATTAGCCTTTGTAGGTCATGCTAAGAGAAAATGGTCAACCACTACTAGTCATGTTGACATCGTTGAGAAAAATAGTATTTCTAAGTGAAAAATTAAGTTCCCTTGTAAGCTATGCGAGGGAGATCATCTTACTCACCAGTGCCCTGCTATCGTAGAGGTGCGAAAATTGTGGTCGGAGACTCAAGAATTTCATTCTCTTGAACAACATATATTTCTTCAACAACCTACTCAACCTTTGGTTGATCAAGTGGTCGAACCAATCTCAAATTTGGTAGATCCCACTCTTCTTTCGGAGAGTGATCCTCATGTGATTGAACCAATGTCATCTTTGGTCAATCCCACTCTCCCTTTGGAGAGTGACCTTCATGAAGTGGTTGAATCGATTCCATTTTCAATCAATCCCACTCTTCTTTTGGAGAGTGAAGTGTTTGATAGTCACATTTTATTCATTGCTGGTTCAGAACTTACTGAACAAGGGGGCACTGAAATTACTTTGGATCAACCCCCACCAAGCTCTTGGATTGCTTCCTTTGATTGGGATAGCCTAGTGAGCTGCACCTTCCTTCTAATGTACCTTTCCAGATAAAGGTCAAATTTGAACAATACACGATTTCTCGTTGTATTGTTGATGAAGGAGCCTCAGTTAGTATCTTGTCTGCTCATGCTTGGTGAGGCATGGGATATTCCAGCCTTGTGTCGACTGCTAGTTAGTTACTGGAATTTGATAGAAGAACTAGTATAGCCTTGGGAATTCTTTCTCAAACACCTGTTACTTTGGGTGGGAAGACCATCTTAGTTGAATTCATGGTGATAAAATACCCCTTGGACTTTAATATGCTCTTCAGACATGATTATGTCTATGCCATGCAAGCTATGGTGTCAACATTCTTTCGTTTGATGTCCTTTAATCATGGCGAATAAACTGTCACTATCGATCAGTTTGATTTTATTGATCCGTCTCCTGACCCAACTAGAGACCAAGTAATTCCTTTAATGATTCCCAATGTTTCTATAGACACTACCCCACCACGCGTGAGCTATATGGCCTCATGCCCTTTGCGTTCAATTGCTACTGAGAAGCAGCCTCTATTTTCATGCTTACCTTCTCGGGACTTGGTCCCAACAATTGACCAGGTGAGTCATCCTATGCAGGCTATGGAGCTCGCTCTCCACTCTATCGATCTATTTGAAAGTTTAGACATGTGTCCTGTCTCAAATTATCTCCTTCCTTTGGATGAAGTCTTCCTAGAATATTTCATACAGTTTGACCTTCTTTTGGATGTTGGATCAGTGGTGACTAAGACTAACCCTAATTTTCTTAGTAAGCCTGATCTTCTGATGGATCGGTCTTCTTATGTTCATATTTTTGAGTTTTTGGAATCTCCTTTAGAACAGCAATTCAGTGATCCTGATGAGTTTTATTTTTCTTATGAAATTTTCAACTCCTATGATACTGAGTTTGTTCATGCAGACTCTATCTCCCTTGTTTATTTTTTCTCTCCTTCTGAGGTTGATCTTACTGACTATAAACCCTTGAGCCTTTGTGCTATAGAATATTCTTCAGTTGATTCTACCTTGACTTTCCCTTTTGTAGAAGATATCAAATTCGCATGTATTTTTGCCAAAGTGACCCGCATCAGAATTTTTATTCTGAATATGATCCTGATGTTGTTGTTTCTTGGAGACAAGATTCTTAGTTGGATTCACAACTGTTTATTGGTCTTGTCTAGTTTTCCAAGTTGTAACTGCATTTTCATGTGCCCTGCTCACGCTTATGAGCCTGATGTTGGCTTCCACGCTTTTAGCTCATTGTATAAGTCCTCATCTTTATTCTCATCGTTGCTAAGCCTTGTATCATTTTGTCTTTGCAACTTGACACACTTTACCTTGAGGAGATGTTCCCCAAGTGTCTTTATCATGCTCATGTTCTTTGCATTATGCATAGGCTTGTTCCTCATGCTTGGAACTAGTTTCGATTGCCTCTGACACTCGTCTCCTTGCATTTAGAGCATTCTTTTTTCTCTCCTTCAAGCTCGTTAAAAATAGTAAGGAGGACGCAAGTTGACTTTTCCAAACTTGTTAAAACTTCATGGGAAAGACATGGAATTTCTTTAGGCTCAGGTATAAATCCTCAAAATAGACTTGACTTCTGAGTAAACTTGTCCATTCAGGCTCGTTAAGAATATGTGAATGGGAATCCACATTGGTGGTAGGTTATCTCTTTCTTGGACCATGTAGACTAATACGGGAAAGGAAAAATATCTTTTATTCGGAATTGAGGAGAGTATTCTCAGGAATAGGTTTATCACTTTGTCGAACCTAAGGGACTAAACTTATGGAAAAGGAACCCCCGATATGAGCTTAGTTTTCTCTTTTTCATGCTCTGTACCTAAACATGAAAAATATTTCGAGTGTACTTTATGTCTTTGTCATGCTCGTTAAACCCTAAAGAACAAAGCATCGAGTTTACTATTGTAAGCCCTATTTCTCGTAATCAAATGGATCTTTCCGATTGATCTTGCCTTCCTTCACACTTGTAAAACTTAGGTTATATGCTACTTTTGAAGGAGCGTTGGGTAGGTGGTAATTTAACATTTTTTGGACCTTCTTGACTAAGTATGAAAAAGGCACGCCTTACTTATTCGGAAGCTAAGAGAGTTCTTCTGTGGTTTTTTTTATAATTTTATGGCCTAAGGAGACTAAATTGGACAAAAAAGTTCCCCCCTGGAGTCTTCTTTGGAGTTTTCAAACTCTCTAAACTATGAAAACACCATCAAGCATTCACTAATTCGGGCTCATAAAATCCATGAATCAGTGCTTTATCAAGCATTCTTCTGTCTCTTCTTTGAGCTTTCCAAAAACGAAGAAGGCCTTGAGTTTTATTTCTTCGACTCGTTAAACCTTTACAAGAAAGGGGGGAAGGGAAGTTCATTCAAATGTATTTTACATCATGGCAACAAGTCTTGTTTCCTTAAACAAAGCACCAGTTTTGAGTCTATCAACGGTTGGGTCCTAGTATTTTTACCTTATCCCGATTCAGAGTTTTTTTAATCCTCTAGTTGGTCTCTCTTTCCAATTATATGGGGAATCTGTTAATGTCTCCTACATTACATATTTGTGTCTTTGGTTCTTTCATGTCAAAATCTTCCTAAGTCACTTTTGTGTCATGCTCATTGTTCAAGGATTAAACCTTTGTTGGCCATTCTGTAGTTTCCTTTACCTTTTGTGTTGGTCATTCCCTAGTATCAGTTCATTACATCACGTCTTCGGCGGTCCTTGTCGTCAAATTCACTACCAATTCTAGATCCAATTAGTATTTGACTTACCTCATGTTGGATGATGAAGGATTCCTTAATGCCTTCCTTCCAGCGGATCTCTTCCTATCGAATGCAACACATCTTGCTCTGGGAATGAGATTTAGAGTTTTATGACAATACCTTTGGGATTGCAGTCATCAGTGGCAATTGTTCTTGCTATTGGGTAGTGGGAATACCTTAATGTCTCCTACTCGATGGATTCTTCAAGTGTTCGACTTCAATTCCTTGTATTCGGACTTGTTAGAATGTACTAGGTAACTTGCGGAACCATTTTCATTAATGGTGGTTTCCCTTGCTTTTGTTAATGGTTCTCATCATTGACCAGTAATCAAACGACTTCCTCCATCTTCAACTTCAGCTCTATTATTCGCATGGTTAGAATCTATACCTTTTTGGGAGGTTTGGATTGAAGACCTTGGGCCAATAGTAGCATCGTCATCTTTTCCTATTGCCCAAGTTGTGCAAGACCTTGTTACACTTCATATGACATTTTTCTAAGACATATATCCACCTTGTATTTTTGTGGCTATGATCGATTGTTGAGCATGGATCCACCTTGTTCATTTGTGGCGATGACTCCTTTATATTTGATATGGCACATTTTTTCATATTGAGCGACCATGATAGTTTCATCAGTTATACATATGTTGGCTCCATCTGTATCTTTATGGCGATGTTTTGTATATGGATTTGTATGTCCCAAAGATCAGTTTTGTCTGACATTTATCTCTCTTTCAAGTACCATTGTTC
Source organism: Pseudotsuga menziesii (assembly GCA_001517045.1). Taxonomy (NCBI): domain Eukaryota; kingdom Viridiplantae; phylum Streptophyta; class Pinopsida; order Pinales; family Pinaceae; genus Pseudotsuga; species Pseudotsuga menziesii. The sequence goes on along the minus strand of LPNX011221098.1, from coordinate 85,992 downwards.
GAGCCTTTTGATCTTGGATTCTCTGCTCTCTCCATACTCAGTTGTTTCCTTTATAATGTATTTCAACTATCACCTTCCCTCTAACCTCATACATTAGGGGGAATCTATTATAGCTCAAAATTACACATCTCTGCCTATGACCACTTTCTCATGATTCTATTGCATGTCGACACGTCCATGACAACACTTCATGAAAGTTACTGAAAAAAAACCTAACTTGGAGGATCCAGATATTGAGTTCTATAACTCTGTTTGACCTCCACTTTGCACCGTGGGAAAGGTATCTAGGTTAGCTAAAAATTTCTAGAAGACACCAAAGTATGAAAATGCTTATAACTACCCTAAAAATGAGATTTTTTTATGTATACGCTAGTTTCCTTAAGGAAACTCGTGTATTGTACGTGACTTGTTATATATAATACTCACGTATGCCCTAAATACGTGAATATTTACATTGAAACCCGCATACGTGTACCTCCTGCATATGTGAGTGATGTCTCTGCAACCCACGTATTCATGTCAAAAATACGTTTTTCAAAGTTTGGGTAGTTTGGTTAGTATGCAACTTACTCATTCAATTGTAACTAATTTGTCTTCAACCCTATCTCTTCATAAAGGTATAAATAGAGCTAGGGAGGTCCATGAGAAAAGACTGGAATCTTTGCATTATTATGCTGGAGGAATTGGGACTCTCTTTTCCTACACCTTTACCCTAGAAGCTTTCTCCTTGTGTTGCAAAGCTTGGAGGCTGAGTTCCTTGGAGAAGAGAAGTAGTAGAACCAGATCAAGGTTTCATGAAGTGCCCAACTTCACGAGAAGGTACATTTGTACTTGTTTTCAATATTAATAAAGATTTGATGTCCTTCTTCTTCCCAAATTATTGTTCAATGTGTGAATGAATATTTGCTTATGATCATATGATGATGTTAGTCAAGTCATTATTTCATGTTTATTTGATTCTCATTTCTTTATGTGTAGTCGTATTGGTTTGAGGAAGGTATAATTCATTTTGCAGGTCTCTTGGAGCAAGAGGAGCAAGAGGAGCAAGAAGAGGATTGAAGGGCTGCCTGGATCAACCTTCATTTGGCTAAGGTATGAACCATTCTAATCTCTGAAACTTGCTTATATATACTTGCAGAACTATATGCATCTCTCTTTCAACCCCAGTACGTTGATGGCCTCTTAAACCCTAGCTATAGGATACTTTCCTTTACAACAGAACTGGTGACTCTGCTTGGGAGAGCCTTATCTGTTTGCAGTTTCTCTTTCTTTCTTTGAATATTGCAAGTTTTCAGGTCCTTCTTTCCACTTAGGAACACCTTCTAAGTCTTATAGTTGACTTCCCCTCCCTTCCTATGGCGGTTTTTTTACCTTTTTTGAGATTTTTTCCACCCATACGCGAGTTGCAGATTGAAAAGCCACATGTCGATTTTGTACACACGACTTGCTATACTGTCAACCTGCATATGACACATGACCTGTCAGTAGTACAACCCTTTTGTGCCCCTAAAATAGTGTTTTTTCCTCATTTTTGTGGTTTTTTCTCCTATTGTGGGTTGTTTGGTAGCTCTTTTGGGGTCCTCTACAGGTGCATGAATCCAGGGAGTTAGTGTCATCCCTTTTGTGTGTTTTTTTATCCATGTGGTAAGTCTTTTTGTATCATTATTTTTTTCTCTTTGCTCATACCCCCACCCCCTTCACTTGGCATGATTTGTGGCTTATGTTTCTGGTCAGCCTCTATTAGTGATCTTTGTCTGAACTTAGAAGCTTATTAGTCTTTGTTTCATTCTTCTTTTGTTGGTTAAATTGACCTTGCCAAAGTAGTTGACTTGTCTCTTTTGCAAACCTTCCTTCCAAGTAGGATTTATACTGACTTTAGGGAATTCTAGAGTTTGTTTGGGGGTTGTATAGCAGAGTTCATTTTGCTTCATTCTTATCATCTACATACTTTTGTTTGTAGGTAGTTTTTATTTTGCATTTATAAAAGAAAAAGAAAAATAACATATAGTTGTTTAATATGCATGTATATTAGGGTTTTGTCTTTAATGCACTGCATACCATTATTTTTGAAAAAATAAAAGGAAATTGTTCTTTTGTGGATTTCAAGTTTCTATTTGAAAAAGAAAGAGAATAGTTTTTTCTCTTTGCATTTCATTTCTCTTTGCTTAGTCATTTTGTTTCAACTTTGAGTAAAAAAACCACATAAGTTTCACGCCATTTTCCTCTGACTAAAACATCCTATTAAAATGACCGATATAATTTAAAAATTATTAGTAAGTTTTATTTTATAGGCTCCTACACCAACTAGCTTAGGCTAGAATTGTGGATTAGGGATTTTCAACTCTCCACAAGTGTTTAATTTATGACGTAGTTGGCCAATAAATAGGTAAATCCTCTTATATGTTGATTGTATTTGGGAAGCTCCTCTCAAAAAAGAGTTAAGCACGATGCTGCGTGGAGGCTTGGAATGAGGAGATAACCCTCTGATTCCTTTCCAAAGCATAGACCAAGGTTTTTGCACATCTGGGGACTTCTGTCAATACCACCCTTTAAGCCTCGTGCAGTACCAGTGTTGACAGGGTTTCGGGCTTTGCTACCCTGCCCATGCGTATGAACCAAGCTTGCGACTATCCCCCCAGAGTGTTAGTATAGTTGTGGTAGCCTTCAGTCTCTTTTGACATCTAAGGTTCATACACACGTACACAGGAAGATTATTTCTGGTTGACCTTGGATGGGATTGGAAGGTAACCCCAGTAAAAGGTGTTGGATGGAGGTTGGATGATTCCTTTGCTTGTGCCTAAGAACATCTATAGGGACACCAAGTAATTGTCTATCAGCTTTCTTCTGGAAAGCATATCTTATACATGTTTGTCTGTTTTGATTTAGGAATTTCTTAGTGAGTGCTTTGTGGTTTGTCTGTACTTAGTTTTCCTTCAGGTGTGTGCTTTGTACTTTTGGTTTCCTGTTGACCTCATACTTTGTCTTATTGTTTGAGACTATGGATAACACCCCTTTAAACACCAACCAAGAGATACCCATGTTGGGAACTCCTTATACTATTACTCTCACAGGGAATGTTGGTGTTCCTTTCATGGCCACCCTGAATCTTCCTGGATAAACCCTAGGGCTACCGGTGTGGTTGTTTTCCACTCCAACTATCCTGAATTCTCTTGATGCTTCTCAAGTAAACTCCTTATATCAAGGGCATCAAAACATTGCTTCCCCTTCACCTATAGTTGATTCTCCTCCTCCTTCTACCTCATGTTGTGAAAGTACTGATACTAGTAACCGACAGTCTAAAAGGAGTAAAATACGGAGGAGTAGGAAGAAGAAACATAAGAAAGGGGGCACCAATTCAACCTATGCAAGTCAATTTGAACCTCACCACCCAGCCTCTACAGTTCATGCTGGGGGCACCTATCCAACCTCTGCAGGTCATGTTGGATCTAAGCACTCAACCTTTGCAAGTCAAGTTGATCTTCACCATCTAGCCTCTGTTGATCATGCTAATGGGATGCTTCCAACCTTTCTAGGTCACGTTGGATCCAGTCACCCAACCTCTACAATTCATGCTGAGGGAACTTGTTCAACCTCTAATAGTCAAGTTGAACCTCCTTGTCCAACCTCTGCATGCCATGTTGGACCCAACCACCCAGACTCCGCAGTTCATGCTGGAGGCACACACTCAACTACTGCAAAGAATGTTGATCCTACCCATCCAACCTTTGCATGTCATGTTGGACCAAGTGTCTCAGTCTCTGCAGGTCATACTAGGGGAATTCTCTCAGCCTCTGTGGTTCATGCTGAAGACAATCCGTCAGTCATTGCAAGTCATGTTGACACTATTGAAAATACTACCCATTCAAAACACAAGCCCAAGTTTCCTTGTAGTCTTTGTGAGGGAGGCCACCTTACTTATAAATCCCCTTATATCATGGAGGTGCAAATAGTTTGGCTTCATAGTCCTCCCATTTTTTAACATTCTGAATATTTTCAACAAACAACCTCTCTTAGTCAGGTTGGAACCAGCCACCCAGCCTCTGGTGGGGGAAAAATATCATCCTCTATAGATCATGCTGAGGTCAGCCACTACTAGTCATGTTTACACCGTTGAGAAAAATAGTCGTTCGAAGTGAAAACTTAAGTTCCCTTGTAAGCTTTGTGAGGGAGATCATCTTACTCACCAGTTCCCTACTATCGAAGAGGTGCGAAGAGTTTTGTATGAGACTTAATAATTTCCTTCTCTTGAACAAACTATAGTTATTCAATAACCTACTCAACCTTTGGTTGATCAAGTGGTCGAACCAATCTCAACTTTGGTCGATCCCACTCTTCTTTCGGAAAGTGATCCTGATGTGATTGAACCAATGTCATCTTTGGTCAATACCACTCTCCCTTTGGAGAGTGACTTTCATGAAGTGGTTGAATCGATTCCATTGTCAATCAATCCCACTCTTCTTTTGGAGAGTGAAGTGTCTGCTAGTCACATTTTCTTCACTGCCATTTCTGAACTTACTAAACAAGGGGGCACTGAACTTACTTCGGATCAACCCCCACCAAGCTCTCAGATTGCTTCCTTTGATTGGGATAGCCTAGTTGAGTCGCGCCATACTTCTAATGCACCTTTCTAGATAAAGGTCAAAGTTGAACAATACACGATTTATTGTTGTATTGTTGATGAAGGATCCTTAGTTGGTATCTTGTCTACGCATGCTTGGCGAGGCATGGGATCTCCCAGCCTTGTGTTGAATGCTAGTCAATTACTGGCATTCGATAGAAGATCTTGTATAGCCTTAGGAATTCTTTCTCAAAAACCTGTTACTTTTGGTGGGAATACCGTCTTAGTTGACTTCATGGTGATAGAAGACTCCTTGGACTTTAATATGCTTGATGGACATGATTATGTATATGCCATGTAAGCTGTGGTGTCAACATTATTTCATGTGATGTCCTTTAATCATGGAGAATAAATTGTCACTATCGATCAATTGGATTTTATTGATCCATCTCCTAACCCAACTAGAGACCAAGCCTTTCCTTTATTGATTCCCAGTGTTTCTATAGACACTACCCCACCACGGGTGAGCTATGTGGCCTCATGTCTTCTGCATTCAATTGCTACTGAGAAGCAGCCTTTGTTTTCATGCTTACCTTATCGGGACTTGGTCCCAATAGTTGACCAAGTGAGTCATCATATGCAGACTATGCAGCTCTCTCTCCACTTTGTTGATCTATTTGAAAGTTTAGACATGTGTACTATCTTGGATGATCTCCTTCCTTTGGATGAAGTCTTCCTAGACTCTTTGATACAGCCTGACCTTCTTTTGGATGTTGGTTCAGTTGTGACTAAGTCTAACCCTAATTTTCTTAGTAATCCTGATCTTCTCATGGATCAGTCTTCTTATGTTGGTCTTTTTGAGTTTTTGGAATCTCCCTTAGAACAACAAGTCAGTGATCCTGATGAGTTTGATTTTTCTTATGAATTTTTCAACTCCTTTGATACTGAGTTTGTTCCTGCGGACTCTATCTCCCTTGTTGATTTTTTCTCTCATTCTGAGGTTGATCTTACTGATTATAAACCCTCAATCATTGGTGCTATAGAATATTCTTCAGTTAATTCTGCTTTGACTTTCCCTTTTGTAGAAGATAGCAAAGTCGCATGTGTTTCTTCCAAAGTGACCCGCATCAGAATTTTTATTCTGAATATGATCCCGTTGTTGTTGTTTCTTGGAGATAGGATTCTTAGTTGGATTCACAAATTATTACTGGTCTTGTCTAGTTTTTCAAGCTATAATTGCATTTTCATGTGCCCTGCTTGCACTTATGAGCCTGATGCTGGCTTCCACGCTTTTATCTCGTTTTATAAGCCATCATCTTTGTTCTCATCTTCGTTAAGCCTTGTATCATTTTTCCTTTGTATCTTGACACCCTTTAACTTGATGATATTTTCCCCAAGTGTATTTATCCTACTCATGTTCTTGGCATTATGCATAGGTTTGTTCCTTGCGCCTGGAACTAGTTTTGTTTGCCTCTGACACTCATCTCCTCACATTTATAGCATTCTTTCTGCTCTCCTTCGAGCTCGTTAAAAATAGTAAGGAGGCCATGAGTTGAATTTTCTGGACTCGTTAAAACTTCATGGGAAATATATGGAGTTTCTTTAGGCCTAGTTCTAACTCCTTAAAAAAGACTTGACTGCCGAGTAAACTTGTCCATTCAGGCTCGTTAAGAATATGTGAATGGGCATCCACATTGGTGGTAGGTTATCGCTTTCTCAGACCATGTGGAATAATACGAGAAATGAACACTTTCTTTTCTTTGGAATTGAGGAGAGTATTCTCAGGAATAGGTTTATCACTTTTCCAGACCCGAGGGACTAAACTTATGGAAAAAGAACCCCCGGTATGAGCTTAGTTTTCTATTTTTTGTGCTCTGGACCTAAACATGAAAAAGATTCCAAGTGTAATTTATGTCTTTGTCATGCTCGTTAAACCCTAAAGAACAAATCATCAAGTTTACTGTTTTAAGCCCCATTTCTTGTAATTAAATGGATCTTTCTCAGTGATCTTTCCTTCCTTCACACTTGTAAAACTCAGGCTATATGCTACTTTTGAAGGAGTGTTGGGTAGGTGGTAATTTAACCTTTTTTGTACCTTCCTAACTAAGTACAAAAAATGTGTGCCTTACTTCTTCAAAAGCTAAGAGAGATCTTCTGTGGCTTGTTTTATACTTTTCCAGCCTTAGGAGACTAAATTGGACAAAAAAATTCCCCCTGGAGTCTTCTTTGGAGTTTTCAGATTCTCTAAACTATGAAAACATCATCGAGCATTCACTAATTCGGGCTCATAAAATCCACAAATCAATGCTTTGTCAAGCATTCTTCTGTCTCTTCTTTGAGCTTGCCAAAAATGAAAAAGGCCCCGAGTTTGATTTCTTGGACTGGTTAAACCTTTACAAGAAAGAGGGGAAGGGAAGTTCATTCACATGTATTTTACATCACGGCAGCAAATCTTGTTTCCCTGAACAAAGCACCAGTTTTGAGTCTATTAATAGTTGGGTCCTAGTTTTTTGACCTTATCCTGATTTAGAGTTTGTTTACTCCTCCAGTTGGTCTCTCTTTCCAATTATATGGGGAAACTGTCAATGTCTCCTACCTTGTATGTTTGTCTCATTGGTTCTTTCATGTCAAAAGATTCCTAAGTTACTTTTTGTTTCATGCTCACTTTTCAAGGATTAAACCTTTATTGGCCATTCTACAGTTGCCTTGACCTTTTGTGTTGGCCATTCCCTGGTAACAGTTCATTACATCATGCCTTTGACGGTCCTTGTTGCGAAATTTAGTACCAATTCTAGATCCAATTAGTATTTGACTTACCTCATGTTGGATGATGAAGGATGCCTTAATTTTTTCCTTCCAGCGGATCTCTTCCTATAGAATGCAACACATCTTGATCTAGGAATGAGATTTAGAGTTTTATGACAATACCTTGGGGATTGCAGTCATCAGTGGCGATTTCCCTCACTATTGGGTAGTGGGAATACCTTAATGTCCCCTACTCGATGGATTCTTCAAGTGTTTGACTTCAAGTCCTTGTGTTCACACTTGTTAGAATGTACTAGGCACCTTTGGGACCATTTTCATTAATGGTGCTTTCCCTTGCGTTTGTTAACGGTTCTCATCATTGACCGGTAATCAAACGGCTTCCTCCATGTTCGACTTCAGCTCTATTATTCGCATGGTTAGGATTCGTACCTTTTTGGGCGGCTTGGATTGAAGACCTTGGGCTGATAGTAGCATCGTCATCTTTTCCTATTTCCTAAGTTGTGCAAGACCTTGTTACACTTCATATGATATTTTGCTAAGACATAGCCCCACCTTGTATTTTTGTGGCTATGATCGATTGTTAAGCATGGATCCACCTTGTTCAGTTGTGGCCATGACTCCTTTAGATTTTATATGGCACCTTTTTTCATATTGAGCGACCATGATAGTTTCATCAGTTATACATATGTTGGATCCACCTGTATCTTTATGGTGATGTTTGTATATGGACTTTTTATGTCCTAGAGATTGGTTTTGTCTGACATTTATCTCTCTTTCAGGTACCTTTGTTCGAGCCTTTTGATCTTGGAATCTCTGCTTTCTCCATACTCAATTGTTTCCTTTATAATGTATTTTGACTATCATCTTCCCCTCTAACCTCATACATTAGGGGACATCTATTATAGCTCAAAATGACACATCTCTGCCTGTGACCACTTTCTCATGATTCTGTCGCATGTCGACACTTCCATGACGAAACTTCATGAAAGTCATTGAAAAAACACTTAACTTGGAGGATCCATATATTGACTTATGTAACTTCGTTTCACCTCTTCTTTTCACTATTAGAAAGGGATCTGAATTAGCTAAAATTTTCTAGAAGACACCAAATTCTGAAAATGCCTATGAGTGCCATAAAATGAGATTTTTTGATGTTTACATGAGTTTCCTTAAGGAAACCCGTGTATTTTATGCAACTTGATATATATAATACTAGTGTATGCCCTAAATACATGACTATTTACATTGGAACCCGCATGTACCTCCTGCATACATGACTGATGTCTCTGCAACCCACGTATTCATGTCAAATATAAATTTTTTGAAGTTTGGGTAGTTTGGTTAGTTATGCAACTGACTCCTTCAGTTGTAACTAATTTTTATTCGACCCTATATCTTTAGAAAGGTATAAATAGAGGTAGGGAGGTCCATGAGAGGAGACTGGATTCTTTGCATTGTTATGTTGGAGGAATTGGGACTCTCTTTTCGTACACCTTTGCCCTAGAACTTTTCTCCTTGTGTTGCAGAGCTTGGAGGATGAGTTCCTTGGAGAAGAGAAGCAGCAGAACTAAATCAAGGTTTCGTGAAGTGCCCAACTTGGAGAGAAGGTATATGTGTACTTGTTTTCAAGATTAATAAAGATGCGATGTCCTTCTTCTTCCCAAATTATTGTTCAATGTGTGATTGAATATTTGTTTATGCTCATATGATGATGTTAGTCAGATCATTATTTCATGTTTATTTGATTATCATTTAGTTATGTGTATTCATATTGGTTTGAGGAATGTATAATTCGTTTTACAGGTCTCTTGGAGCAAGAGGAGAAAGAGGAGCAAGAAGAGGATTGAAGGGATTCTTGGATCAAGCTTGGTTTGGCTAAGGTATGAACCATTCTAATCTCTGAAACTTGCTTATATATACTTGCAGAACTATATGCATCTCTCTTTCAACCCCAGTATGTTGATGGCCTATTAAACCCTAGCCATAGGATACTTTCCTTTACAACACTTGCTTTTCATTAAAAAATACTCTGTACAGAAGGGGTATCTTTTCAAGAACAAAGCTCTGACTTAATTTCATTTTGTATTTTTATTTCCTTATGTTCAAATATGTTTTCTGTTGGATTGTCATCTTTGTTTTAACACAACACATTGCATGCATATATGATATTCCTCTTGTGGCAGACATCCATTTCGCTCCTTCGGTTTCCTTGCGCGTGGCAGATTGTTTTGATAAGATCCGTGTTTATCCTAGAAATTTTGGTAAAAATATTACAGATGTGAAATGAATATTTTAGTTTATTGATTAACGCCATTTAGTTTTCATTTGAGTGACTGGTGGTTCTCTTTAGTTTGTAATGTGATGACCTGGAAACTTTACTTACAGCTGACAGGGATGCCCAATTTCAGAAACTAGAATACACAGATGAAAAATATAAGGATCTTGAACACATCGAATAGGTCAACTGACACATTGGTTGTTTTGTACTTTTCTTTTTTTTCTTTATATGGGCACTGATGAAAGAGTGGCAATTTTAGTGTGGAACATTACTAAAAAGACCATTTTATTCACTTTCTTTTACTATGTATAGGACATTTATTAGATGGGTTGTAATAAAAAAATGTGTTATAAATATTACAAGTTTTCACACCATTGGTGGAGAAATGCAAGAAGTATGGAAGGGCAATGCGAATTGGCACAAACTATGGAAGTATTTTTTATCACATTATGAGTTACTATGGTGATTATCATAGGGGAATGGTGAGTTTATCCATTATTTTCTAATATTTTCTTTGAGTTGGGCCCATAGATTTCTTGTTTTGAAGAATTACATATGACTCTATAAATATTAGACATGACCAAAATTAGGAGCACCGTATATATTGTCAGTTGGGGATGGAAAACAAAACCCCCAACGGTAATGAATAAGATGGTGTTTAGAAAGTACAATTGGTGTTTTAGAAAGTACATTTAGTTGGGGATGGAAACAAAACCCTCAATAGTAATGCATAAGATGATGTTTAGAAAGTACAATTGGTAATTGTTTAGTTATATATAATCACATGTAATCACGCTTTGTATATCTATTTTGTAACAGTGCATGAAATAAGTGCTAATAAATGTTGTTATAGATAAATAATATGTTATTTTTATTATCTATGTTCATGCTGTTATGTGCCTTCTATGTTCTATGTTAATGTAAACTTTTTTTTTTTTTTATGATCTATGTTCATGCTATTATGTTCCTTCTATGTTCTATGTTAATGTTAACTATTTTGGCTTTAAGCTTGTACATATACTCAATATGAATACTTTTTTTGAATTGATGGTTTTTATTTTGATATATAATGTTCGGATAAAGATGACCAAATGCCAATGCCTTAAAAAAATTATATGAATAATGGGAGTGATGAGTGCAAATGAAGAGCGAAAATGGAAAGAGAGTTAATATTGAATTGGAAAGATGGAGAAAGAGTGAAAATGATCATAGAGTTAATGGAGGCTTGGATGTATTGAGAGTAGGAGGGATGGCTTAGCTCACAATTTTGGTATAATAATAAAAACAGTTGGAATAAGAAAGATTAAAATAGAATTAAAAAATGATGGTAAATAGTTTATGGTAGCTTGAATGTAAAATGATCGTAAATAGTTTATGGAAGCTTGAATGTACTGGGAGGAAGAGAAGCTCTCGGGACTGAGATTATGTGAAAATTGAATAGTTTGACTTTTAGAAATGAGAGAATATAGAAAATAACTTATTTAGTTTTTATAAAAATATTAATATAGAATATCGTATTTTTAATTACAATTTGTTATTACATTGACAGGTGTTTATATTTTAGAGTTTGGGGTGGAGTAGAAAGCAAGTTTTTTCTAGATTGAAGGAGGATGAGCTAAGTGTATTGTCTAGATTAGATAACTGGTAGCTGATGCAGGAATATGGCGCAGTGGCTTACAACCTGTAAAACACAAGTTAAGCGAAATAGATATGATTAACAAAGAGGTGGAAGAGGAAATGAGCACTTTACATCTTATTAACTAAGAAAGAACTTGTGTATTGAAAAATATGTGTGTGTGACAAGAAACAAGTTTAATAGATAACTTAACTTTGTAAATTTAAATATTTACCAAAAAAATTAAACAAAAGTTTTTGATGAAGTATTTAATTTCTATCAAATAAGCATGTATTATCATTTAGAACGGAATTTAAAATTTTAAAATTTTAAATGTAAATCTATATTAAAATATGAAATATTAAGATATTAAATTTTATGTTTGAATAAAGACATTATTATTATTATTATTATAGTGCTTATTAAATAAGCATTTTTGTATCCTTAAATTTATATATGTAAATCTACATCATGAAATAGTGACATAAGGATCATGGTATATTGAAACTTATGTTTATGTAAAAAGATAAATGTATTTTTTTTCTATGACATAAATATCTCTACCTATTACACTCAATTCCACATGGTAATACATTCTTATTTGATAAAAACTAAGTGTTTCATTGAATACATACATCACAAAATCAATTCTACCCATGCTATGAACTTTTTTTAGGAAAATATGTGGAAAGTTAGTAATAGTCATTTATTGAAAACAAACATGTTCACATTGAAACCAATACACCATGATGTAACTAGTAGGAAGAACCACTCTCTTGTTATTGCTTTCATTTGAATAAGGATCATGGTATATTTGGGCCTTATAAGTTTTTAAGGACTAATTCTATTAATCAATATACGATATTAATTTTGTATAGTGAGATTTTGATGTCATTAAAACAATTTGAAGACACATATGTTAAGAATATAAAAGTGGAACTTTGTCGTATTGTAAATCAAAATATTTCCATCTATACTCAAGTATACATCTTACACTAAAATACAAACTATATATTTTTACAATCTTGACATTTTCTTGTTTGTCATGATTGGAATCCAATCATGTAATGTTTAATAAAATTGCAATTCTAATTTGATGATGTTGATTTTGACATTTTTGGGTTTTCCATCACTAGAATCAGATTTGCAACTCATGGGCAATCTTGCAAACAATAATAACAACTACATGCTCCAAACATTGGTTGTGCCTATTGCATGATCTGTCACAAATTTCACCAATGGTTCAAATGCATAGTAAGATGATGACCATCAACTAGAAAAAAAAATAATCTTATGTGTAGGGAAGAGAGTAATGTTATCCTACAAAGTATGGGTCTAATCAAGATGAGTAAATGGTGCATGAAAATTATATACACACTTGGATCTATCTCTCCTAAGTTACTACCATATTTTGTCTCCACATTTGATAATTACATTGGGCCTCCATGGGACCAATCTAACCAAAGCACATACTAATTCCACCCATAAATTGCAGTAACAAGAAACAAATCCCCCTCGAGATCGCTTGGGAATTGACTATCCATAAAAAAAAAGGATTGACATAACAAGGTCAACCACTGAAACTGGTAACAATGAATGTCAAGGATTGACCTTCATAGCAATTCCATGAATTCCAACATTAGAAGAAATGTGAATTTCACTATTGTTCTCCTTAGAATTCTATGCAAAGATGAAAGACACTTCATATGTATGACTTCAAAAAAAGGAAGAGGCATTCCTTCATTATTTGTCCCTTTCACACTCAAAATTGCAACCCTCAATCCTTGCACTCCCCCTACCAAAGGAAAATACCAATGTTGATTTCCAATATAATTAGAGTCAAACTTGATCACTACCTAGCCTTTTATTATTTTACTCACATATGTATACATTCTTGTATGACAAATCAATGTGCATTTAATTTTAATTGTCATCGATTACATGGGTTTCTATTTATTTCTTATTGGTACTTGTAATAGAGTTTCTTTTCAATTTCATCGACTACTATGCTTACCATAAATTAGCTAAACTTTCTTTCAACACATAATATTATATATCTAAATACACACAACTTTCTCTCATTTTGCAACATATTGAAGTTTTCTTCGGCTTTTCATTTCCCCTGCTTCAGAGGTATGCTAGTTATCACTTTGACTCCTTTGGCCACCTCTCTTTTGGGCCCCGTAGTTGGGAATAGAGGATAATTTATTTCCCTATAGACCTGGAGATTATTTATTAGTTCTTCTTTGTGGATCTATGGTAAGGAAGAATAACTTTCAAGCGAATAACCAATCCCCTTTGCAAGAAGATATTGATACACAAGAGATAAATCAGCAGGTCTTTGGTTCGTTCGTTGCTCTTGTTAAACGAAGCATAATATGTCAGGTGGGTCTAGGGTACAATAAATCCATGTAATTTTATCGTCGTAAGGTTGCAATGGAAATTTAGTCTCATTTCTTATAACTACGATCGCCGAGCCAAGTTTTGAGATACAGCATCACTCTAAAGTCTTTTCGCTTTTGCCTTCAGTTAGTGTCTGTTCGAGGCGAATTTGAATGTAATGTAACAAATTTTTCAGCATTGAATGAAATGTGTCAATTACCCTAAACCATAAAAGTGTGGAACTTGGCATGGAGAAGCATATTATGCAGGTATGGATGGAACAATTCCCCGCCCACCAGGCATTTAATCTCTTTATTATAGGGCACAAACTAGGTAAAAAGCAAGATCATGGAGCTTCTAGATAAATTCATCAAAGTTTAGTTTTACTTTAGGCCTCAACAATAAAAAAAAAGGGGGGGGTAGGCAAAAAACGGGCACGACCCATACATAGGTGTTGGATAGTTTTTAGTCTAGTCACTTTTAATGAGCCATGGGCCCATTCCACCTATGCCATCACTTTACGTAAGATCTTGAGTGGACAAGTTTTACCACTTCATTCATATTCCTTCATTGTATTGTACTAACTTAATTATCAGTGAAGTTATTGGTTAATGCAAGTCTTTATATGACTTTCTCCTATATATGTATAGTAAGTATCTTTCTACCTTAAAGCTGAATATATGGTAGGGCTTAGGAGAGGTTAGCGGCCCTTATCCCTTCTAATATTACTTATCCTAAGTGGGCATCCTCTTAACTAATAGGTAAGTTGGAAATCCATCGACCAAAACTCGTGCTGCTATTATGCTTAAAAGACATTATCGACGGATGGGATGATAAGCCATTACCAAAATAAACCTACAAGGAAATTAGTTAGGTTTATCATGTCTACTTATACTAAGACTTAACTTGACCCTACTCGAACCATAAAACATAAACCTGGTCAAAACATAACCATTCTAAGCTGGCTAACTAACCTTACAAATAGTCTAAACTAAACCTTGTATCATGCTTGGCCATTTTTGTAAAATATATTTGGGGTATTATTCCATGCAACATATTATGTTGTTTCCCAAACTTTTCTAAGGGATTTTGTTTGGACTCTGGAGATCCCTCCAGTAGACAAGATACAATAAGTGAGTCTTTTGGAATTGATGGCCTCGTGCTTTTGCTTGACCCTTCTCTTTTAGGCAATCTGTAAATAGTATAATTAGAGAGGCTTTTAAGACTTTGATGTATTTATATGTAGGGATCTTCTTTGGTTAGGCACAGTGAAGGTTTTATGAAAGGTAAAATAACTATTCTTATTTGGGGAATTTGCATGTACTTGGATATGCTTTACTGTAGGCATTTTGAATATCACCACTTCATCATCCTTTTTTATCCAAAAATAGAAATACACAAAATAGATGTTCTAATATTTATCTTGGTAATATAGCTACGAATTTATGAATATGGAAATGAGGAGCACTTGGATGTTGAAGGTCCTCTGGCTATAAACACCATAGCATGAGTATGTGGGAGATCCATCGGTAAGGTACTTAGTTTTATTATAGAAGCTAACAAGTAAAGTAAGCGAGCTACCTTGAATTGGGGAAGCACATAGTTAGTAACGCTACTATGAACATGCTATGTTCTTGCGTCCCCTATTTTTGGGGACCATTTTGTGTACTCACTGCACTCTTACTCAACGTATCCCTGTAGCCATAGATCCATGCAACCTTGGAGTTGATGTTTAAACTTTGAAGACCTATGAAAGAATTCATATTTAGTTATTATGAAAGGAATGTGATGTTTATCATTGTGGGTGAAGTAATTTGCATTCACAATATACATCAAAAGAAGCAAGGTGCATTGCAGAATGCATGTGGGGTATCATGTCAATATACTAGGTAGAAATCTAAAGGGGTATAAAAAATGTAAATGAAAAAATGGATACATGCAATATATAGTGAAAATAGGGGTTTTATAAAATTGGGAAGGCATGTTGGGAGGGGGTTAAAAAAACCATTTTGGGAGGTATTTTCCAATATTTATTGAAATTAGGGGTATCGTTTAATATGCCACAATGAATGTGCTATGACATGATTTCACTAAGTGAAGACCCTGTGAGACAATTGGACTTCTTAGTTTGAATGACAATATTTTATATATAGAATGAGAAATATTGATAGTGAAGTACTAAAAGATATTTACTTTACAACATTTTGGATTTTGTTTTATAAAAATATATCAACAAAGTAATTTTTTTTAGTTCAAATGAGCTTCTATCTTTATATGGTTGATGTTGACAATAAAGAATCTAAAATTTAAAGTTATAAAATCTTTAATGATAATATTTTATATGTTAAATTAATTAAGTTAATAATGCATTTATAAAATACATGTATTTAATAATATTTAGAAATGAACATTTAATTCAAATTTTTAATTGCTTGTATCTGTGTATTTATAACATTCGAATATAAGTTTATAACATTTTATAAATGGTTGTAAATTCATAGAAAATAATAAAACTTAAATTCCATAATTAAAATTTAAGAGAAAATGGTACTTAAAGTTAATAAGATTATGTGGTGTTAAAATCTATTGTTTACATTAAAGTGGAAAGTCTTAAATTGTCTTTCTATATTGTCATGCATGATATTTTAAGATATAGAATTACATTATAATATAAAATTTCAAATTTCAAATTATAAAGATGTATCAATAAAACCAAAACAAAAATTAATTATTCAAAAAATCATCATTGTTTCAAAAAAAACAAATATCAAAAATAAAATAGTTAGAAGTATTGATCAGTGATCCAAGATAAAATATAGAAGAAAAAAATTAAAAGAATTTCTTGTACGTTATGATATTTTTCACCTTATTTGTAAAATAAACCTTAACAAAACATTAGCATGTACAAAGAGAAGAAATTTTAAGCTCCCTTAATAACATAGTTCTCCAATATCATATAAGCCTTTTATAATCACAAACTAATTTTAGAATCAATGTGATGTTTGCAACATCAATACAGATTTTACATCAATCATTATAGATGTTAATAAATAGAGAAATAGATGTGACAATGGCTCTATAATAAATGTGACGTTCACTAACTCAACAAAATGGACACTTCTAAATATTTTTCTATTTTGTTAGATCTAAATAGGGACAATAAAGTCAATTTCCATGTCCATTTCTCTCAACCAATGTAATTTCTCACATCTACTTTTCCTTGCATTACTCTATGGATTTTAGGTGTTATAGAGTTTTTGGATAGTTTCTAACCCATTGCAAATGCCCTTGGTTTCATAAAATCCTCTCTATCCAACTTCAATTTGACTTTACCCACAATCACTCTTCTTGTCCATATCTAAGACACTCTAATTGCTTCTTCCTTCAACACAAGAAGTTTGTTTACATATATACTCTTAATTATTTTTTTTGCACCAAAATACATTTCCACTTGACCCTTTCTTTGATCTATACCCTAAATCCATGTTCTCCCATATGTATGTTCTCTCTACAATATGTTCTAGCAACCCCAACCTAGGTCATTATCCCTCACCTCCCTAACCCTTTTTACTTATTCTCTTATGAAGATATTCAAGTGGTAGTAATTTTTATCAACACAAACAAACCAACAAATGAATATAGATATGCATTATCATATAAGACTCTTTGAATCACAAACTAATTTTAAAATTAATGTGATCTTTGGAACATCAACATAGATTTACATCAATTACCATAGATGTAAATAGAGAAATATGTGCATCAAATTCCTTTATAATAAATGTGGCAAGAAACACGAAATTTGATAACTTAATAAAATTGAGCACTCAACTTCCAAATCCTTTTTTAATTCTTACATTTAAATAGAGAAAATAAGGATAAGAGATTTCACTTCCATGTTTGATTTTTCCATGATTGAATCTTTTGTCACCATTCATAGACCTTTCCTTTTATAAGGTTCATTTCCATATCATGCTCCTCCATGTCATTTATGGAACTTGATTTTGATAAGTTTTGCTGCCAATTTAAGATTTCATTTGATTTCACATTAATCATTATACATTGCATCTTAACCCTTTAAGGTATCTACAACTAATCCAATACAATATGTTATTTTCAAGTTCGACAATGTAAATATAAATAAGTAAAAATTCAAAATGATAAACCACATTAAAAAAACATGACATAATCAATATCAATTTAAAGTATAATGAATTTTCTATAATTATAATAGAAAAAAGAAAAATAGGTTATGTTTAACAAAGATGATGGTATTTTAAATAACCTTATAAGTTCTCATAACAAGAACAATGGTGCATATCATCAAATTTTCATTTTGTTTTTGGAAATGATCACAAACATGCATTCAATGTACTTTCCCAAAGAATAAGGAACAAACATACAAGGCATTACTTTAGGGAAAAACCTATATAATTATCTCACATCTATTTTTGCTTACATTACTCTATGGATTTTAAAAATTTAGACTTTGGATAATGCTTAACTAATTTCAAAGGAACTTGGTTCCATAAATTCCTCCATAGCTAACAATCCAATAAAATAAGAATCTTTAGCACTCAAATCACATATCTTCTTTTATTGATTGGAAAACAAAACAATAAAATACTATACATGCCCTAAGAGAGACCTTGTGTATTTATATAGAGTGGGATAGGATTTAAAATGTAGAAAACCTTAAAACTAGTTACAGACTAGATGAGAACTATGACCTCAAAACTAGAACTCTAACTCTAAAAGCCCATATTATTTTGTCAAAAACCTAAAAATAAACCCTTGAATTAAAAAGTTGGTATATTGGTCACAAAACTTCCTTTTTCAAGGTTAAATTTACAATTTTCTTCCACCATGGCCTTACATCCTCAAAACAAAAACCTAAAAAACCTTAATTTGAACAAAAACCTTAAAATAGAACCTGGTGATTCACTTTCTTTTGAATTAGTATTTTAGGACTTGTTTTAAAAAAAAAAAATAGCATTTGGAGGGGTGATTCTTGGAGTTGTCCTCCCCTAAGTTTTTATGAAAAAACAATAACTTTAAACAAACACAAATTATTAAATCAAACAAAATTATAGATAATAAAAAATATAAAATTAATAATAATAATTTTAAAAAATACAATTATATATATACACACAAAAAAACCAGCAAAATTATTAAAGAAAATAATTTTTTTTATTAAAAATGAATAAAAAAACAATTAATAAAAGAGACGAAAGAGAAAATGTATTGTTCATGATGTTCACATATTACATGTGAATCACATGATTCACATTCTATATTTAATGTTAGTACCACCTTTGGGTCTTATTGTATGATATTTGGTATGGATTGGTGGGAAACCCTCTAAGAAATTCTAGATTACAAAGGAGATATGCTTCATTTTGTAGATGATACAGGGAAAAGAGAATTTTAATAGTAACCACAATAGAAATATATCTAATATTTATTTCAACTTTACATTGAAAAAGATTATTGGAAAGGATGACAAGTTATGAAATAGTGGTTGTAACAAATAATAAAGTTTGTCAAAATGCATTGTTCATGATGTTCACATATTACATATGATTCACATGACTCTCTTGTACATAGATCAATCCATAGGATCATCCATATATAGATTCAATATCTAACCAACTCCATTGAAGTGAGGAAGAATGTGTCCACATACTTGTGTCATAGCCCATAATAACCTCGATTTCTGCATGTTACTATTCTAATTGTCCACCTAGTTAGTGAGTCAGTCGAATCCTCAATCTGATAATTAACTTGACTAATCAAGAGCCTAATTAACCAAGTAATCAAGCACTCAAACATCTCTTCTAGTTGACTATGATTTGTCGATTGTATGTCTCCAAAATATCTCATGGTGTGATGAACTATAAAGTTCTGTTGTTCTAATAGATAGATACAAATTATACTTTCATTTAAATGAGATGATATATAAGAGTTAATAGTTTGTGGAAGATTCAATTTTCAAAACATTTGGGGAAGAAGAATATATTACAATAATAATATTTAAATTCATGCATGTAAAGCTTAACATTTTGAACCTTATTGGTAGAGGAATTATTGAAGTGTTCAGATAGGATCCAAAGAAAAATAGAAGTTATATTTTGTATTGCTTCACAGAAAGAAAAGAAGATGTCTTAAGAAAATTTTCAACTATAATATTATAGAATAGAATAGGATCTTACTTGTTATTGGAATAGATTCAAATATAGATATTATCAAGAATTGTGGAATTATGTGAAGATTAAATAGAAATAATGTATAATCTTATTTAATTGTAAATATTTCCCTAGTATTTAGTTAGGGATTATTAAGGTCTTAGACATATACACTATAATTTGATTTCTATAATACTTCGTACAACGATAGCCACTATAAAACAAATAGAACTTCTTAAATACAATATTTAAAATCAATGTTTTAACCATTAAAAAGAGATATGACTTTCACATATTTATTTCTCCACAACATAGTATCCCAAAATTTATTAACCTATATAATTATCATTATAATATTAAAAAGAAATAAAACATTCACTTATCATTATAATATTAAAAATAAATAAAACTTTCACATATTCCTTTCTCACACCATAGGATCCCAAAATTTTCTTATCCTCTGTAATTACCAAATTTTTCCTCACCTCGGTAATTAGTATCAAAGTGCTTTTTCCTGAATTTTTAACCTGTGTAATTATCATTATAATTAAGCATCGAAGTGCCTTTTTCCCAAAATTTTCACCTGAACAGGACACCCACAACTCAAAATCCATCCATATATGCAACGGGTAGATAATGAAAAATACGAAACAACCTAAAAGCATAAAAAATTGTTTCCTCGTCCACCGAGGGAAAAGCAATTTGTCAAAATAAAGGGAAGCTCAGCTAGCCTATCTTATATTCCGTTCAAGGAAGTTGAAGTGCCTTTGTATTTGTGATTAAGTTTTGAGTATGTTTGTCTTTTGAATCCGAGTATGAATCTCTAAGTTCTGTAATAGATGAGGAGGGTGTATTTTACTGCACAGGAAATGGATTCGGAACTTCAGTGAGGGCGTAAAGTTACATAAACTATGAGTTGAGCCTTTGGGGATTTAAACATATATGGGTGCTTCACCGATTCTGGGTATAGATATAGATGTTTCGAATGTCTCATATTCTGTATGTTAATCGTGAGATGAGATAGTGGTGAAGCGATCAAATGGCCATTGACTTTTTTTAAGGATCATATTCCTTTAAAACAAGCGGCGTTCCTTTAAAACAAACGGATCGTACAGAGAATTTCTAGTTCGTAATTTTCTGCTCCCTTTAGTTTATGTTTGTCTATCTAATTGCTTTATCCACAATCTAAAACCCCAACAAATTATACTTTAGCTTACAACATATGCAGAATATACTACAAGAAGATCACATCTAAAACCTTCTTAATGTAAGGCACGCAGAAAAATGTCCCAAAACGAATAAAAAGGATTTAGCTTGTGCTACTTCCACCCTTTGGGATTACAGGGATTCCATGTTGAATCTGCAAACAAAGAACTGGAAAAAGGGCTTTGGAAAACACCATGTACTCACATCAAAATAATTGAATTATAATTTTTACAAGAACCGAATGATACATCAGTGGTTTTAAGTTTAAAACATATGCGTAAAGCCTCAATCTATCACCAATTCAGGTATTAACCCGTCACAATCTTTTCAACGAATTTCTTCACAACCTTTACAACTACCAAAGTTGCTTAACGTTTTATCATATTCCCCAAAGCAATGTTGAATGGTTAAACTTATAGCCAATGATGAATAATCCCTTCAGTCATATTCAAGTTCCTCCTCGTCGGATGATATCCCATGGAATTTGGGTTCTTCTGGCGTTTTGAACTTACTACTGGGTGGAAGAAGGACTAAGTTTCCCGTGAATTACGAAGAAAACCACGGAAAAAAAACATGAATAAAAATAGAAAGAAAGAAGCAATTAGTTCTACCAATAAATCGTTTGAAAAAAAAGCATGAACGAAAATAGAAAGAAAAAACATGAAACACTGAAAAAATCATGAATGGAAATAGAAAGAAAACGCATGAATCTCAATTGAAAAAGCATGAGAGTAGCGTTTTGGATTTACCAGATCACCCATCTACTATATCATTCCATCTGCTGACTCGTATGATTTTTGCGTTTACAACTTTGTTACGGAGGTAGAAAAAGTTTCAATTCGTTGAAGACAGAGAACATATTTTCTTCATCTGCAACGGTGGAAAATCATCTATCCTTTACTTTCTCATACCTCCTCTATCCCTGCTCTAATCCATTTGTATGATCGGATTTCAACATTTACCTCCTCTACTCATGCTCTAGAGCATTTGTATGACTAGATTTGAGCATTTGTGTGACTGGGTTTCTGGCTTCGAGTGAAATAAGAGTTCATGTGGTCGGGTGTTTGAATCTGAGTGTGGTTTCATGTTTGATAGAGGAGGTTTCTTTGGACTAGGGGAAATGAATTTTGGTTGGCTCGACTACAATGGACAGAAACAAAGTTCAGATGTATTGAGGATGCAGCTGAGATCGATGATTTATTTCAATTTCAGGTACATTCACATTCATTTCTGTTAATTTTTTGGGTGTTAATTTTTTATGCGTTGCAATGAAGGTTGGGTTTCATTCTTGGTCTGAGCATAATGGTTTTTTTATTATTTAATTTGAGTTTTGCTTTGTTGTCAGAATTCTTAGATGTTCTGAGTGTTGATTGTGTGCCTAGAGTTGTCTTGTTTGTGTATTTTGAGGCAAATGACATAATCCTTATATGTATCTTCAGGTGAGTACTTGTATTCAATTGTAGTTTACACGTTGACTTGCTTTGGTGCAACAATTTTGTATGAATTTATTTTTTTGGCGTTGCTTCTATGTCATTTCCACGAGCTTTTCTTCTTCAAAATTTTATTTAAAATTCTGAAATTATATAACACAATCTGTTGAGACCTTTGCTTCTTAAAATTTCTATTTGAACTTCTTAAAGTATATAATCTCCAATTCTTCATAAGAATAGTGTCTCCTACACCAAACAATTGTTTCTTAATTTGAAATTATAACAAAAGAAATGAATGTGTTTGTAGGTAGTGTGTTTTTGTATGTATATTGTTTATTTATTTTAATGTGAAATGATTTATTTGTAATATTTGGATGTGTAATCAATTAGTTATTTATTAGAAATTATATAAATGAAAAAAGTGTTTGTATTGTATTTTATGTATTTCAAATTTATTAAATTTATTTATTAGGGAGAGGGAGAGGGAGAGAGTTTCAAGAAACAAGAGAG
>LPNX011221098.1:46269-56913 GCA_001517045.1 Pseudotsuga menziesii | reverse complement strand
ATGGGTCGGGGGAGGGGGGGTTGGAGAGAGAAAGAGTGGAAGGGGGATAGGAAAAGGGAGTGGAGATAGAGGGGGGGTGAGGGGGAGATTGGGAGAGGAAAGGTGGTAGAGAGGGGAGATGAAGGGTGAGGGAGAGAGAGAGAGATGAGGGGGGAATAGAGAGAGGGGTGGTGGGAAAGAGGGAAGAGAGAGAGAGAGAGAGACTTGGGGGAGGGTGAGAGAGCGAGAGATAGAGGGGGAGGGGGGGCAGGAGAGAGAGTATTAGGCGAATATAGATAGATAGATAGATTGTGAGAGATAAAGACACTACAGAATTTGAACCCGAAATCCAACGACAGAATCTGACATCATTCGACATTTCGCACAGATGTGTTGGACAGCAATCAATCTACAGAATGCCGACAACAAAATATTTCTAGCAACGTCGATTATCCAACACACTGGAGTCGAAATTTCGACGCTTGTATTGGCGGTTATGCAACACATCCGTGCCGGATAAGTTTCGGATGTCCGACTCCCATAGTGGAGGTTATTCGACATTTAAATGTCGGATCTTCGACGTCCGTGAACCCAAAACAAATTAAGGTTTACATGATTTTAAATTTTATGGTCCCATAATTTTATGGTCTCATGTGTGAAATGCATAAGCATCTACCATCGGCATTTTTCAATGCACAAGAACACTACCTCATACACCAAGTTGAGGAGATTGAATTGTGTGGACCTGTGCACTCAAGTTCCATGTGGATGGTTGAGAGGCACTTGAAATTTATGAAGGGTTTGGTGAGACAACTAGCACATCCGGAGGGTTCTATGATGGAAGGATATATGGTATACCAAAACATGTTGTATGTTAGTGACTATCTTCCTATTTTAGTGTCAAAGCTCAATTTACATCGCATTTGTGATCCGGACTCCAATAACAAATTTGAAGGGGAGCAACTGAAAGGGAAAGGTATATTGAGGAAGCTGAAAGGTAATTATTAGCTACTGGATATTTATTATATCCTTCATATTCTAATTGTATTTTCTAGTCATAATTGCTTCAATTAAGAGCATATACGTATTTGTGCAGGAGATTTACACCTTTCTTTGATTTTAATGGTTATTGTCATTAAACAGTTGGTCGAGAATGGGATGCAATTCATTTATACATGGAAAACAATCTTGACTGGATGAAGTTATGGATTGAACGATGCGCACAATTGGGTCATGGAATATCATGGGAAGGTGTGGCTTCATTGGTAAAAGAAGCACAATGCAATGGAGATAACAATCTAACATAAAGGGAAATCGATTTGGCATATGGTGTAAAAGATAAAATGGCAAGTATATAATTAATCAAATATCCCTATAAATCTTTTTATTTTGTTTGATACTTATTGACATACATGTTATTTTTTTCCATGTATTGTTGCATAAGGACCGATTGGTTGTGTAATTTTTTCATGTATGGCTTATTTCAGGTAAAACACCATAAGGCTATGGTATGCAATGGAGGTAAATATCGGATCAAAAAATTGGTTGAAACAAAGAAAACATCAAATTCTAGGGTTTAGGCTGTCTTTGAGGTTACCAATGTTTCATCTAGAACTGGCAGACATCCAGAAGTCTCAGAAAATTGATACTATGGGTATTTGGAAGATATTATACAGTGTGACTTTAAATCCTTTAAGGTAGTTCTATTTGTTGTCAAATGGTACAGGTTACGATTGAATCAACATGATCCCAATAGAACTATTATTGAACATGATAATGGATTTACCATGGTAAACACAAGGTTGTTTGAGCCAGGAACAAAGCCCTATGTTCTTCCAAGACAATGTGAACAAGTATTTTACTCAAAGGTTCCAGGTAAAGTGGGTTGGTCATTTGTTGTGAGACACGATCCAAGGGGAAGGCCGGTAAAGTATGACCTAGATGATGGTAATGAAGAGTGTTCTTTGGAAGAAGAATATGATAACGAAGAGCATGATCAACTTAAGTTAGCTGATGATGATGATCCAACAGAAGATTTCCAAGGAATAGTTGAATCAGATGATGTAGCAGATAATGTCATTGAAGATTATTCCGACGATGACACGATGAGCGTAACTGATGATGATGACGATGATGATATGGAAAATCCTTACAATGTTGAAACAGATGATGATACAAATGGCACATCATCTTCATCATCGTCGTCATCATCATCATCGTCTTCCTCATGATGATGATACTCATCATCAACATCGTCATCATCGTCATCCTCATGATGATGATAATCATCATCATCATCGATATCATCATCATCATCATAATCATGATCATCATCATAATCATAATCATCGTCTTCATCAACATCATAATCATCATCATCATCATCATTGTCATTGTCGACATCATTATTGTCATCATCGACATCATTATTGTCATCATCATCATCATTCTCATCGTCTTCATCATCATCATAATCATTGTCATCGTCTTCATCATCATCATTGTCATCATTGACATCATAATTATCATCATCATCATCATTGTCATTGTCTTCATCATCACCACCATCATCATCGCCATCATCATCATCGTTGTCATGATCAACATCATCATTGTCATCATCATCATTATCATCATCATCATTTTCATCGTCGACATCAACATCATAATCTTCATCATCGTCGCCGTCATCATCATCATTGTCGTTGTCATCATCATCGTCGTCGTTGTCATCGCCGTCATCAACATCATCATCAGCAGCAGCAACATCATCAACATCATCATCATCAGTAGCAACATCGTCATCATCGACATGAACATCATAATCATAATCATCATCATCATTAGGATCATCATCATCATCATTGTCATCGTCGTCATCAACATCATCATCATCAGCAGCAACATCATCAACATCATCATCAACAACATCGTCATCATCGACATGAACATCATAATCATAATCATCATCAACATCATCATCATCATCATCACCACCACCATGCTCACAAGATGGTTCTTCCCTCATTAATGTGAAGGTTCTTTATTCAAGTTAGGATATAATAAAAATATCCTAATACTAATATGGCAATTTATATAATATAAAATAACATATAATAAAAATAAAATACATATAATAAAAAATAATATATAATAAAAATAAAAAGCATATAATATATAATGTTTTTTGTGACAAGGGTTTTTTGTGTGCGTTGTGATGTTTGCTCCTTTGTCGGACAAGCTTGAATGGAAACAGACCCTTCCTCATTTAGTGGGTTATTCAAGGATTCAATTTACAAACCTTCTTACCTTACAAATGAGAAACTCGTTGTTCAGGTCATGAACTTAGAATAGGGATTTAGCGCCTCACCCCCTCTCGTATCTGTGAGTCGCTATTATAGTGATCATCCATTTTGTAGCGCATCTACAAATGTAATTACACAATTTCTCTAGTTTTACATAGGCTTGATAAACATTGTAAATACTATATGATAGTGTTAAGGACTGCTCATACCATAAGGTTGGGAGACTATGGTATAAATACCATGTCCTAAGTACTAAGTATGCGTTGATATTTAAAGGGTGGTGAAACCATAGGATAGAGGGTTTAACATATGACTTGGTTGGTATATGGTATAATGTTGATTCCATAAACTATGGTGAGGGTTTGTGCATGTGTTAATGGTCACCAGCTGAAGGTTTGTGCATGCGTTAATGGTCACCAGCTGCCTGTGCAATATGGTTTTTGGCATTTTTGTTTAGTGTGGCCTCTGCGCATTTGGAGAAGGGAGACGACCCCATCGAATCGCAGGTAAGCTATACCGACTCTGTGTAAAAATGCATCGCTTCGTTGTATTCTCCATGGCATGGTCATGCTTTTCATGCCATCGTTGGTTTGTCTGCAGGTGAACACGAAGGCGCTCCGAGATTTGCACAGGCTACACTATCGATTTGGTATTTCTTCTTCACGGCCATGGTAAGCATGCTAGCAAGATTTACTTGCCTCCTCTCATTCTGGGAATTTCTGAGTTGGAAAACTTTACTGGGTTCGGGTTTTGTGTGGAACTTGTTGACTCTAACTTCGAGGTTTATAATGTAGCTTGCTCTGGTTTTTAATAGACTCTTGTTGGGAGGTTTGGCATCTTTGGGCCGTGGCTACACCATTACTTGTAATGGTGCCATAGCTCATGACTTTTCCATTTAACATTTTTAATAGTTTGACTGTTGTAAAACTTAGGCTTCGTGTCTCACTGTGTAAATATATTGTGCATTGGCTTTTATGTAAGGAGTGCAATGTGATTTGGTATATACGATTTCATTCGACATTTATAAAAGATTATATTGGGTAAATATTTGGGACTATGTAGTAGATTTAATGCTGCGTTTTGAATTGTTGACTTAATGGGTTCGATTCGTGGCTTTCATCCTGTGGGATTTACTCTGTGCATTAATAATGGTTTGGGTTTGGGAGTATGCATGACACTTTGATTTTATTGTTTGTAAATTAACTCAGGAAAGCTTCTAGAGCTTGAGGCGTTATGCCATTGGCTATGCCATTGTAGTAATGGTGCTACAGCCCATTGGCTTGCCATCGTATGCTCTATGTTGGCGTTAAAATGGAGACTGTGTTTTTAGTCAGAGTAAAGAACTTTTGGATTTGCATTAGCTCAACGTGGGTGCACAGAGGTTAAAACATCCACTCTACAGGACGTTACTCATTGAGGCATCATTTGAATCATGCTTACACTATTTTATACGCCATTTCATGAGAGATATTACATGCTTGAAGGTTACTCATTGAGCTGGTCCATTTCATGAGAGATATTACATGCTTGGCAGGTGATGCAGGTACCAACTACCATAACTCTATGCGGACCTTAGTTTTACAAAAACCCTGTTCAAAAAGTGAATTTTAGGAAAACCCTTAGTTTCTCTCTTCCCTCTCTGTCCTTCTCGAGCTACCCAAGCTTCTGCAAGCTACCTCACCTCAAAATGAGCTAACAAAAATATCCTCGAGCTAACCTAAGCTACCTAACTAAATGATTTGGATCTGCATTAAATAAACTTCCAGTTCTATTCTAATTCTGTTTACAGATCCTATAATTAAGGAACATAGTCCTTAATAAACTCAACTGACTCCTACGAGTCATCAGTCACTCACAAACTAACAACTCTTATCCAAACATTTACAGGTGGAAAGGACAAGTTTACTCTTCCAAATTATTAAATTTTTAATCAAGATAAAATAATTTACAAGTGTTGAGACCCTAGGTCTCTCAATTCATATGACTTTGATCAAGCCATGGATGAATTCGTTTCCATGAGCCTATGCTCCTACATCACAAAGCAAGTTGTGTTTTACTCCAAATAGTGTTATGATGTATGGTTTTGGTGTTTCATTTGGAGAATAAAATCCTATAACAATAGTTGTTATTATGAATCTTAAAGGGTCCTAGATGAGATCTATGCACTTTTAGGCAGTTCAACTTTCAATCAAAAGAAGCCAATAAAAATATCCTAATACTATTATGGCAATTTATATAATATAAAATAACATATAATAAAAATAAAATACATATAATATAAAATAATAATAAAATACATATAATATATAATAATATATAATAAAAAATGACAAGTGTATTTGGACATTGTCGCGACTCGTTTCGTTTTGGACAGTTCAGTTCAATTTGGAGGTTTTTGTGAATTTGGGAGTAGGTCTAGTAGACATGGCAGACAACTCTGTTGACCCATGGCAGCAAGAGCTCAACATCTTCTCCCCACCGAAAATTACTGGTATATCGTCCCCGGACACAGTGTAGAACACGCTATAAAATTAGACAGCTGGAACCGAGAGTAGGGTTTCGGTTTCTCCGCTAGATGTGGAGCTGCTAGGTGTGTTCGCAGGACGACAATTAAACTCGGCCTTAGGAGGAGCATCGTACTCATTATTCCACTCCATCCAACCTTTGAGTTTGACTAAATAAACTATTTCAATAATTGTACCTACATCTTCTTTGATGGGGCTTCATCCAATCAAATTGGAGGCATAGGTGTTCATCTTTTGATCAACCAGGACCACTATTTTTTCTTCAAATTGGGTGTTGGTCTGAGTAAAAACACCAGATTTGAACTACTTGCTTTATGGACTCTCCTTTATTGTGCTAAATCCATGGTCCTTCCCACTCCGAACATTCATGGTGACTCCACAACCATCATTAATTGGTTCAATAGAAGATCATAACTAACTTTACTTGCACTTGATGGTTGGTGTCAACGTATCCGTGATATGGAACCTTACTTCATCCAGCTAAAAGCAGTTCACATATTCAGACTTGAATTCTCAGTCTGTTGAAGGTTAGTGATGTGGATGTAGTCAAGATTCCTAGATTAGGGGTGTTACCTTTGAATGTTTTTTCCAGTATTCCCATGAAGCTGATCAATTGTATTCCTTAGGGTTGCCTTAGGGTTGAAAATTAGTATGGGAAAACAAGTTAGCGTTTCTTTAGGGTTGAAAATTAATATGGGAAAACAAGCATCATCAAGACAAGCTAAAAGGAATAAATCAGCAAATATTATAGACTGATATAAATGTATTTAACATGCCAACTATCCAGATCTGGAAATGTCCGCTCTTCACCACCACTGGGAAATATGCCTCTGAAGTGCTGGCTTATGCACTTCAGAGTAGAACAGAGGTTAAAACATCCACTCTAACACTAAAATCATCTACAACATCACAAAATCATTCATGGGAAAACTAAAAACCACTTAAAGGAGATATGTTCTTTGAAGGAGATAGTCCATTAAAGGAGAACCTCCAGGTTTTGTAAAGACATATATTGGCATAAATTGCAGTGTTATATGTGATGCATATGCATAACATATCGTCTCAATCTTGACAATGTTGAAAGGACAAAGTACAATGGCCATAAATAGAAAGGAGGGTGCTTCTCTTTTTCAGAAGAAAAAATACCAGACCTTGTTATTCATATTTGAATCAAAGGACATCATATACATACAGCCAACAAAGGGCTTTCAGGATTTAACATGAGAAAACTGATATGTGGATCCCACTAAAAACTAAAAGATCAGAGACACCTTCAAACAGTCAAAATCAAGGAGACAGAGAAGCATGAAATCTGTCTTGGACATACTTTCTCATCATTCTTGATAAATAGGTCAGAAAATGTTGAGAAAATATCGAGGCAGACCACCAAACAAACTAGTCTTGAGAAAAACAAGAAGGTTGAGAGTCTCTTCAATGTCAGCTAAGAACTAGTTCAAATCAACATGAAAATAAGTGCCAAAATAAACATGAGCAAATTGCTCGTCACAAACTAGAAAATTTTATAATTCCATGATCAATGATCACACCATCTAAAGTTTCAGTAAAGTGCCCGAGACCCGGGTCCAACAACAAAGCCTGCTTGGAGAGACCATCAGCCTGCTGGTTATGCTCACGATAAATGTGTTTAATGGTCACCGGATGGACATATTGAAGCAAAGAAAGAATCTCATCACACCAATGACTCAGAGATGGTACATTTAATGTTGCTAATCTGTTGACCCAGGAAATAATGACAAGAGAGTCACCAAAAATAGTAATTAATGGGATCCCCATCTGTTTGCTCACCATAAGGATGGCCCACAGAGCTAGAAGCTCAGCTCTAATTTTTGTACTTCTACCACAGCCCAAAGAAAAATTGATGGAATAAGAAGCATCCATAAGTATCACAAATCCAGCACCTCCAATATTCTCTGCAGCTGCCCCATCAAAAAATCCACATGGGTAACTGATCAATGGACCTGGACCAACAAGCCTCATACTTCTCTTTTTTTGTGGGACCGGATACAAATGAACGAGATCCTCAATTTGTTTTAGAAGAGCATGAGCAGAGGGTTGTTTATTGTCAAAAATGCATCTATTTCTTTGTTTCCAGATACACCAGAAAAAGAAAAAAGGAAAATATCTAAAGTATGAGCAAACACAGATACCTATGAACCAAAAATCCAAAAAAGAAATGATAGTACAGTGCTGAACAAGGGGAAGCTTATAGTGATCAGCAAAAATGGAATAAATGCTTCCAGAGAAGGAATAGTCCATGAAGAGATGTTGAGTTGTATCTTCACCCTTACAACATAGTACACACAGACTCGGGCCCTATCTACCACGACGTTGAAGTTGATCCTAGGTCAAAATATTATTCCTTAACATCAACTAAATAAAGCAGCAAACTTTTTTGGGGATTTTTAGATTCCAAAGTAAATCTAGGACCTGGGACAATCCCACCGAGCAAAAAGAGGAGACAATACATTCATATCCCTGTGCAACAGTAAGAATGCCCACATATTGATGATGAGACCATAATAAAGAATCACAATTTTTAGAAAGACGAATCCTTCCATACTCCAGCCCAGCTATATAATTCTCCAAAAGGGTCTTCCAATAACCATCCAAATCTAAGTTTACTGCCGAGAACCAATAATTTTGAGCAAATGTGGTAAGGTTTCTGGCTTGATCCAGAGTACTAATACCATAATCCTCCAGGTATTCATGTAGGTCAAGTGGAAGCAGGAATGATGAACCCTAAGCCACAATCGGATCCAGTCCCAGTCGTATGGCCCTCCCATTGCCAACCTTCCAGATGAGTCCACCTCCCAGCCACGGAAGAGTATGGAGAAAGCCCTTCCAAATCACAGAAGAACCTCTAGAGATGAAGGATTTCCTACGAAGCCAAGATACCAATGGAATTCTTTTCATATACTTTACTGTCAATAAATTAAACCAAATACCATTACCATTTATTGCCTTCCAGAAACTTTTAAGACGCAAAGAGAGGCTAAACCAACATAGCTTCTTTATACCCCAACCTCCTAGATACGTTGAAAGCACCAGAGAATACCAATCTATAAGGTGGTATTTTTTATGTTTCACAGAATAACCCCACAAGAAATTGAATATCATACTTCTAAGCTTATCAAGAATGGACTGAGGAACCGGTACCAGGGCCATCCAATAAATTGGCAGGCTGGTAAGCACTACATTGATCAAAACAAGTCTACCTCCAATGGATAAAAGACGATAGGTCAAGTGATGTATTATGTTCTCAAATTTTTTAAGGATCCAGTGCTAGTCCTTAAACAAGTACCCAAGGGGCTTTAAAAAATATCCAAGATAGTTAAAACCCCTATTAATGTGCTCAAATTTATAAGGGAAGAACCCAGAGATCCTATTCAAGGTATCAACATCCAAATCATTGTGGAGGAAGCATGATTTGTCCATATTAATAAGCATACCAGAGGCATCACATCAAGTGTCCAAGATAGATTTAAAAGCAACCCATTCCTCAATAGATCCAAAAAAAACATGATCACATCATCCACAAAAAGTAGATGTGTAAGAGAGAGCTGAGGGGGAATTTTGATGCCTCTGATCTGGCCATTAGATTGTGCATCCTTTATAAGAAGACTAAGCCCTTCAATGACCAGGATAAACAGTAATGGGGATAAAGGGCATCCCTACCTAATGCCATGGGTTGCAGTAAAAAAAATGGTAGGAGAACCGTTAACAAGAAGAGCAAAATTTGTCGATGACATATAGCCCAGGATCTAGTTCACACCTACCAAAGGGACTCCAATTTGTAGAAGGAGTCTGAGGTAAGTCCAATTCACACGATCGAAAGCCTTTGTAAGATCCAGTTTTAAAATTAGAGCACACCTATTTTTTGTTTTGACAGTGTGAAGTACTTCTTGCGTAATAGCCAGGGGTTCAATTATTTGACGGTTCTTTAAAAAACCAAATTGTTGAGGAGAAATGCACTTGTACAAAAAGGGCTTAAGTCTCAAAGCAGCAACCTTAGAAATCAGTTTGTAGACCAGATTACAAAGGGAGCTTGTCTTGAGGATATTGGGTTTTCTATTTTGCGAAAAGTAAAGTTAAGAGTAAAGTAGTTGTGATAAATATATGTGCAAGGATGAAATATATACTTGACATAGAATCCTCTAGTTTGCTACCAGGCTTCCTTCAGTAGTCAAATTCTAGGCTGAAACCATGTGGACGTAAGTGAAATATTTGGATTTTTTTTAAATCCCTCAATAGGCGTCGCTTTTTCGATGTTCTTCTGACACTCTGGTCAACCCATCCGACGACCGTGCCATGACTCCGACGCTTCCTCCCATCGGATGACCGACGACTCAAGTGTCGGACTGCATCGGAAGGCTGACTCTTCTAGTGTCGGAGCGCATAAGAATACCGACACGATCGGAATTAAAAACCGACAACATCGCCATTTCTCAGACACTTTTGTCTGTCGAATGGTCGATGCTTCAGGGGTCGGAGGACATTAGATTTCCGATGGTTTATGCAATTTTCGTTGGCACTTCGGAAGGAATAATGGGCGAATATGCGACACAATGGTATGTCAGAGCTTCGACCCTTATTAGTCGTAGGTCGAAGATCCAACGTTACGCCACCGATGGCAAAAAAAAAGTGTATGTTTCAAATACCCGACAGGTTAGTGTCGAATTTCAGACATGGTAGCCGTCGGATTTTGGCCTCAAATTCTATAGTGAGAGAGATAGGGGATGGAGAGAGAGAATGAGGGAGAGATAGATAGATAGTTTGTGAGAGATAAATAGATATAGGGGGAGGGAGAGAGGGGG
>LPNX011221098.1:25591-43421 GCA_001517045.1 Pseudotsuga menziesii | reverse complement strand
GGGTGGGGGGCGAAGAGAGAGTGATATCTCACTACAACAAATTTGACTTTTAGGGGGGTTGTCTTCCACCTCCAAAAGTCACTTTTGGGGGAGGTTTTGGATTTGGAGGCGATCTTTACAAAACTGCCCCTAATAGTACCAATGTTAAAAGTTTGTCCTTTTAGGGGTGGTTTTGGAAGAGATAAAAAATGCCCCTAAAAGTGACTTTGAGGGGCACTTCTACCCCCCAAAGTGACTTTTAAGGGTGGTTCTAAACCCCCCTCGTAGACACCTATGGTGTTGGTTCCAAACCCTCCCTAAAAGTCCTTATTACAAACCTTTGGGGGTGGTTACAAATCACCCTTATAGGTACCTACGAGGGCAGTTACAAACCCCCCTCATAGGTACCTACAGGGGAGGTTACAAAACCTCCCCATAGTTTCCTACAAGGGAAGTTTTAAACCCCCCCTAAAACTCCATCTTCGAAACCTTTGGAGGCGGTCTTAACAAAACCTCCCCCAATAGCAGCGATGCTAAAATTTTGGACTTTTAAGGACTTTTTTGAAAGAGATCAATTGTGATTATGTTTTCCATTTTTTCATTATAGGCTCAATTGAAAGCAAAGAAGAGGCTTTACAATATTATTGATGTTTTTCATTAAGGTAATATTCCTTGATACTCTTTGTATTTGATCCATAGTTTTGTGTCAAAGGATATTCCCCTTTCCACATCTGCAATGACAAGAAGAAATTATAGAAAGGTTCTTAGCAATCTCGTTTACTACATTGGTAGCCGGTGCCATATCTGATTCAACTTGTTCTTCCATAGCTGCAGGTGAGTTTGATTGTTGTATGCAAACATATTTACTTGTTGGTTCTTCTTCTTTCTCCACTTTATTGCTTTTAACTTCCTCCACTTCACTCTCAACTACTCCACTAATGGTTGTAACATCTACACTTCTATTACTCTTTCAGAAGTTATTATGTCTGAGAATTTATGCAGTGCTCCAGAAGCTATGGTTAGGTATGCTTCTGATGCATTGTCTTATGTGTGGGTGGTATTTGAAACTTATGTTCGTACATTGATATATGGATATGCCTATGGTTCTTCATGTTTTTCTTATAGAGTTGGAGATGAGGTTAAAGGTTTCTCATCTACAGCTGTGGTTTTGGTCTTTTATGAATTTTTCCCATTGACCTTTTCATGTTCTACATCCTTGTCATGTGTTATCGTATCAATGAGAAAATAATTGGCCTCTATTGTTGCAGCATTAGCTGGAGCTCTACTAGATTCTTTATCCTGTTCTTCCACTACTACCAAGTCTATTGTTGGGAGGGTATCAACAATTTTGGTTGTTGCAATGCTAGCTGGATTGCTGTATGATTCCTAATGTTGTTGTTCTTAACCTTGAAACAAAATTGTTTGATGTTGGTCAATATACTGAATATGTATGGTTTCTGGCTCTTAGTATAGTTTCAAAACCATTACTTTCAATTTCCATATCTTTTTTCATTGTCTATTACTTCATCAGTAGTTGGAATATCTATCTCTGTTATTGCATCTCTGTCAAGTGTTATGTTCCATTCTCCATGTGTCTTCCAATATCATTGTTTGTTTTGCTACCACTGCATTATCCTCTGTGTAGAAGGTATCAACAAGTTTTGGTGTTGTATATATGGCCTAAATTGTGTTTTCTTCATAACAATTGTATTTCAAAAATAGAGATGAAACAACTTCATGTTTCTCAACATCTGTTCTTTTGTGCTCTCTTTCTTTTTTAACATCATTGCATTCAAATTCCATAATTTTTTCCACTTTTGCTACTATGTTAGTAGCTATAACATCTTCCTTATTTATTGGATTTATGGATGAAGTTATGCAATTTTCTACTTGATGGCATTTTGTCGATGCTTTTATCTGTGGGTTTTATACTAGAAGAGAATTTGGTTATGCCAATTATATCGTAAGTGTTGGATCTATAACAACCATGGACATAAGACTTGGGAATGTATACGTTTTTCATCAAGAGATTGTAGGAAAAAGTTTCATCAAAATTTCGATAAGGAAAGAGCAATATCAAGCACATGAAAACAAGTTGTTCAAAGAGGAGAATGAATAGGTATTCATTACACAACTAGATAAAGACCAGGTATAATCGGATGATAGTATTCCAAGTCTTACGATAGATTTGCAGACCAACAATTCACTTTAAGCAGATTCAAATGATGAAGAAAACTTGGGAAAATTACCCATCTTATTTTGAACCATAACCAACTTTGTATAAAAGTCTAAGATCAACAAGCATGATAAATGTTTGTCTTTGATAATAACAAAGTGCAAAAGCGTTAGACTTGATAATAATAGTCCATGACATTTGAAGTCTTTTTAAGTTCTTTAAAAGCATTGTTTGGGATGTTATATGAGAGTCATAGGACTATTTGTACATAGGTTATAAAGGCGTATTTAAGATAGCTTGATGACAGTCATTAAAGTTATTTTTCAGACCTCAAAGGGATAATAAACAATAGTAGTATATGGCAGTCTTAAAGTACAAAAAGAGATATTTTGGAGAAGACCTCAGCCTAGTTTCAGATCTTAAGAAGAAGTTGTTCTAAAGATGATAGAGATAGAAACACCAATGATATTTACATTTCTAGAGAGAAAACCCGACACATTGAAAATCAATATCTAGTGTCCCTCACTGTTGAAAATGAAAAATCGTAGAGTTGTGTGGAGCAATGTTATTTACTGCACAGAATATTGAATAGAATATATCAACTCTATAAAATAACGCAAAGAAGGAGATGTAGAGAGTGGAGCTAACAAGGTTTCCAATCCTACTGTAACTAATCTTTCCAGTAAAGGCCAAGGAAAGGGAGAGGATATCAATTCCTCTCAAGAGAATGAGAATTCAGTGTTGAGTCCACAACTAGCACTTGTTACACTCCCCTTGTTGTGCAAGGTCCAACATCCATGACAAAAAGAGAGTCCCTTGATGTGTGTACTAAAGGAAAAGACCTACCATATTCAAATAAAGTTATGTTTTGCATGGGAGACTCTACTTCCCAAAATAATGTAGATGCCACAAAAAATAATTCTGAAATTGAGCACCAATAAGTTGGAGGTAAACATGAAACCCTTATGAAAAATGATTGCAATGATTTGGGAATTGGAGAGCTAGAGAAGGAAATATCTTGTATTACACAAAAACTAGCAGAATTGAAATTGAAAAATGCTTGTGAGACACCATCCCAAGTAGTTAGTATTCAACACAAATCCAGTGACAAAAACACACCACTGAGAATTGCAAATAAGATAGAGACAATGAATGGTCCTTGAGAAGGGAGTTCTAAGAAGAGAAAAAAAATACAGGGTTGTCTCTGCTACATTTCGTCCATATAGTTCGAAATCCCAACCAAGTTTTAAGAAAAAGAATGAAAAAATGATGACAAAGAGCATTGCCAGTGGGACAAGTCCTCAGATTCAGAAGAGATATGGTTCATCTGGGCCTTAGTTAAGATGCACTACTAAAAAGGTAGGTTGTCTCAAAGAAGACAAGTTTGAGGGGCAGAAAGATAACATTGGCAATTAATTGAACCAAAAGGAAATATATGTGTCTAAGGATTGAAAAGGAGATGGATATTCTTCTGGAATATTTGATGGAAAGGAGAACATATCTCCATGCATAACACTTTTAGAGAAGAATCATAGTTTTCTCCCAGGTTCAAATTCTAAAGAAGTTCCAAAGGATGAAAGGAAGCTGGGAAAAGGATTTCCTGAGAATTTCAAGAAGTTTTATGAAATATCGGAGAACAATAAATTTTAGAAGGTACCTTCCAATGTCACTATTGGAAATTGTAGCAAAGTGCCCCTATGTAACCAGGGATATGAGGTATCTTCGCAAAGAAACAAGGTCAAATAGATACTAGCATGTATTTCTAAATCACCACTCCCAATAAGAATGCAAAGTCTCCTCAGGGTTCAGCAATGCCAAGTTCTCAGAGAAATGTGCATGGAAAGATAATTTCAACAGATATGGAGGTCGAAGATGCAAAAGAAAGATTAAATAACCATTCTACTAAGAGACCTATTGTGAGTTGTTTTGTTGGCAATCCTTTTTTCAAGGACTTCACATTGAGGAATGTATATCAAGGTGGAGTGATGGGTTTCCCACCAAATTATGTAACTCTTCAAAAGTCACCTACACCATATTCTATAACACCTCAAGGTTCAACAACAATGAGTGAAAGAAAGAAAACTCCCATCCCTTGCTTGAAAGGTGGAAAAACCCATCCAAAATGACAACATTTTTTTGCTAGAGGATGTAAGACAAGCACCAACAATCAACAACCAGTTCTTGCCAAATGGAAGGAACCTTCAAAGAGAATGAATGTTATAACTGTAGAGAGGAGATAAATACATGTCAGATTTATTTAAGCATATATTTCCAACAAACATAAGCAAAGAATGATGATGCATGAAGAAATATGTTGACAAGTCATTGACATTCTCAAGTAGACATCTCATAGGACTAAGGAAAAGCTCAGGAGAAGCAGATAGAATAGCAGATGAAGAGAAAAAACAACCTCAAGGGGAGCAAAACAATTGAAGAATGAACCAACAAAGACGGTGGATTGAAGAATTATATGTGCAAATTCCATCTCGTGTTTCTTTATTGAATGTTTGGAAGCCCTAATTCAGGGGGATCTAAACCATTGATAGTGAAACTAGAAAAAAAATTAATCAAACATTATGAACTTATTCTCTAAGTTTTCTAGCATGAATTGGAACTGTTTTGATTGTTGGTAGCAGAATGAAGGACTCTTTGAAGACTTCCTTGATCAGTGAAATAACATTCTTGAGGATAACCTATGTGATAATTAAAGGTAACTGTTAGTCCTCCTCAAAATAAGGCATAGTTGAAGGATTTTGTTTGGTGCACCTTTTAAAGTCAAATCAATCAGAACCTTCATTAGAGGAAATTTCAACTCAAAATGGGCCTTTTAACTTTTATTCAAATTCCATGTCATCATGTGTTAGCCAATGAAATTGCTTTAAATTTGAAATACCATATAGGTCTTAAACATTTTTTTAATATAAATTTGGGGATAGGTATCATAAAAAAAACTACTTTTTTTGCTTGTATTTTTGACATATCTCCCCATGTTTTTACTCAAATTTTGACCGAGAGAGCTCGTTGGATGCGGAATTGAATTTCGCATCCAACAAGTACCCACTCGGCATACTTTTGACGGACCCCACTACCCCAAAAAAAAGAAATACCTGAAAAAATGAAATGATGATGATGTCATCATTTCATTTTTTCAGGCATTTCTTTTTTTGGGGGTCGTGGGGTCCGTCAAAAGTATGTCGAGTGGGTACTTGTTGGATGCGGAATTTAATTCCGCATCCAACGAGCTCTCCCGATCGAAATTTGAGTAAAAACACAGGGAGATATGTCAAAAATACAAATTAAAAAGTAGTTTTTTTCTTTTCTTCCTCCAAAATTAATAAATATTATTTTATTATTTTAACTATTATTTTATTAATTCATTTGAGGAGGCCCATTTTGAGTTGAAATTTCCTATAATGATTAATGTGAATAAACCATAGTACTATGGCATGTCTTAGTTTATTGAACAATAATACAATAGTAGATGGAAGAGTTGATGCATTAATTACAGTGAAGATATCCTTTTGGATAGCCTAAAGACTGAATTGAAGGTGTTTGTTTTCGACTTTGGAATTACATGAGAAAGATGATGAAGTTATCCTTAGGGGGGGATTCATTTATAATGGGATCTACACAAAAGATATGAATTGAAATTTGAACAGAAGAAGGTCAATGGTAGGCTTGAGTATTACTTAAATACTACTCAAGGACAGACTTGAATGACTAAATTTTACTTGCAAGAGAACCATGTTCTAAAGCTAAATACTATTAAACTTCTTGAGTCTTATTTTGGTCTAGGTGTTCCATATACCCTTGTTGGTCAGTGGTGATCACTGTATATGAATTTGAGGTTGTGTTTTAGGTAAAAATAGATTCTACATTGTAATTTTTTGTTGTAACATTGATGATTTGAGCTACATTACCTTCATGCAGCTTATTTTAAGATTGATGGTTTGATATTTATCTCTTACATTGTCTCTTTCTTGTATGTGATAAGAAATGACATTGGAATTTGAGAAAGCTAGGCCTAGGAGCTCTCTTCACATAGATAGTGTCCTAACATTAAAGGATACATAACTAATTTAACAACACTTTCTCTAAGAAAGAATGGGTTCATTCAAGTACATGAAACCATGTTTGTGTTTACCACGAATATCTTGACAAATTTTTATGGTTTGTTTATTGCTTTTGTTTGAAGCATTTTGTCGATTTTTGAAGTTTGTGTGTATTTTGGTTAAATATTGTGTTTGTCCCTTGAATGCTTCTAGTTCTCATTTGATGTTTGGTTTAACCATTTGTTGTAGCTTGAATCAAGATTGGTTTTAGTCGATTTCCATTGATTTGGGGTTTGAGAAAATATGTTTGTATATTTTCTTTGTAAATGCTTATCGCTATTCAAAAAAACAAATAATCTCTACATAGCTAAGCAAAGAGAAAAATGGTATATGCACTAGGTTCCTATGCATTGATCGTAGGATACCTATTGGCACAAGACCAACATTCATTTAATGCAATAATCAATTGGCATAATTACAATGCCTAATTTATTAGCCTCCACGATGACAATTGGCTAGTGGAGGCCAAGATCAAGCATAATATATGATTCTATCAATTTATCAGTTTGTCAAGATTCAGGCCCCCACATGTCCGATGGACCATTAAGGGACGAGATAACAAGTGGAGTCCCCACTTTCCCTGAATCTAGTCAGTGCAGTTGTGTTTCACTAACACCTTCTAGTTGTGACTCGTGAGTCTACATGTTCTGTTGTTGATGATGTGATTCATGTTATTTGACTAATGTTGTTGTTCCTCTATTTTTACAATATTTTATAAATCAATGAAAGATTCGCCAGTTTTTACATTTTTTTATAATGAAGTTAAATATTCGCCAATATTTTACAATATCTTATAACTTAGTGAAAGATTCACCAAGATTTTACAACATTATATAATAAAATGAAGGATTCGCCAAATTATATATATATATATATATATATTATTGATAAAAATGCCTTCAAATATTCCTATATATCAGAGAGATTCGCCCATTTTTTATACATATAAATCTATGGGGGTTCTTAAAATCATCCCTCGCAAAGATTTAATCTAGTTGACTCAGGTTTACTTGGTGATTTTTGAGGGATACAGAATAAGGTAAAAGTTTTCTGTGACAGTCAAAGTGCTATTATTTGGCATAAAATCCAGCTTATCACAGTAAAACAAAACACATTTTTGTGAAGTATCATTTTGTAAGACAGATTATTAGTAAAGGTGGAGTACTTCATGAATAGGTCCATACTCAAAAGAATTGTGCAAACATGTTCATGAAACCAGTCACATTAGAGAAGTTGCAGTGGTGCATAGCTTCTCTTGGCTTGCAAAAAATGTGATGAAAGAGAAATAGTAAGGTATCAGGTAAATTGTTGACAATGTGGAGATTGTAGAAATTGATAACAACCAATTTACCAAAAAGATAGGAGTTGTCATTTTTCAAGTTTAGCAACAACTAAATTTTCCCTGGTTTATGGATTTCACATTATCTAGTTTTTTGTATTTTTATTTTTTGTTGCTTTAAGGAAACAAAAAAAAATAGAATGGACAATTGTATATGGATATGTGTAAGTACATAGAGGAAATAGATTATATTGAAGAGTTGATGTGAATCCAGAAGATAAGAATAGTTGTATGTTGTTGCAAACAAGATTGTAATATCCATCTTTGAATAACAAGAGTACCAATACACTTGATTTGCATATGTTTCCCTCTCAAGGATTTTCCCATGTTAAATCTACGTGTTTGTTATTATGTATTTTTCATTATTCTTTGTTTATTTTGTGAAATCTTTGTATTGTTTAAGATTCCACTATTGAAAAAAATTCAAGTGTTCATCTTTCAAAATGCTCCAAATATAATTTAGCTACCACGAGCGAGAGGGGGGACCCCATTCCCACTCTTTCAGTTTGCTCATAAAAGTTGCCACAAAATATTTTGTGGTGAAGAAAGTATATCTCAAAAAAACTCTTACCAACAGTGTCGTCTCTTTGTCTATTAACTCTTCTATGACATCGATGGTATCTTCTACTACATTTTTGGTATATAGAGATACCACATCAAAAATCACTAGTAAATCAGAATATTTAAACTTCCCATGCTTGATATCGCTCACCCAGTTTGTGGAGTCTTCACAAAAGAGTCTGTCAAACCAACAAAGGGCTTCAACATTCTAGCCAAGAATTTAGCCAAGAAATAAGTCAGCAATCCGATGGTGTTAACAATTGGTCAAAGGGGAGAACTAGTTCATGGGGATAGATTTCTCTTTATATCATCATCAATGATCAAATTTGAAGGTGGGTCTTCATTTCAATTTGAAGGGCATATATTATTTGATATCTTTAAAGATGAAGGGTAATATGAATAATTGTACTTCAATTGACAAGTATAAATTAGCTAAACCCTTCACAATTAACATAAGAAGAAAATGTCAGATTTAGTAATACGTAAGAAAGTCGAGTCATGGTAGCAATCAATTTTGTTTTCTCTTGTAACATAAAAAAATATTGCATAAACTTTTTTTTTAAAATTAATGTTAAAAGTGGTGCTTGTGAAATTCAAACTAGAGAGAGTGTAGTTATCTAAACTTGAGATATGTAAGAGTGATGGGAATTGGACTCCTAATGAATACATAACACCCCCTAAAAAATGGTAAAATTATTTAAAACATACTTAGCAGTCTAGCAATGCAGCATCACCAGACATCAATTCACCGAGGAATCAAATTCCGTTGTCGAATGCTTGTCAATTGTCATGACATACTACATATATGTAGACAGGATGCAAGGGAAACACAATAACATCAATCTTGAGAACATTCCATGCACGCCATGAATTAGAGACTTGCAAAGTTGCAACTCATTCTACATTTAAGTCTCTGCAATCTGCCTTTTAAATAGACCTAGAACCCCAAACTAAGTTTGCAAAATTGCTAATGGTAGGATTGGAAGATTGGAGAGAAAGTTCTAGGCTTAAGCAATTAATAGCTCGGGGGGCCTAGGATTGAAATCCTCATGGTTTTAATAATAAAAAAATCGTGTGTTTTGTACCAGTCTGTGATTCAACGAATCAACACTGGTAAGAAATTTAGTATTTAACATGAAAACCATTAACGTTTTACCTACAATTATAGCTACAACGCCACATGTATCGCATCAAAATGTGAATGGAGATGAGTGAAGAGCACGCCCAACAACATTGCTACATCAACACAGTCAACAATTTAACTATGGGAATTGGGAACTCCCATTGTCCACATTGTTAACCTCACTGGCACACAATAGGCTAAGCTTGAGGCTTCTGTGCATCTAGAATGGCATGCAAAAGATAAGTTGGCCAAACGTTGCTGCAAAATTCCTGACAAGCGAACATGTAGAAGTTGGAATCATGGAGGTCACAAATTGCAATTGATGTCTTCTAACTAGACATCTAAAATTCCCATCCATATTACTAAGGAATCCCAACCAATTATATATGATTATATGGCTTAGTTTACAATTCTCTCCCTCACTTTTATCTTTCATATTATTATCTGATTCATTTCTCTTCTTCTTCGAAAATATTG
The DNA here is from genome assembly GCA_001517045.1 of Pseudotsuga menziesii. Taxonomy (NCBI): domain Eukaryota; kingdom Viridiplantae; phylum Streptophyta; class Pinopsida; order Pinales; family Pinaceae; genus Pseudotsuga; species Pseudotsuga menziesii. The sequence goes on along the minus strand of LPNX011221098.1, from coordinate 33,654 downwards.
AAATTGAGGATAAAATATAAATATGAGTACAAGCTACTAATTGACATATGTACAATTGATTTCTTTCTTAATGGGGTAAGTATCCAAATGAATCCTTCATCAGTAAGCTAAGTCATCCACTTTACCGAGGGGTGATCCCTCTAGCCACCTAGTTTCTTTTGTTAGCTAGGTTGGCTTCACATGCTGAGAGAGGGCCTTCAGAAGCTTTCAAATATTGGTAAAATATGATATTGATGAAGAAACAAGGAGCTCCCTTTGTGGAGTTTAAGGAAGGAAAGTTGTCAATCAGAATTGAGTGAATGGCGACTCGCGAGGAGCGGCAGTAGGCAGGTAATAATGAGATGTTGAATTTTAAAATTGTCTCATATTTTTTATGAATAAATTATGTATATAACAATAGAGGCACTTCCTCATGTACTAGGTAAACTAGGAGTCCAATGAAAAAATTGGCTTTTTGATCATATTCAATGTAGTATCTCCTTTAGGATAAATAACTACATACACACAAATAAGGAGAAAATTATATACTTTCACGTATGCCTAATATAGCTTTTTTGGCATTTTGATTTAATCATTGCAAACCAACCTCCATTTGTAGGGAGATCTAAATTCCTAAGACTTAGTAATCGTGACATTTCCAAATTCCAATATTTTAGAAGGTCCTAATTCAATAAAAAGTATTTTATTTGTGTAAAAGGATTTTAATGATATCACTAAACTTTATAGCTTATAATATTAAACACATTTTGAAATTATATTAATAAATAATTTAAAATCTTATTCTTTCTTTAAAATGCTATTATAAATTGTGTCTTTCTTAAAAAATTAAAAAAAAGATTTTGATTTTCTTTTTAAAGTAATTTTAATTTTGCACTTCCACGGGTGGAGAACCCTCTTGCAGGGATAAGAAGGGTTCAATTTTGAAGGCGACTCTATCCACTATGGGAGGATTTGTTTATTGAAGTTTAAAACAGAAGACACAAATAGCAAAAAAACAAACGACCTGTTTTGATTTGTTTTGATTCGTCAGCCTTTTTGCCAAATGCCATGTCTTTTAGCAAAAGCCAATATCGTCCATATTGCAACACTCGGTAGCTAAAATGGGAAATGGATGGTCCCGAATACGTAACTCTTTCTTAAGTAAATCTGAATAGAGTAAGCTAAATTTTAGACTATTTGCTTTTAAAATTAGGTAAGTTTGTTTTGCCAAAATTTAATAGAAATTGTTCAAATAGTAGTTTTAGTAATTGGAATTGCATAATCTAGATGTTTCAAAGGTAATCAAAGATCTTGAATCCATTTATGTAATAAAAATTGCAATTTTAACATTGAAAATTTCATTTTCAACAACAAATTGTGTTATACCCATCAAACTTATCTAAAAAAATGCAAATGATCTAAAAATTAGCCAACTCTCATCTGAATTCAAAGCATGAACACAAGGCCTCACGAGAATAATTAATATATTGGTGCCTGTGATAAGCGAAGCAGTCCCAAATTCCATTTATTCAGATAGCTTTATCTTTTGGAGCTGTCTAACTAGGGGATGATTTTGACTTTCCAGCTGTTTTTTTTCAGCTGTTGTTGATTTAACTGAAACAATTTTGTAATTTTTGTTGTTTGTTAAGCGATTTTAAATGCAAAAATAAAATTAGGTAACATAAAAACCCTAAACACTAGGACTCTGTAAAATCTAACAATATTTTTGCAAGTTTAATTCATGACAAAAACAAAACAAAAACAAAAAAAATATCCCTATTTACCATCTTAACGACTGACACACTTTGGCGTATTCAGCTCTTGTTATTTGGCATCCGTGCACTACTTGTGTCTTGCTGAATTCACACATTAATATTTATTTTGACAGAGGATCTATTTGCATTTGCAGGTTTGCGTTTATGAGATTCACGGGATAGGTCACAGCTGTAAATAGCAGCATTTAATAAGACATATATGTTAACTGGTACGCCGAGTTGCACCCACGACGTAGCTTCTGTGACATGGGCACATGTTGCAACTTGCAACAGGCCCGACTGTCGCTCCAACAACCTCACGTCGTGAGTCGTGACTTTATGCCCATTTTAATATTGAACTTTTTTATTCTCTTAAAGCTTTGTTGCAGTATTTTGTGTCATACATTTGCCATGGAATTTTCTAAACATTTCGTTTTAATAATGAGTAGTTGACATCAATCCTTTCATAACTGTTGTACAATGAGGGTATTGACTGATACGATTTGTCTAAACAGGTGACGAATTTTTTTTATTATTATCAGAGCTCAGTCGACAAGATGAAGTTTTAAGTTTTTACTAATTTATTTTTGAAGCTAAGTTTTCAGTAGATAATTATTACAGTATTTAATGTTTAATGTTAAGATGATAGATTAATCCAGAAGCAAATGTTAGTTTGCTTATAAATAAAAGAAGATTAAATTCAAAGAAAAATTTGTGTTTGAAAATGTGGAAAGCCAAAATTCTGTAAAAAATGAAATATCTTCTCTAAATTTCCAAATTTATATAAATAGAGTAAGTCGATCAAAGTCAATCATGAAAATAGCACAATCCAATAAAAAAAAATCAAAATCGTCCATCGTCCATCGTCCCCTGTTGAGACGGCTCAATAACTGATATATGTAAATTTTGATTTCGTTGACTTCATATTTTATTCCAAAAGGATGATCTCAGCGTTAGAGTATCCATATACTGGTTTCTCCATTATCTATTATCTGTGAGGTTACATAAAAGTGATAGGATATCAAGTGACCACTAAAATTGACATACATGCACATGCATAAAGCTATTATATTATACCAAGTAACAATTTTAATTAATGAAACCAGTTTATATACTTTACAAAGTTATTATATAATACATTAGGTAACAAATTTAATTAATTAAACTAGTTTATATAGTTTAGAAAATGTTTTAAAATTTAGATTGTTATTTTTTAATAGGGGTTTAGATATGATGTCATATTAGAGTGTAACAAGTTTACTGTTAAGATTTATTTTATGGTGATCTATATTGTTATACTTAAATACATTTAAATAAGCTTTAATTAAGTGGTGATTAAAAAATGTAATAATAATATATGTTTTATTATTATTATTATTAAATAGTATCTGTTTTATGTTTATATTAATCAATTTAATATTTATTTGTTAATTAGTTTAATGTTTGTTATTTGTTTAACAACCAATCATCTTCACAAAATCAAGTGCCTAGTTGTCATAAGCAAAAGTCAATTGGAAAGAGTAAATATGATAAATTTATTTTTTCGAGTAAATATGATATATTTGTTGAAAAAGTCGCTGCCCAGGAAAGGTATGCCTGTGATTGCATTTGGCTTTGGCTATAACTATTACTAATCGTGATCGTGTAGAGATAATATTTATGCCATAGCAAAGATAATATTTATGCCTTTGCACTTGCAATGGCTCCTAACTCCAATTCATTCCCATCTGGATACCTATGGCTGAAGAAGCTGCTGCCATTCTTAGACAATACAGAAGAGTGCAGACGAAGCAGAACAACAATTCACATATTGCTGCTCTATACAGTGATTCTCATCCTTTCAACATACGCTCTTCTTGATATTTATGTGAACCACATCCACGCCAATAGTTTTCTTGGCATTGGGATGGAGGGTTGCAAACTCCAATGCTTCACGGGCCAGGTACCAGTTCAGCATAAAGAATGGGAAACCAGCTGGAAGAGAAACATCAGCGTCTTGTGTGGGACAAGAGAAGGATACTTGGACCAAGATCAAGATCAAGAAGATCAAGATCCATGGCGACAGATGAAATGGATAGGAGAGGCTGCTGCTTGCCCTGTCAGAGGTTATCTCATTGAGAAGCTCGATGATCGCAACAACTTCCGCAGAGGTTTCGCCCTCCGATTTTCCAACGATGTTGAAGACAAAACGCACATTTTGCCGTGGCTTCTGCCTTCCAAGGCAATGGATCTTCATCACAGACAGCGAAGGGTTCTTCTAGATCTGGGCGCCAATGCATTCAGCACCAGCCTCACTTGGTTTCTTCGGATGTACCCCTGCGATTTTACCGAGATTCATGCCTTCGAAGTCGATTCCAAGCTCCTGCGAAAGCCAAACCCTCCTGGTTTTGACGAAAAGAGGAACGTGGCACAGATGAATCCCTCTTCCCTCAGTGTGGAGGTCACTCCCCAACCTCCCCAGTGGATGGTGGATCGAATCCAACTGCACTACAGCTTTGTGTCGGACGGAGATGATAAGGCCAGCAATTCGGTAAATATAACGAGGTTTATGAAAGAAGAACTCGGATTGAAGGCCACTGATACAGTGGTTGTAAAGATGGACATCGAGGGAAGCGAGTGGCCGATTCTGAGGCGATGGCTCAGAGATCCAGAGATGGCTCTCATCGTGGACGAGCTCTTCGTGGAGATTCACTACAATCATCCATCAATGTGGAACTACCACTGGTCCAGATTTGGTAACATCACCAGGAAAAATGCAAAAGAGCTTCTAGCAGATCTGAGATGGCATGGCTTCTACGCCCACTTTTGGCCTTAGCTATCTCACATCTTTCTTTCATCTTCATGGTGTAACATTCAAAGCAGGTTCCTCCTTTTCTTTGTCATATTTAATTATCATTTATTTGGTGGGAAATGAACTAAAAGCTCGCTTCCATGGCAGAATGAGGATTGTTGGACGTTATTTTGTTGGAAAACGCTGGGCACAACTCTTTGATAGATCGTGGTAAATATTGAGTGCAGGATTCTATACAATTTTGGTGGTCATCATTAATCAATCAGCTTCCAAATCAGCTTCCGCCGGTAGAGCAATGATTGCTGTTGTAAGTTCATTGTTTGTATTTAGATTTTAAATTGTTTGAGTTCCAACAACCATCAATAAAGTAATAAATAAATCTATAATAGCCATGGTAGGACTATTATTTAGTTCATAGTAATTTTAAAAAAATCATCTAAATTAGATTAGGGTTGTGTGTTATTTAATTCAATAACCAATGTTATAATACTCTTCTTAAACAATACCTCCTTTAATATTTTAGATTTAGAGATCCCTCCCTTTAATATTTGGGTATGTATCTTTATTGATGGGAGATCTGGTACATCCTTCTCGAGTGCTACACATTGACTCTACAATGGTTTTTCCATTCTGAAGCAGTAGATGGAGTAATTATATCTACACATTGACCCTACAATGCTTTTTCCATTCTGAAGTAGTAGATGAACTAATTATATCTACCCATTCATCTGGTATCAATTCCCTGTAGTATGTGAATTGTTGCCAGCTAGCATTTGCGTTGAGCGAGCTCTGTTATCATTGTTGTTATTACTTGCGAGAGAAATGTTGCTTCTAGTTCTTTCGATATGTACTCATTTTCGTTCTAAACAAAAACATTTACATTTAAATATAAAATAGATTTTTCATCAATGGAAACAGATATTCTTATAGTAATGCATATGTTAACAGGAACATAACTGCTAACGGTCATGCAGTTTTGGTATGAAGAAGAAATTAAAGACAATATTGGCATTTGTTTTGCCCTAAATAGGTAAATTTTGTAAACTAGCTTTAGTACAACAGAGATTTCCGAGCTTGAATGTGTTTCTATATATAGAGAAAAAGAATCAAAGGTTTTTTTCACTAAATAATAAATACTATTGTCTTTTTAGCATTCTTCATACCGGAGTGAGCAATTACTAGGATATAGCGTATCTATCTCTGATGCCTTTGCTGCTTTTAGTAGAAGCTTATTTCTCTAGATGGAATTCTTGTTCTTGCATTTACTAGGTGTTAAAAGCATGTTTATATACCATCCATATATATGTATATGTATATCTTATTTATTTTAATTGATGGAATCAAGGAGGATAAGTGAATGACCTACTAGCAAGGATGTATTGAGTGATGAATTACGGTACTAGCACAGCAAATTTTACAGTATTATCTCTTATTTTTGAGGAATAGCCCGTCTCTATTCCCACTAGTCTTTGATTTTGGTTTTATCAACTATCCTACTCCAATAAAAAAAATTATACATCAGCTTAAACTACCCCTGAATCGTGGGTCATTTAAGCCTTTCTAAAATCTCATTGAGAAGGGCTTTTAAAAACAACCATTTCTATTCTAATTTTCTTTATTCTTTTTTGTTAAAATTACTAGATCATATGTTATTTTGCCTACTTTGTTGTACTTTGTTGACTTCCATGGCTAAATAGGTAAATTTGGTAAACCTGCTTTCACACCATAGATATTTTCCAGCTTGAATGTGGATATATATAAACAATACACTATCTAGAAATATATAAAATAAAGATTGTGAATTACCTTCTCTAGGAAGTAGACTAATTTATAAATCACAAATTACCAAATGACTAGTGCATCCTATTCTAGTTTACCACCCGAAGTAATTAAGTAATTTACATCTGGTTATAATATCGGAAATTAGGCCATGCACAATTGCTCACCTTGGTTGGCCCTGAGCATTTGGCTCTTTGATGAGAGCACCGTGTTTTTTTCTCTTCCATTGTATAATCCTGAAGGAGTAAGTGGGTATGTTAATGAATATGATATCGTTTTATCCATTCCTCGTTAGTCTTACCAGGGTTTGGGCCAGATGCCTTCGAGTCACGTAATACTGTCGATTCTAGACCCAATGTTTACGGGGGTTGATCTCAATATTCAAAATGCTTTATTTATTTTCTCAGGCAGGTTACCTCGTGGCTTTATTTATTTTCTCACGTGGGTTACCTCGTGGCAAGCATTATGGAACCCAAACTCAAGCGTCAGATTCCAGCTAATCATTTCTATGTGAGGTTGTGAAGTTAACCCTCTGTGTATGCAGGGAATGTGCATTCTCGGGTTTTCATTGTATTCTCAAGTTTATGTTGATAGCCAAAACCGAGCCGACTAAACTTGGGTTTAGGGCTCAGTCAAATTTCAAATTTCAAATTTACCTTTCACGCCGACCACTTTTCTTTTTCACCAGTCGGGTGAAACTTGTCTATGTCGACTAGACAAGTTTATAAATTTTAGTCGGTACTTCACTCGACCAAAATTACTCCGACTTACTTGTCCGACTGATTTTTACCTCGACCACTTTTACTCCGACCAAGTCGGACCTTCGACCAAGTCGGCTCTCCGACCAAGTTGGCTGACCAACCGACCACCCTAGTCGGCTCTTCGACTACTCTAGTCGGCTCACTCTCGTCGGCTTACTTTGGTCGAAATCTGCAGAATATGTTTCTTAGTCTAAAGACTTAAGAAATTACAAATACTTTTCACCTGTGAGTAAAATGAAGTAAAATAGACACATTTACAAATCCAAATAACTTATGAGAAACATGTGCCCAAATATGTAGGAAGACTTGAGTCGACCAATGTGTCGTAAAACCTGGAACTTTCACGCAGTGAGATTTTTATGGGTTCTTGTTCTTTTACCTATCAGTAACTGTAAAAGACATTTACAGAAGTAAATCTGGAAACATGAGCGGCCAAATAGTCATGCATTCAACCATAAACTATTTCATATATTAACTATGCTGAAATAACAAAGTACTACAAACTTGTCGGTTACAAAATGGTCGGTCCAGACTTGTCCGACCAGACTCGTCGGTCTATAGAGCTTCAGCTCGTCGACTGAATTGCATGTACAGAAGCTTGAGCTTCAACTGTTCTTCCTCACCCGGAGTTCCTCTGCTGTCTACTACCTGTGTTCTACTAATTTACAAAATGCTTCTTCTATTTATAGACAATTTGAAAATTGCTACAGCATGGGTCGACTGACCTGCCATTAAAGGCTGTAATAACTGCTACCTAATAACTTAGCTTCTGAAATAAATTTGACTGGACTATGTTGCCTACTCGAAGACTTTTCCTCCTTTCCAGACTAGCAGACAAGATTTCGACTTGTACGGCCTCTGACAAAGTCGGCTGAAAGTTGCGTACTAAGTCGGCTGAAGGTTTAGTACAGATCTGCGAGTAATTACGTTTCTCCAACACTCCCCCTTAATTATAAGCAGATGGGGTTTTTTAAAACAACAAATTACAAAATGTCTCAT
>LPNX011221092.1:82001-259963 GCA_001517045.1 Pseudotsuga menziesii | reverse complement strand
TGTTCTGTGTTAGTGTTTGATGGGTTGGAATAGCTGCTAAGAAATTTCAAATCTCATACACATAAAAATGTAAGCATTACAGAAAATATTATAATAAAACCTGTAGATTTCCATTATTACATACACATGAATATTGTATAATCTTGTAACATAAGATGATACATCTCTGGTGTACATTCTTATAACATACCAACACATATTCTTCAACTGGTGAACATGGTGTCCTCAATATTGAGGGAGGGGGTGATAATTACATCACAGCATCATCCATGGCCTCTTCATGGGGACTGTCAAAAGCATTCAATAGAAATGTTTTTCCCTTTTAATCATGAAAACTGATAACACAATGTAGTGATTTCAATTCCAATTGCTTTTTGGTTCAATTTACAAATTTGTTCAAGCTCATTCATGCACTTAGAAATGGACGGTTTAATGGTTAGAGACAGTGAGTTGCTATGATAATGATCCAGATTCCAATCCTTATGAGCACAGAACCTCGATTAAATTTGAGAGATTCCACATGTAACATTAAAGGTTAAAGGTTAGTTCTCTGTTCTGTGTTAGTGTTTGATGGGTTGGAATAGCTGCTAAGAAATTTCAAATCTCATACACATAAAAATGTAAGCATTACAGAAAATATTATAATAAAACTTGTAGATTTCCATTATTACATACACATGAATATTGTATAATCTTGTAACATAAGATGATACATCTTTGGTGTACATTCTTATAACATACCAACACATATTCTTCAACTGGTGAACATGGTGTCCTCAAGATTGAGGGAGAGGGTGATAATTACATCACAGCATTAGCCATGGCCTCTTCATGGGGACTGTCAAAAGCATTCAATAGAAATGTTTTTCCCTTTTAATCATGAAAACTGATAACACAATGTAGTGATTTCAATTCCAATTGCTTTTTGGTTCAATTTACAAATTTTTTCAAGCTCATTCACGCACTCAGACATGGCAGGCCTCCTGTTTGCCTCTTTCCTAACACAGCGATAAGCAAGATTCCCTATCATGGACACAGATTCCAAGCAATATGATTCCTTATTCACCTCTGGATCTATAACTCTTTTCAGCTTTCTCTTCTCCTTCAATTTGTTCCTGACATAAAAGATTGCAGTCCAATGAAAATCATATAATTTAAATTGGATGGATAGATAAATACTTGCTATGTTAGCTAGTAGCAATGTTCAATTCACAGGAAACTAGGAAATTGAATCATACAGAAAATAGAAAACTAAGGACAGTTAATAGCAGAGATCCTACATCAAAGAAACAAAATACTGAGGACTATAAAGAATATATAAGTATACATTTGAGATCAAATCTATCTCCTTGTTGAAGTAGAACAAGGATCCTCGATTCCTAGATCAAAGAAGTACTACAAAATAATTAGCAAGAACTATTTTTTCCAATCCATTAAGAATAAAAGTATAATCTCTGCATTGGATTAATCATTCATCTATTGATTCTAATCGGTTTATTTTGAGCTGACAATGCTCAGGGCTTAAAGGTAGTTATGTGCCTATTAATACCACATCTTGCCATTAGTGGGACGTCCGCATCGTCTGCACTAATGGTGTTACTATTGAGGAGATCAGAATAAAAAAAACAGGAAAAATTGGAGTGAACAAAAGTTCTCTTATTCTTGGACCTTCTTTGAAACTACATCTGCATCATCAAATGATGCCTCTTGGACTGATAAAGGCTGTGTGACACTGTAAACGCAATGGATAATATTAACATCTAGTGACTAGTGCTTCTAGTAGAAATACTAGGCAATTGCATCATTGACTGAAGCAAGTGCAGATGAAAAACAATAGAAAAGACTTTATTAGTAAAGTTGTATCTGAACAACTGAATAGTCTTTAATAGTAAAGTTATTTCAGAACAACAGAATAGGCTTGAGTAATAAAGTTATGAAGTTAGAAGTACAGTCCATAGAGTTCTATCTGATAGAGACCCTGCAGAACAATGTTTTTGTACAACTTGATTTCTAAACCAATTGTAGAGCTTATAACCACACTACTAGTGCTCTTCTTGCAAATATATTTTAGATAAAAGATCTTATGCAAAATTAAAATTAAAAGATCTCACAGATTTTATTGTTGGTATTTTACATTTTAAAAACTTGGAAGTACTTCATTGTAGAACACATTATTTCATTAAACTTATGTTTTATATAGGGAATTTTGAGGTTACATTGATCTCATTGGGTATTAAAATAATTTATGCCTAATTGTTAAATTCTAACTTGGCACTCTTCTTCACCTCATTTTACAAGGTAAGGTTTTTATCACTTTACAGTAAAGGATCATCTTACCTATTTTTACATCTTCATTTATTTTTGTGATGCATGGTTATGAGTTCAATCACAATATTAATTATTTATGTTGGACTTGAACTCCTTGTAATGTTCTCTGAAATATTGAAACTAATAGTCGATATCATGACTCAAAGTATTTGTAATGGTGTCATTGCTTCTTGCAATAGTATTTGTAACTTTGATTGTTTCACTGCAGTCACACATTTGCATACTTGAAACTATGCCTGAAAATTGGGCAGCACTACTTATGGGTCTTCAATACTTAATCAACATTTCTTATGTTGATGATACAGAAGTTTTCAAGGTATTTTTTTGATGTGAATTAGTGTTTTCTTCTTCAAGACTGCATGGTAAAAAAGATGGGTTTCTTCTAATTATTCTGGTTTTGCTACAGGTTTGCCTGGATTGTTGGAATGCCTTGGTTTCAGAACTTTTTGAAGCACACCATTCTTCTGACAATCTTGGTGTAGTTGCCAATGTTATGGGCCTCTAGGTAAAAGCACATTTGCTAATTTTTATTACCATGTTATAATCCATGTCCTATGTTCTTCTTTATCTCAAGAAAATTCTGATTTGTAAAGAACATTAAAGTTTGTATGGTTCTTTTCAGTAGTATTGTTAATTTTCTTTGTTCTATGCTGTCAAGCATCCATAGGACTATTTAGTTCATTGACCTCTTAATGCTCTTTTTTATTGCTTAACATATACATCATAATATATGTGTCCATGCAATAATATATGGTTCTTGTTTGTCCCACTCATAGCAAATGCTTGGGACGGACTCCCTTAACTTGTCCTCGGCTAAGGGACTTATTTTGTATTTTCATTATATCTATCATGGATTTATAATTTATTTGGATTAGATTGGGGTTCTTGGTTCCAAATGTTGTATTGAATATTGATAGTTTATAGTTTCTAATGGTTAAGTACTTCACTAATGATTATCTAATTATATGATCTTAAATTGTATGAAAACATTGATAGAAGTTTGATTATTTTATTTGTTGTGATATTTCAAAAATATTAAAGTGGCTTATCAATTTCTTGCCCATGCAGGTTCCATTAATTTTAGGCATGGTTGATGGGATAGGTTCTTAACTTATGCAACTAAGGCATTTATATGATGGACCAATGTCAAAACTCAAGATGCTCATGATTTGTCGTATGGATAAGACAGAAGAGGTTTTGATTGTAGAAGATGAGAATGGCAATATTGTTAGATAGACTACGAAAGATAATGATATCCTTATCCAATACAAGGTATGGACACCTTCTAATTTATAAATTGTCCCCACATAGATGAGTGATTCTTGTTGGGCATGGAAGCCATAGCCCTTTCTCTGAGTTATTCAATGTCCATAGTGCTGAAGTTGACTTTTGCATCGAACTTCTTTGACTTGGCAAGTAAAAAACGTAATTGGGGAGGTTAGACCCTCTCTTACTCTTACCGTCTGCTCTGCCCTGCCTCTATCCTCTTGCATAAACATACCCTATGTTATAATGTTGTACTAATGGTAGGTTTTGAACAATTCTTCATGAACCTTGAACTTTGTACTTGTAAATATAACTCCACACCAAAATACGAGACCCAGGTCTTAGTGAGGCTCTTATATTCCATTGAAAAAGCAACGCATCCCATGTGTGGAGTCAGAGTGGAAGGCGTAAACATGCCATAGAGCTTGAAGGGAATTGGAACTTAAAACTAATTTATAATCAGATAATCAGGGTAGGGCACTTTCACATTCCACTCAAGCAGGATGGAGACATGCTTTATTACCCTTACGAAGAAATAGTTTCTTGTAGGCAGTTCAAATAGGGAATATGAACCTCATCGTGATTTTCTCTATCCTTTGCTTCATCATAAATGTGCATTTCATGGTCAAGTAAATTCCTTCATTTTGAAAGTCATAAATCTTGATAAGAATATGCCTTTATGCAACTGTACATTATAAGAACACTGTAGAATACTAGTCTCTCCAACCTTTTCGATAGGTATAGTCAATCTCAAAAGCTTACTAGAATCTAAATTATAGTGTAGTATTATTTTAGGTGACCATACATTCTAAGGAAAGTTCAGTTCTTATCAATGGTTATTTCTCTCTGCAAACTGTTGTCCAATCATCATGGAAGTTGTTTCATATCCTGTACATCTCAACACAGAGCTGATATATATTTTGTTATACCTAATAGTTTGCAAGTTTTTCAAGTTTAATTCATGCTTAACCAGTTGTCCTGCCTTTCAAATAACTGGTATCATCACCTAGAAGCCAAATATACAACCCTTTAAAGGTTTCTCTAAAGACGCAATGTTGTAGGAGCAGGGTATTTCTCTTTATATTTGCAACATGACTCTTTAATTATTGAATCCACTATTAGGTGCCCTTATAGCCAAGGAGTAATGATTCACAAAAAATAGCTCCTCCATACAAAATGGTACCTTTGAAACATTAAATGATTCAATGCTAAATACTTGCAATACTTGCAATTCCCCAAATCAAAATACTTGCAATTCTTTGAATTCTAGGTCTAGAGATCATTTTTGCAAGACATTACAGTGCATAGGGAGTCAAGTCTCTAATTTTGCAAATGATAATCGTCGAGTCTCCATTAGCAATAAGTTTCTGAATCTGTCTGGCTCTTAGAATGTTTATCACTTGATTTAAAGCTAAAATAGGCTTCACAATAAGAGAAAAAACCTTTTGCAGTTTGATCACAACCATAGACCTGCTTATTATAGAACCTTCTCAAAGAAAAGGTGAATATACTTTGCATAATTTTAAGTTTATTAATTATCAAAGCAACAGGTTGTGTTTTAATTTTGATAGCACATGATGAGGAACATCTAAAACACCTTGAAGCTCATGGATTCTTAATATTGCAGTAGATAAGAGGGAAAGTTTTGTTTCTAACTCTTTGTTTTTGATGCAGTGATGCCATTGGGCTTCGAAATCCTTTCAGGAAGGATTCTTCTTTGGACCATGAGAATGATAGTGATGAAGAATGGGAAGAGGTATTCATCACTAAATCTCTTTGGTAAGAGTATTTGTAGTATTTTTATTAGCTTTAGTTACAGGGAAAATTGTACATAGCTCTCAGGAATTAGTTTATCATAAATACTAGTTACTGGTAAGTTGTAATAGTAATAATTATGTAGTTTGTAGATTGATATCTATCATAATTTTGTTTGAATATCATCATTGTCAAGCAATAACAACTTTTTAAAGGGTTCTAGCTCAATGGTAGAGCGCCTGCCTAATTATAGGCAGGAGGTTGGTGGTTCGATTCCTCCGTGCCCTATCATAAATTTGTGACTACAAAAACGACTAAATTCGCATATATACGACTATTAGTAGCTAATTTCCCGTATCTTAGTCATATTTAGATTAGTCATTAATTTGTTAAATCTAGTAGTTTATTTAGTCGTATATTTGGTCATTAATGGTTGCAATCAGTGACTAAATCAATGACTAAATCAATGACTCACTCAGTGACTAAATCAATGATTAAATCAATGACTAAATCATTAACTATCAATGACTAAAACAATGACTAAATCAATGACTAAATCATTGACTATCAATGACTAAATCAGTGACTAAATCAATGACTACTAAGTTAAGCTATTAATGACTAGTGAAATACGACTAGCTATAAGATAGTGGTAATTTGCTACTATTAGTCACCGACTAAAAAATAGTTGTTAATAGCCTGATTTTAGTCATTTTTTTAGTCATTAATTTCTCATTTTCTACTAGTGACAGTAAACCACTTTCTTCTGTTGGCCGAAAGCATCCAGTCAAATGAATGTTTACATCTGTTCACCTAAATTCATATTTTATCAATGTTCACATACCTTATAGAATGTAACAGAACCCTTGAGTTGAGTAACCATATTTCATAGCATGTCAAATCCTTTTGATTGAATCTCCAATTGTTTTGTGCAAACAAAACTGGCATTCTAGCCGTTGTCTTATTAGATTTCAAGCCAATACATCCAACAATTGAAGGCATATTAAATTACCATTCTATTCTTTAAAGGACACATGTTTTCCCATCTCTCATTATTCATGTGCAACAACTAGTGAAGAGCATTTTATTTTTGCAGATGAAGTACTTAGGCTTATCTATTGAATAATTATGATACCTTGGGGATGAGTTTGTCACCACTACAGCTTTCATCTTATGATAATGTGATTCCAATTCTGTGATTAAGGACCATTCCCTCCGATAAGCCTTCCAACAGTTGGAGCGAATTATCAACTCTACAATGCTCTTTTAGGGTTTCTACAATGCTTATTGTAGTAATTTCACAATCTATACAAACATCAAGGTGTGTCTCCAATAATCTGGCATTTGTATTTTTTTATAAAAACACTTATAGCCGTCGGTTAAGCGACGACCTGTAGGTGATTTTTTTTTAATAAATACAATACTGTCGCTTAACCGACGTTTAAGTTTTCATACTCTGTCGGTTAAGCGATGCCTATAGGTGTAAATGTTTTCTAAAAAATTTTGTCACTGTCTCTTAACTGACGCTTACGTTTTCATAATCCGTCAGTTAAGCGATGAGTTTCATTGGTGAACCAACGACCATGCTGTAGAAGCGACAGCCTGTAAGTGTAGTTTTGTTTTAAAAAAAATTTCTCCACCGTCACTTAACTGACGCGTATGTTTTCATTATCATCGTTTAATCGACGGGGGTTTAAATTTTAATATGAATTAGATGTCGGATAACCGACGATTTACATTTAACCGACGGTAAACTGAGCTGTCGCTTAACTGACGGATTGGAAAGATGTCCGATAACCGACGAAAATCCACCGAAGCTTAAAAAAAATCATAGTGTCGTACATGCGACAGGGAAGTGTCGAAAATCCGACAATACAGCCGTCGGATTTTTGGTCGAAATGTAGTTGTGCTAGTATTTATGATAAACTAATTCCTAAGAGCTATGTACGATTTTCCCTATCTGGAATATTCATTCATGTTACCAGAGAGAACGAAATACCTTTGTGATGGATGTGATACCAATTAAGTCAACCAATTTACGGAATATCTCTTGGCATGCCTGAATATATAAGAAAAATATCATCATATGAAATAAAGCAAAGTAAAAATCAAATAAGGTAAGCAAACCTTGCTATTCATAAAACAATCTATGAGTGACAATATAAAAATACATGAAAGATAAATATTTCAAGCCGAGTGTTGCAAAGCATAAGCTACCATATCAGCCAATTCTAGAAAATGAAACATATTTTTATAGAAGTCTGAAGGCTACCAAAATAAGCAAGCAAAAGAAATTCAACACATATTCCAAAAAGAGTTGAATGAAATAATTAAATCATACCCAACATTATAGTTGACATATTTTATATGAAAATCAGTGTGAAACATTCAATCATGTTTATAAGTTTATCTCTGGCCAATCTTCCTTATATATAGCCACAACTAGACTGATACAAATAATTATCAGAACCAAGGGCACTCCAGAAGTGCACTACAGACAAAGTAATAAAGACAAGAAAAAAAAATCACAACGATGAAGGTAATATTTGAGAAGAGACAAATGTTGTATGGTGGTTCTACTATATTTGGACACACAGGTGCTATAAGCAACATCAATTAGAATATAACCAATTAGCTAATTTTCAGTTATTATCCCTTTGACTCTTTTACAAGGAAAGTTGAAGAGAATGAGACAAACCTGTTCTCCCATAAATTAGCCTTATCAGTGCTTGCCTTATTAGAGTTACACCAGAGTTAGCCTTATTAGAGTTACACCAGTGCTTGCAACAATTAAATTGAGACCATGTGCCAAAATGGTAGCACCTCGTGAATTATCCCAACAACAAGTTGTTTATTTTGAATCTTGATTTTGAGCTGTTAAAGCTCGGGGCACAGCTTAGGGCTCAAATGCAACTCTATGCTTATTAGGCACACTATCTCACCCTGGCTCGGTAGGTCCACACCAACCACTAACGATCTTCAATGATCAACATCTGGTCATTTATGATTTGTTTCTAGCAGTATACATGAAATTATACAAAAGAAATGTTTGTACGTGGCGAGGAAAAGTAATTTTCACAATTTGTCACAAGTCTGCAACACTAAACCATTTGAAGTTCTAATAATGTGCACTGTAAAAATAATGCTTGCAAACTTCGTTACTTTTCCTAGCAAATGATGCTATAAATAAACAAAATTCCTACAATTTCATGTCATCACAGTTACGCAAGTTTAATAAATAAATAAATTCTTTAATTTGTCCAGCATAAAACTAGCAAGTGAACAAGGTTTTTGGACTAGTTTAACATAAGAAATCAAATATATAGGGATCTTAGAAGAAATTCCTGTCATGCCCTACATCCTTCTAGACTTTCATCATTCCCAACAACAATCACCTTTTGTTTGTTTCCTTGTGCTCCCCCCTAGTTGAAATTGTTAAGACAACTACAAAGTAATCGACACAAAATAGATCCAAATGCATGGCACAACTACATAACAAAATGTTATGCAATTTTAAGAGGAAAGGAAAAGATATCAAGGATGCTAATAACATAAAAAAATTAATTGACAACTACTTGATGAAAAATAGTAGTATGACATTGACTGATTTTGAAACACATAAAATATGTAAAATAGTTTCGCTCACATACCAGTATCTGCAGAAACACCAACTCTTTTTGTATTAATGCTATTTGAAGCAAAAGGCATTGAACCCAGGGATAACTCTCCATTTAGGCCTTCTTTAAGAGCTGGAGAATCATACCCAGAATCAAGTCCAAGCCGTGTAACATGTGAAAACAACTTCCACTCATTCAATACTGGAGAACTCCCAGATGCAGTTTTTGGTTCCCCTAATGCTTCTTTTTCAGTTTTCCATGAAAGACAAATTACTCAATCAATAAAATGCCGATTTGTGGTCAATAATCAATCATTCAAAATAAAGAATTTTTACCAAAGGTATCACATATGCTATCATCAACATTCAAATCAATTTCTCGTGCCACTTAACATCAAATATACTTCAAATTTGTTCTCTTTAGGAATGGAACTCAAAATGACCTTCAAAATCAGCACTTGATGGTGGCCTGTCATCATTACTGAAATAAGCAAATTCTGGTAGAACAGGTCTCGTTTGTACCGCCACAGCTATATCCACCCTCTTAGCTCTAGCTTCCTGTTTCCAGTTAAAATGAAAGTTTAAAAATTAAAATTGCACTTTTTAACCTTAGGTAAGAACTGGATCCACATGATTTAAAAATAATCAGAGAAAGGTTCATTATTTGAAAATTCTAAACTTTTGCAACTACACAGCGGTGCCTTTTTCAATAACTTGAAAGAAAAAATTTCACAACATATAAAAATAGAAACAGATTACTGTATTTCTAGGGCACCAGAAACAAAAACTATTAAAATTAACACTAACTGTCAAATGCAACAAAGTGCTAAGACAAATAGAGGTTCCACCAATCAGAAGACAGGAATAAATTGCCATAATAACTCCAACCTCCAATGCATAAGTGACCTTTGGCAAGTTACCATGGTTTGTCTGGCTGTGGAGGGCACTGTAGACAATTAGAGGCTAGTCTATATCAATATTTATATGTGTATATTTGACCAATAGACATCCCTATGTGTCTCATACTTGTGTTTGTCTTTAATGATATTTGAAAGGTAAATTATCTTTTGGGTGTATTTTTGACATTTTCAGTTTGTTGGGGAGCTAGTAATAACCATTACAAATGACATGTTGTTTTCCTAGATGAAGTACAAATAATTGTATAGAACATCTAGTTCAACAAAACAGAGAGCAACTGCAGCCTTATATTTTAGCTTTGTTTTATCAGCTAAGATGGGCAAAAGTAGTGTTCTGTAGAGCTAATGATTTGGTGGGCATGGAGTTTCCACATGATGAAAATGCCAAACATGGCAGAAAATGCGGCCTGAGCAACCTCATAGTGCCCCCAACTAAAGGGTAGGAAATACCTATCTCACTGACTAAGCATATTTTCTATATACAAAGTTTGACAACAAGATATGCTAAATATTCTTAGGTTGTTGGGAGTTACATAGCCCCAAAGGTAAGTTTGATTGGTAAAATTTAAAATGCTCCTATGAGGACTAATGACCTTTTATCAAGTAGATAGGACTAATGTTTGATCTTCCATAGTTTTTCTCTTCATTTCACTATCTTGACACAATTAAAATTTCATGATCTTGTAATCAACAAAGAATGTGGAATACAGTTAGAAGAAAGGAACTACTCACATTTATTAAAATAGTAGGAAGTAAAAGACTCTAATATCTCAGAAAATTGTCTGAAGCTAGGCATGTAGTTGTAGATATTATGTGGAATCTTTAAAACAAATAAATCCCTTACAATCATTTCTAATTATCACTATTGTGTAAATCTCATGTGTAGATTCAACCAAGTGTATTTCAATGCTACCTGCTTTCTACGACGCTGACGTTCAACTTTGCGTTTCTCGATCTCATTAGTAAATGGAAAAAATGCACTAGGAGGTAAAAGGTTACTTAGATCAATCTCAGAGAACTGTAGGGATTAAAGTATACAATGAGACTCAACTGAGATAGGGTTAGTACAATCATGTCTTTGAGGTATAATGAATGAACATAATACTGTAAATTACTAGCATTCCAAGCATTCCAAATTTCTAAAAAACATACAGTAAATTACCTCAAATGTTGTAGTCAAAGGGAAATGACTCAAATAGCGATAGCGCTTTGTGATGACTTTTGACTGAGTAAATGTCTCCAACTGTAAAATTTTGCCACTAATTCTGCACACAAATCACCAATGATCATAAACCAACTGCATCATAAAACAAATTGCATATAAACTCTTTAAGCAATGCAATGTAAATATTTATAACTCAAAAATCCTCAGATGTTCTAGTAAGAAATCGCACATCATTGTTGAACAAATTTTCTTCATCCTATATGAAAAACGCATACAACAACCCTTCCATTTATAATTTCAACTTAGTTGTAAAGCTTGAAATACAAAAAGCTTCTTCCTATCACTCTAAGCACAAGTATAGATATTGTTCATTACAAGATTTAGGATGTAGCTTGTGATAATGATGTAATTCATCTAAAATATGATCATCATATTTTCTAGAATCTATGTGTGACAAGGGAAATCAGTGGTTGGGGAGTATTCACCTTTGTTGGGGGGACTTGATATAGGACTTGACAAACGTCTAGTAGCATGCAAGGGCCACCTAAATCTCAATTATTTCTAGGAAATGTGCATGATTCCTCAATGTCAAAACTAAATATCCATTCAGCTAATGCTATGACCCATTTTTCTCCAAACCAATCAAGGATTACTACATATCAGCGCTATGTACATCCATCAATTCCATCAGATAGTGCATGTTCTAAGTCACCATCATGAGGTTCATTAATGGGAGGTTTGGTTACTCCTCCATCATCTTCTATCCTTTTTTCTTCTGGATATCAGAAGAAAGTCATGGAATTGGAATATGAAAGGTTTTTAGATGAAATGGGGTCCTGACATGAGAACATTTTAGGGATAGATAATATTTTATTTTAATACTAAAATTTGAGCTTCTATATCCTACAAATAATTAATCTATGATGACTGTATACAAGGTAAATTGCCTTCACTGTCTACTTTTGAATTTTTGTGAGCATAAGAATGCTATGATTTAATTCAACCAGGATACACATTTGTGTACAGTTGGAAACTTAGAAACATCTAAGGTACTAGAGAAAAGGACATCCAAGGTTGTTGATGAAGGCCACCTACTTTGCAGTGTGCTAAAATGTGCCTCCTTACATTCAATACATCTTGGAACTGCACCTACTCATTAACAAAATTTTGTTGATGCTTCAGCAGCTATAGTACATGTATGAAGATGCTTTGGATGATGTTGAATTTGGGTTTCTGGAACTAAACCACTCAGAGTCTTGTTTTCTCTTGTGAATTTCCTTGATGTACCAATGAAGCCTCTCCATTGAGATAATATATAAGGTCATACATCCCATGTTTGAAAAGAAAAAAACTTGTTTAGGGAACACATATGCTTATCAACAATGATCACTAATAACAATGGAATTCAATTATAATATAGGAATATAAGCACATTTTCTATTAAGGGTGTGCATCTATCATAGGGGCTAACTAGGACAATATGAGAGCTATTAGCAGCTTCTTCTTTTGATACCACAGGTGTAACAAAGCGAGCACTAACCCTGACATATTCATCCCCCTTCCTGACATTTATCCATGTCTGAAGCTTCACCTGTAGATAAAGAATAGAGTCAAATATTCTCACTAATCAAAACCATCCACATATATACAGGATTTGGGCAATTCAAGATGAAGAACAACAAAAGAGAAATGAACCAATTGCAATGATCCTTGATACAAAGTTTAAATGATAATTTTCCTGCAATTCTACAAAGCATAAGATATGAGAGAGAGTAAGTGAGTGGATTCCAGCATTCAAATTTTAGGAAATGGAAATGATAAGATATAAGTCATAAAATTGTGAACACTGAAGTGTAAATTAGGGTTTATCTGTGTATCAGAATTTATAGCAGAATATTCTACCTAACCTATAGAGTTTTGGGTTTTTTTTTGTGATACTGTCTACTAGAGAAGCATGCTTCATTTAGGGCTATTTAAGTCTGTTTAATGTGTTTATTCATAGACCTTGCCTAAAGAATTGAATGCCCAGCATTACGGGTTTCTTGCTGATTTATTTAAGACCTATTTTCTGCTAATCCAAAATATTTTGGGGCTGGTTAGAAGCCTCTATGGGTTGTTGTACTAGTTCTCTTTTTGTACCATCCTTTTCATGCATTATCTTCAATCCTCTTTCATGGATGTTGTGGGGTTTTTGTGGCTGTTCACGCTAGTATTTTTGCACCAACACTTTTTTTTAGCCTGCAATCTACACAGATTTTTGGTGTGAAATCTGAAGGGCTTTCAGGATTCCTCCTTTCTTAGGGCTTCTTAGGGGTCATCTCTTATAATGGATCTAGAAAGTTGCTTTGTGACAAAATTTTATGGATTATTAAGTGGATCACTGAAACTATTGGTAAGTAGCATTTGGACTCAGAACTAGGGTTTCTATATCATCTTTATTGTAGGGTTTCAAACCATTTTTGGTCCCTTCAACAAGTTTTCTTGAAAACCCTATAGATTCATCATATTTGTAGATCTACTAGAATGTTTTCATGATACACATATGGCAATGTACTTTGCATATTGGGCTGTGCTGATTTCAAATGGTGATGTTCTAGGCATTAACTCCACTTTATTTGGAGAAAAATCTCCATATTCCATGGGTTTTTACTTTTCTCTTGGATATTGTAGTTATTAATGATAAGCCTACTCCTTAGCTACTGGTGGTGATTCATAGCGACTTTGACAAACCTATTCCCACTTGTTTGCAAAAATAAACTCCTTTTAACCCCTGTAATGCAGCATCCACTCACAAGGCTACAAGATTGAGTGGATATGTGTCTTCCAAACTATGATATTTTTGTCCTTATTCAAGCCAATCTATAAACAAGGGACAAAATATGCGTATATCCCCTTTTTGTATAAAATGTTAATATAATTAATTTTAATTTATTCTACCAAAAAATAAAGCAACATTAAATTTATATTCTCAATTCAATGTCAACAACAATCACATTTTACAATTCATCCAGAAGTAACATTATGCCAGATCTACCTATAGTTGTTATTCTCACATACAGGAAATTATGCTCTGCTTTTCAAAGTGTTATGTGTATATATTTCCCAATCAGATCTCCATTAATGAATCTATGGTAAATTTGACCTTCAAACAGTCTCCCAATAGCTATGATTATTGGTTTTCAGTGAACTATACTACTAACAACTTCCCAATGATGATGTTCTACAACATTTCTTTCTTTGAAGTATATCTCATCTATGACAATTTCATGTAATATGCCTAGGTGTAAACTAGTTTGGGTGCCACTATAGTGAAAAAATATGCTACTTACTACTATTCACATCAAAAATTGTCTGCATAATCCCTTTCAATCATAAATATGGACCTATTGAAGTATAATTTCCCAGAACTGCACATCTACTTGTGAGGGGAAGTCAGTTGTACCAATGAACCCTTCAAACCATGCCACAAGATTACTTATGAGGGTAGGATCTCTTGAAGAGTTAACTTGCATCCACTGGATTGAAAAAATTACAAATATAACATAAAAGGTCAAATACAATTTTTTTCTTTATTCGCATGCCAATATTGGAGAAAGTTAAGCCTAAGCTTTTCTTGGCTCAAATCAGCATGGAAAACTCAACATGCTTTCCAAAACAAGGACACTAGGGAAAGTTAAGGTAAAAAGTTCTTATTTAAGGCTTAAATTTTGGTCATATAGAATTAGTAATTCCAAATATACCTAAGAGGTCAAACTAGGTTGTGGAGTGGCCAAATTTAGCATATGGTACCAAGGTTTGGAAAGTCAAACTTGGGAAGAATGAGCCCAAACATAAAAACTCAAATTAGGGGTTTTTCATGGGACAAACTTAAACTTTTCATGAAAAATGGTTCCTCCAACCATCTACCACATGTCTTTCTACTATACAATCCACCTGCACAACATTGATCTCAACTCATCACTCTTTCATCCGTTAGAAGTAGGGAACCAACCCAGCGCTACATTATTGGAACTAGCATCCTTGTACTTACCATACATAGAAACGACTAATTATAAACATCACCAAGAAATTGATTTATACATTGCTTTCTTGTGACTAATTTATTTCCCAATTGATTTATGTGTAAGTGACATCACCATATGGAAATTTGTTATACTCCATAGAAAATGTCTCATCCTGTCAATTTACATTCACAACACATTATTATGGTATCTATGTAGCATGTTTATGGATTCCAAGTGCCTCTCAAGGATCAGTCACTACTATTGATCTTGACTGGAACGTTGGAATTGCAACTAAAGACTGGGTAACAATAGAAAGGAAGGAGAAAATCGAAGTCTATGACATTCCTTCCTTTAGTCATTGCATTTTATAATAAAAAATCTAAATTGTGTTGATAGTGTAGTCCACCTGAATATGTGAGTTTGAATACTATAGTGCTAGTTTGTTAGATTTTTTTCCTTGTTGGGCTAGTCTCATGAAGGGCCCTTGGATCCCTTTCATTAATCTTGTTGTGTTATTTTAAGAGGGCTCACCCCCCTATGAGGTTTTATACTTGGTTGTTGATGCATCACTTATGGATCCATCCCTATTTGGGAAGGTTGTTGCAACAAATTATGCATATTTCGAGGATATTGTTAGAGGAATCCACCCTTGTTGAGCTCGCTTTATGGAGAAAATTCCATCATTGGAGGCCTATCCTTTAAAATTAAGTGACTTGTAAGATGATTGTCTAATTAACTAAATGTCCAACCATAAACAAAACATACCTTCCCTATTTAGTGAGTCTCATGAAGGTATTCCATTAAGTATCTCTGAAATTTATTAAGCAGACTCTAGAGTCAGGGAAAAACCCTCAAATAAGTAAAGAGGATAGGCCTAAATCAAACAATTAGCATCAAAACAATCCTAAATATTCATTTTTGGGAACACACGTGTGTGGTATTAGTAAAGAGGATGTAACCAACCTTAAAGACAAAACTGAGCACAGTTTAGGACTTTATGGGAATATATTTTCCCCTAAACCATTGTAAAATGACATTCTGGGTTGGTGTTGTCGATGAAGAACAACAATAATCAATAGTTTCTCCATATATTGGGTTGATCCATGCATAAACCAATAGTTATGCGAATAAAAAAAAACAATATGAGTGATTATGACAAGGCTTATGGGTGTTTGTAACCATAAATCAACGGTAAGACTAGCTGTGAAACTTGTTGTAGATTAATTATGAGGACTGATAAGTTGGGCACAATATCTAAGCTGGAATGTACTACTTATCACTGCAAATCTTGAATTTTGTCTCAAGTATGCTAAAGGAATAGTGTTGAGAATAAAGTTGCAAAATGTTCTTTCAGATCTAGACTGGTGCACTATCATCACTGCTCTTCCAAAACAATAGATCTGGAGTCATAATTAGCACTCTATTTTAAGGCTGCAAATTGATTTGAGTGAAGATATTTTATTGTAAGGTGCAAATTTTGCACATAGGTGATTGGAAAAAACCACCTTGAATTCATCATTATTATGGTTGCAAGATGTACTGCATGTTGTCCTTAGGGTTCCACCACAGTTACCCAGGATATGGATGGGATGATTTACCTCCAATTTATGCATTTTCCAGATTTTGAAACTAAAAGATACACAATCAGGTGTGAGAAACAATGTTGTTGTAACAATGCAAATTCTCTTTTAGGATGTAGCATTCTTCTTGCTGAAAGCATCCCCCAAATATTATTGTTGACTTTATTTACTCTATTGTTGTCCCAAGAATAAAACAAGTCGAAATTTACTATTCTTTCTAACAACTCTAGAATAACCGAAACTTATGTAAAACATGTACTATTACTTAGCCAAGGTGAACCAACACTATGTAAAACATGTACTGGTAATCACATATCATAAGGTGAGACATCAAACTTAACAGGCTTATTAAATATATGAGCACTGCAATTCCATTTCCAAATGACTAGAAAGCATGCCTTTATAATATTTCCTAGTTTCATTAATGGATGGAAGTAACTATAGAATGCATTCCGTTCCTAATTACAATTAGCCACTTTTAAAGGTTTAAATGGTTTATTGTAGCATCTTTCTACCTCAAAGCTGAGTATTCTTTCCCATAACTATTTCTGGTTTTAGATATCCTTCAGAATTATTTCTGGTCACCACAAGCTACACTTATCTATGCTCTCACAAAGAGGTGCACTAAAGGTCTTAGAAAATAAAATTTGCACCCAACCAAAATCTAATGTTCTAGTTCTTCCATCAGTACGATTCTTCTCTTGCTTGCACCTTGGGAAAGTATCTCCCAATTTTGGACGAAAACTTTTGTATTTACCAGAATTATCTTTTGTTTTTTTAAATTTCCCCATTCTAGATTCAATCATGGAAGATAATTTCCAAGTTAAGAAACTTTCAAGGCCATAATTTCATAATCGTATATTTTCCATTTCCAATTTTCCTCCATCCATTTCGCCCCTTGAATAACACATCTTAGAATCATCTATTTTTATCTGAGTACTCTACATAGAAATAGTTGATTTTTTTAGTCTTGTCAAGGAAGTTATAAGTGAGAAGAGGGTAAGATTTACCTTCCCGTTAGCTACCTTGACCAGAGATACAATTGAATCCTGCTTAGGATTTTTATTTGGGGTGATAAATACTCTTTTATTCAGGGCAATAAGGTAGAGCTCATTAAATACTATATGTAAGTTTGAAAGGAAGGAATTAAAAATATGCATACATATTGTCGATACAGGAAAGTAAAAAGCTAATGCACTATAGCAGAATATAACTGGTATATTGAAAATTCTTTAAGAAGGCTTACAAGTATTTAGTTGATACCTAAGTCACCTGACATGAGGACACAAAAATACGAGTGTCCGACACAGACACAATGACCCCCAAAATCAAAACACGGAAGACACATTATATATATATATATATATATATATATATATATATATATATTAAAAATATAGATGTATAGATCCATTTTTTTTTAGAAACTAGAACATTTACAAATATTCAATAGAAATTAGAATCAATACACATTACACATTCACAAATCACAATGAGACACAGATGATAGTCATATATCAAGATGTCAGAACCATATTTCTCATTAAGTCATCAAAATCCTAACCATAAAATCTTCCCTCAAATGACTTGGAAATCCTTCAAATGTTATTCACCTGCAAGAAAAAACACTCTTAACCCTTGCCTTTGCTTGCAAATGAAAAAGAAGACGAGAAAAAACCCTTTTAAGTGGATCGCATCCCTCCTTCACACGCTTTTTGTGTCCTGTTTTTTAGACACATAGCACACAGGTCAGTACACGATGGAAAACTCTATCCGACACATGTTTTTATCGTGTCCCAAAAATGGACATGACCAAAACATGTGTCGAAAACGTGTCATGCCTGTATTCATGTCCAGCATGATGACACGGGACACAGAGGCCTGTTTGGATGTGTCCAGTTTCTTATGTCACAAGATATCCATGTCCAGTACAGGGGTCATCTTCGTAGATGAATCCAGTATCATTAGCATCAACCATTTCTACGTCAAATTTGAAATCTCGGTGACTTATCTCATTTCAGATTTGGTATATGAAACTAAGTCATGAGAAATTTATTATTTCAGTTTCTATATTAAAGATGTTTTTCTTAAATGTTGGAAATTATAATCTTAGTGTTTCCTTATATGGTGCTATATCACAAGATATTAGGATTTCCTGTATCAATACTCTTATCCTTATTTACATCCACATATCCTTTATCTTGGTTTTTTAAGGTATAACCCTAAGCAATAGACATTGAATTAGAATTTGAAAAGTAAAAGATGACTTCAAAAGGTCTATGCTTAATGATTTTATAGCATTCAAATGGGCTGGAATAAGTGACAAGAACCTCAAGCAAATTTTCAAGAGAGTATTCTACAACAAGTTGGGAAAAAAAAGGGTTTGTTTCACCATACTTCCGAGGCAATTCTATCCAAAGACTCACTAAAATGCACTTCCCAAAAGTAGGAATAACGTTCATGCACATGAACCTGTAACAAATAATTGTCATCATACATGTCCTTGCATTTATTAATATACATAACATGCCTTTTAAATAAATATTGCTTTGAGTAGCGAGAGATCATATATTCTTACAATCTTGAAGTTCTGGCTATAGTACATAGTTTGCAAGGAAAATGTAATGAATTGTAAACTCTTACTTGCACATTTGGACCATGTTTTAGGCCTGATCAAACTATCCCAATGCCATATTCATGCATGGTACTTTTTTCTAGGGTAAATACAAAATATTAAGTATGACACATTTTTAAAATTGGCTTTTCCATGGCTCTTGAGAAGAGTGCCTAACAGGAAACTGCATGGGAAGATGGGTGAAAATATAAATTATCTTTTTTTTAATAATAGAGTAAATATAAAGAGTTCACCCAGGATTGTATTTCTTACTTTTTGAACTACTTACCAAACAATTACTCCTCCTAGTTTTCTGAGTTCTCCACCTTTCCTATCATATAATTTTACAGTTTACTACACTCCCTACCAAAAAAAATAATTGATATTGGACTAAGCCACATGAGTAATTCTCAAAGTGTTCATAAAATAAGCAAAACCAAATTCCACGTGACACGATGAGAAAGATTCCATCAATAATTATTTGCCCGTTGGATCTCCAGCTAAAATTTTAAGCCATGTATGTATCTGTTTGTAATAAATATAGAAACATGTATTAAATATTTAATTTTATTATCTTTGTGACCAAGAAAAGACCTTGTGATATTTAAAATGGAGTTAGCACTTAAACTTGTGAGTTTTCTATGGCAAAACCTTAAATTTATCAGGTCTACACAGTTCTGTGACACATTGTCCTGAAGTATCAAGCAGAATGCAAATCAAGGTATAAAGGAAAAAAGGAAAAAAACACAGAAAAACCCCAGTCTGGTCCAGGTTATGAGGAGTAAGGTGCATTAACCAGCTAGCCAATTCAAATCTTTAAAGGATCCAAGACTATATACTACTATCCTGATACCCATCTATCTTGACTCTTAGATATTCTTACAATTATTTTCCTAATCTGAAAGAAAGTTCCCATAAGCACCACACTTGCAAGAGAGGCCTTTGTTGTGCACTCGCCAAAGAAGAAGACATGCTGAAACCAATCTCTTTCTCCTTCTTAGCATCCTCTAAAATGTATTTATTTTCATCGATAAAATAGCTTGCTTCGCCATATTTCTCCAACCATAAGTGTGTGACAATGGGTTTGCCAGCAGCCATTGCTTCTAGAATGTTCCTTGTCGGAACAAACTTATCTATGACAAAGCGAGTAAAATCTGCAGGTGAAGTTGTGGCCTGACCTCCAAGCCTTGTCAATATCTGCCAACCAACGTCCCTTTTGTAAGAATGACTAGACCAATATTTATAAAATCATAAAAGTACTTAACACTTTAATAATACCTTCTGCTACTGCTTTACTAGATCATCATCCAATCCATGGCTAAACAAAACATGGACACTCCCTGGATCTCGTTTCTTTCAAGTAGAATATTTCAAGATAAATGATTGTCCTGTCTCAGATGCATCCAACCTTCCAAGTTCTCTTTTAAAAATTTATCTTGGTGTCCCTTTCTTCTTCAGTCCTTTTTTAGATGAATCTGTTGTCTCTAGACCATGTCCAGTAGAAGCAGGGGTTTTGACATCAATATCATGTGCAGGAATCTGGAATGTAAAGGGAGACCCAACATCTATAGAAGTACCATTAATTTGCACCTCATCTTTAATAGGCCCTAAATTGGCCAAAAATTTGATTTTTTGAGATTTTGTAAATTTTAGGGTTTTTAGATGCAAAATGCAGCCCTCAACTAACCCTGAAACTAGGTTTAGGAGAGGAGAGGGGTTTGGGACTAAGAGGGAAAAATCCACAATCATTATCAAATGGTGAGGCCTTTATAATATATAATTGAGGATTTAAGGAAACAATTTTATAACATAAACATTATAATATATAATTGACTCACTGAGATACATACAGCTTGAAAGAGTAGTAATGCCCCTAGCAACTGTCCATAGGGGAAGCATCCCTACGATAACAACCCACATCATCCGACAGGAAGCAAGGCTTGACAATTCAACATTTACAGAAATATATCACCATAACAAACATTGCCATATATCAGCACTAACACTTCATGACACAAAAATACATTTGACTTAACCAATGTTCTTAAGAAAGGACACACGCAACATGATAACAAATTTATTAGAACCCAAACCAAAACTGGAACTGGCACTAACCAAGTGTCAAACTAGGATTGGACAAGAACCAACCAAAAAACTATGTTGAAGAACTGGTTAGCTACAAAATACATAAATATGCAAATTACAATAAATATAGATAGCTATACATATTCATGTACAATGATGTATATCCAAACTATAAACATAGAGGTTCTAAAATAAGTCCAAAACCAGCATGCTACAACAAATAACTATGCATCATCAAAATCATCCCCTATACCAGGATCATTCTCAAACGGTGAGGCCTTTATAATATCCAATTGAGGATTTACATGTAAATTTTATAACAAAAAATTTCTAATATATAACTCAGTTTGTAACATATGTTCACCATATTTTGGAGTATACATATAGCTTAAAATAGAGTAGAGACACCCCTAGCTATAGTCCTTAGGGGAAGAATCACTATGATAACATCCCACATTTTCCATTGCGGAAATTATAAGGATTGACAATACAACATCTATAGAAATATGGCACCCTTCTTTCACAAGTTGGGGCAACTAACACCATAATATTCTAATCGATTCCAATTAACATCTATTTATAGCTATCAGATCCAATGTTAGTAGGATTTTTGTCGCTGTCCATGAGTAG
The DNA here is from genome assembly GCA_001517045.1 of Pseudotsuga menziesii. NCBI lineage: Eukaryota > Viridiplantae > Streptophyta > Pinopsida > Pinales > Pinaceae > Pseudotsuga > Pseudotsuga menziesii. Next base: position 238,003 of record LPNX011221092.1, on the reverse strand, counting down.
TTGTAAATGACAGGCTAGGTGTGTTATATACATGGAAGATGATCTATAACTAATTAAAGAGTTAAAATTATATAGAACATTGTAGTCAAGGTAACCATTTTAGGGTTTTTTTATTGTTCTAGAGAATATTGCATTTGAGTTGCTAGGTAGTATTGTGGTAGTAGGGAGTAAGAAGGTATGTGTCCATGAGGGAAGCATCCCCTGATTATGTACTTTGTTACTAAGAATACCATTAAAATTGGAATTCTTAGTTTTCTCCTCATTTTTGTTGTAAATTTGTTTAAAATATTGGATTAGACACTCCAGGATCAGCCATTAGCCCAAAGTAGGAGACCTATTTACTGAATACATGTGCATTGGACTAGTTATCTAGACAACCATGTCAGCTTGCAAAGACATGTTCTTTTATGAAGACAGTTGGCATATCTATTGATAGAGTTCCCTGATACACAATCTATTTGGATGCCCACCTATCTTCTCCCTTTAAAAAACAAGATATACATTAATAAAATTATCTTATCTTTATCTTATCTAGTAGAGATACACTCAGATATTTTAATTTTCACAAGATAGACCTCTTATCCCAAATTGGATTTCTATTATGAGCACTTCCACATGATCTCTGACGGCCTCATTGTTTATCCTACCTCCAGTATACTTTGATATTGGGTAGCTTTGAGTATGTGCATACCAGTTGAGTGTGGAGGCTGGCCATCATATTCCTGGAAAAATAAAGATTTCTAGGATATGTTCCATGCAAGAGGTGGAGACAGTATGAATACCAAAAAAATCATGTCACTGAGTTGTCCAGACTCCCTTCTTCAAATCCCCCTTGTACAAATCAATTGCCCATGAATTATTCTACATGTTTGGTTTTTCAACAATGGCATGTCATATTAATTCCAGAAAACACAGTGCTAACCTAACATGTTTATTTCACTCAGCAACTATGCTGCTCATAGTTGGCCTGAAAATCTAGCAGTCTCCAACGCTTGAACATCTTAGAGTTTTCATCCAGCAAATATATGCCACCTGAAATAGAATTCTCCCAGTAAATATCATCCCCATCAACTTCTTTGAAATCACCTACATTTTTAATGTATGTTGCAGGTCTGATAGTTCTCCCACTATACACTCTTTGAAAATTCGCAAATAATGTTTTGTTGTCCAGTGATGTCCAACACCCAGGGGCCAGCACACACTACGCAACATAGAAAATTCACTTCCTTGAATTTATTGGTAATTTTCATGCTGATACAACAAAACATTATCTGAAAATATCAGCTACAGCAAAACATTATGCCTAAAAATATGAAAAATCACACACAGATTTGTTCCAGGTTAGTTTGTCCAAGATTTCCCTCTTCCCACATCAACAAAAATTTTCACAGCCACCCTAACATCAGCACACAACTGACACAAAGACAGGAGCATCACCAATATTTGGTTTTTATTTGCAATGAGAAATTCACACTGCAGAATGTCCAACTTATGGTCCTATAAAGATGTTCTTCACACTTCTGTACAAATCACTTTTCTAAAGCTTTGGACCCTAGGTATATTTAAACAAACTGAAAATAAGAATTGACATTATGCATTCATAGTTATGACCTTCAGACATCATGCCAATTCACCCTGCCCAAAATTCAGGATAAATTTTCAGAAATTAGAATTACACTAGAAACTCCTTTGCACTAGGTATTACAATAATGTGGCAGATTATCTCAGCATCTCCCTGAAATGCTTACCCATGCATTTAGATTTTGGAAGCTCACCTCTCCTTTGTTTTCCTGTCTATTAATCACAGCATGTATCTTTTTACTCAAATATGCTATTATTGATTTGTAGAAAATGTTGCTTCTACCTTGAATCTGTTATGGAATGCTCGATCTCCCAAGCATTAACCTCTACAAAATTGATTGTGTATTTAAAAAAAATGCTTTCTCAAATTATGCCCAGGTTGGTTGTATTTCTCTTGTTCCTTTTGATAACTGGTCAGTTTTCAATCTTCTTTTTTTCTTGAAATCATTTACAGAACCCTTATGTATATCCACCTCTTCATCATTTTTTGCTTCATAACCTCCATAACTAACTTTTGTTCCATGCATTTCCGCTGGGTTCATATTGCATGTTCGCCTAGTAAAGTGTCCTACTCCTCTGAGTTTTCTCTCGAATCAATGAAAATTCATTTTTAATTTGTTATCTCCACATCACCTCCCAAATTAACAACTTGAAGATAGAGCTTCTTGAATCTTAGGTTCAGCTATTATTTCATCACCATAAATGATTATGGTTCAACTATTATTTTATCACCATAAACAAGCATAATATGGGTGAGAAATACAAGATATATTCACGTAGCTTATTGCAACACCCAAAGATACTAGGACACAACATGATTCAGACTTCTGTGGGTTGCCTCATCAAACAATGGTTGCTAGTTTAGCCTCCATCAAGTCACGTTAGTTTAAGAAGCCTCAAGGCATTCGATCAACATACAAAACAAGCATGACAGAAACCTTAAAACATTCAACTGATCTCGCACACACACATATATTAGAGAACTTAAAAGCATTTGCCTAATATAGAAGGAAACATAAAGAAGATTTAATTCATTCATGATTCATCCCCTACTTTGGGACTGGCAAACCAAGTTGTCCACAATCTCAGGGGCTTAAAATGCCAAGGCTTCCTTCACAATCTTGTATAAAGAAAAAAATGATTAATCGAAGTTGATGCATCGACCAAATCCAACTGGTAGGCAGGGAAGGCAGATTGGGACATTAAATAACATGGGATATTTACAAGATATGGCTTGGGACCTTAAGCAACATGGGAACTTGAGAAGGTGTGGTTTACTTTTATTAAACCTGTGATTTGTTTTTTAATTACTTTGAGAAAGAGGCCTCAAGGGATGGATTGAATAGAGTAGACTTCCTTCAGCTTGGATACTGAGGTCTGATAGGTAACTAAGATGTAACTATTCTTCCAAAATCATCTGGGAATTGCACATTCCTCATCGTTACATATAGTCTTTTACTTAAATAAATAAATTGTATTTAAAATAAAATAAAAAATCTCTTACCAATAAGAGTTGATTCGATGAGTTGAGTCTTGGAGCCATTAGAGGGGATTGAATGCTTGGCATGTGTTCATCTCCCTTTGCGATGCATTTTTCCCTTCATTATGAATACAATTCAAATTGGTAGTCTCAAAATTCAACTAAGAACGTCCCTCCATGAATGCTACATCAGAAAACAACAGGTCATGGATGCCCAAACACAATCTACAAATTCAAACTTTGCAAAGTTCTGGGTTCGCCATTCTAAAACCCATGAGCATATGTAAGGTGCCAAAACACTGGGAAGTGAAACTAAAATTAGGAACAAAAAGTCAAATGGATTCAAACAATGATAGTCATGATGCATGGTTTACCTACTCTGTCCGTCTTTTGGTCTAATTCAGATTAATATAGGCCTAATTATAGAAACATGTATTGGCGGGGAATCAGTTNAGTCAAATGGATTCAAACAATGATAGTCATGATGCATGGTTTACCTACTCTGTCCGTCTTTTGGTCTAATTCAGATTAATATAGGCCTAATTATAGAAACATGTATTGGCGGGTAATCAGTTAATGGGCATAAATTGCCTCAATGAAAGCATGGAATCTTATAGAAGAGAATGTTTTCGAGGGCTCTGCAACAGAAATAATGTGTTTTTTATTTTTGCAGGCAAAGCGTAGGGCACAAGGATTCATAGCATCCTTTATTTTTTATTTAATGAAAAACCCATTATATTGTCCTTGTTGATGTTTTTACAAGTTGCGCCCCTATGTCCGATACTTCTGTATGCAAATGTTTATTCCAAAAACCATCCTCTAATAATACAATACATCAGCAGAGACTACTGTATGCAAATGTTTATTCCAAAAATCATCCTCTAATAATACAATACATGGGCAGAGACTACATCTCACAATCAATGGGATTAATATGAGGAGTATATAATTGTATTTCTTTAAAAATAGTTCATTCACCTATATGCATCACCAGTAATGCAGTTTGCTTGCCTATTGTGCCCCGCAGTTCCATTGCCCTATCCAGCCCGCCATGTTGTTATGTCGTTTCATTCCGCCATATCCCCATGTCCGTCTACCCATTCAAAAACCCAAGCCATAAAACTAAAGGTGTAAGCCGTATCCTTTTGGTTGGTGCCCTGCCCATTTCTGAAACAAAGAATGTTCCAAGCCGGACGCAATGAATTAATCCCCTCCAAACAATAATTAATTCAGAATAAAAGAAAGGCTAATTCCATATATGGTTTAAATAGTTATGTTATTGAAACTTGAAAGTAAGATTAAATGAAAAAATGATTTTAAGATTAATTATGGAAATATTATTAACAACTATATATATATATATATATATATAGAGAGAGAGAGAGAGAGAGATAGATAAAAGTAAGAGTCTTATTTCAACTTGTTAAACCAAAAAATAATGAAGCTAAGGCAAGGTCTATCCATACCAATTCATAATAAGTAGAGGCATTAGTTGTATGTGAAGGACTCTTCATTATAAAGGATTAAGGTATTCTTAATATAATATTCATATGGAATTCAACCATTATCATTCGATCACTTTTGATGGGAAATCCACCTTCAAAGCCTCATAGCCTACCATGACCTTCGCATGGAGTGGGAAGTTAGGGTTAAATGCCCTCAACATTCCACCACTCCTCATTTCATGTGGCTAGTGGTATTTTCTCTTTTTAGCATCTCATTTTATCCTTGTATGTGTGATATTTTATGTTATCATGTTAAAGGATCAATGCTTGTCCAATATTACATGGAAATTCATGATGGGTTTGGGGATATCAAGAGACTGAAGCTAGTTCTCATTGACTCGAGGTGGATCTATGTGTTTTGGTTAAATGTCTATGGGAAGATTCTCACTCTAGGATTACTATGGTTCTTGGTAGAATTTGGTATATGTCAGGAGATTTCAGTTTTCTCAGAGGCACACACTACAAGGAAAGCTCCCTCCTAGTGGAGGATTTTAGTGTTTGGAGAAATTTATCAAAAGAAAATCTAATAGAGGTGTTGGAAAAATTTGTAATGATTATTCATTATATCTAAAAATTCTAGGCGACCAGAGGTTATAGCGGATGTTTTTTTATTCAATGCACATATATCGCCCATATGCATCAGTGTGCCTAAAACCAAGTTGCATCGATGCATAAAATTTACATACAACACACTATGCATTAAATTTAAATACAACTCATTCCATTGGTCATTAAATTTATATATCACATGTGCCTTAAATTTAGGCCATGATGGAAGGGAAGAAGGTGATTTTGACTCTAGAGCTACAGAATTCGCGGCCCGCCTCTTCAAGAACCTCCAGGTTCTCTCCAATGTTGTTTTGTCCATGGCAGCACTGGCAATTAAATACCCAAATTATAAACCCTCAACAATGGTGAATAGACATCACAATTTCCTCAATGGGTATCAATAGTGGCCTAATAAATGCCAAAAATGCCTCCAAACCCAATTCACAACTACTTGCCCCTCACAACCCACCAAACCCTCAAAAATTGTGAATATGCATCACGATTTTCTCAATGGGTATCAAAGGTGGCCTAATAAATGATCAAAAGTTCCACCCAATTCACACTACTTGCCCCTCATAACCCACCAAATCCTCTTGGCCTCCAGCCAATGCAAAATATTTGGCCCAATGGTCTGTTTGGATAGGTTATTTGGCACCAATGGGATGGTTGAGTAGTCATCCATGGAATTGAAGGAATTGGAGGATGAAATCTCCATGGGTTCAGGAAAATCGACTAGGAATGCAGTCAAACAGAGGTGGGTCGAGAGTTGTTGGGTTGAGAGCTTCATTTGCATATAGATTTTTTGTTTAGTTATATTTTCATATGTGTTTTATTATTATTATTATTATATGAATTATGTTAATTTGTTATATATTATAATTTTTTTAATAGTTATTATAAAACTTGTTTAGTTTATAAAATAGGATTAATATAAAATATAATTAATTTGTGTTTAATTATATAAATATAATATTCGTTTGATTATTATATAATAATTTTTTTAATGGTATTTTTGTTATAGTAGTATATATAATAAACTTGGATCAAGGACGTTGGTCGAGAAGAGTTGTGCACACCATGAATCAAGTGGGTGGTGACATCAGATGCAAAATTTACCTGGCCACTAATGCAGAAAGGAGGTTTAACTTGATAGTGATCATAAGGAGAGGTCATCACTGCATTATACGTATTATATTTTGCGAGGTCAGGCCTATAAGAGGTCGAGGAATCAAAATATTTACCTAAAACTCTGAGATGGGCCGAGGTCGGGCATCTACCTTTAATGCATATGGATCTGAGACTAGTTATGGGTAAGCACCCTAGTTTATAATTGAGTCATCGATTGGTTAAAATATTTTTCTTGGTGCTTCCACTGGTTCAATTAATGGATCAACTACTATGACATTTAAAGGAACTAAGCCTGGTGAAGCTATGTCGACTGGTTCAGCTAGTTCTATAGTCACGGATCATGATAGCTATATTGAAGTTAGAAAAGCACCTCAGTATGGGACTTGGGACTCTTACATTGAAGGATCAACAACTAGCTATGATGCTTCTAGGTATCGATATGGTACCAGTTCTACCTAATTTCTAATTGTAGGAACCTATATTTCCTTTGGTGCTTAATAGTTTGCTTCAATAGTGTAGTATGGATAAACATGGTCAAGAGCAATTTTGTGTAATTCCTTTGTTGGATCTCTGAAGATCGAGGTGCATGAAACCATTATAGAAAAAAAAAGGATTTACCAACATATATATCATCTGGGATTTGTGATCCCAACTATATTATAGCTAGAAAGCAATATGAATGTCTAAAATTAGCACATCGTCTGCAATAATCCACAAAACCCTAACACTATCCTGGACACCTGGAAAAAACACTAGATATTCCTAACCCCACAAATTCCATTTTGGATTCATAATTGTTAACCTACACATGGTGGGAGATAGAAGGTAGACAATTTACAAAATTTACACTTCATTGTCACAATTGCAATTTTCCTTGAAACAATTAAAAATGACTAATTCATATTCTTCTAGCTAGTCATTTTTTATGCCGTGACTAAATTGGTCATTTATGTTAGTCATTTTTAACTTTGTCACTTATTATCTAGTCATATTTGTTAACTCGTGACTAAATTAGTCATTAAATTTAGTCGTTTATAGTTGGGTCAATCAAAATTGTTCATATTTAGTAGTAAATCACTTGAAAAACCTGTGGTGACTAGGTTTTTTAGTCACATAGTCACTAATTTCTCATTTTTTACTAGTGGTGGGAATAGGAATGAAAATGCCAATTCTAATGACAAGAACGCCTGAAATGCTGGGGGGAACAAGCAGTCTAAACGTAAGGTTAATTTTCCTTGCAATTTGTGTAAGGATGACCACCTCACTCACTTGTGTCCTCAGATAGAAGAAGCCTCGAGGTTCATAGCGCAGGGCCCAACTGTGTTGACCAACCATTTACCTCATAATCAAAACATGAACTCGAGGACCCATGATCACTCTGGTGGAGATCAAGATCCACCGAAGCTAGTACTGGTCATGGTTGCATCAATATGGTGCGTGCTACTAAGGTTGTGACTCGTGTGAAGGACTATGGTTCATCACAACCACACCTTGGAAAGGAACCTGCTCCACTCGAGAGTCCTTATGTATTGAAAACACTGTGGATAAACCTAAATTTGCACCTCGCATGACTAAGGGAGTCCTTAAGTGTTCAGGGCACAATCCTAATGCCTAAGCTGCCCAGAACTATTATGTTGTCGAGGATTTGGGCCACACTCCTTGTGCGATGTCTACACTCGAAGTACTTCAGAGTTGTCCTTCACAAAGGAAGGCTTTTCTTTCTGCTCTTGGTTTTAACAATGATAACTCTTTCTCTATCATCAAATTTGAAACCGCGGGACTACAGCCTCGCTTGCCTTACTATGTGTCTCTCTTGATTCATGTAGAATATCTTAACATGACCATCAAATGCACTGTGATTGACAAAGGCGATGTTGCTTCTGTGATGTCTTTGGCGTGTTGGAAGGGTTTGGGCTCCCCCAAGTTGTCTAAATCTGCTACCATGTTGACTGCTTTTGGTGGTATATTGTTTTGGCTGCATGACATTCTTCCTTCTCTTAAGGTCCGTTTGGGAGGGAAGACTGTCGCAATTGAGTTCAAGGTGGTTGATGCACCCCTTGACTACAATCTGTTACTAGGTAGGAATTGGATGTATAGTATGCAAGCTGTAGCTTCTTCTCTATTTCGAGTTGTATGCTTTCCATTTAATGGGAAGATAGTTACAATTGATCAAATGTCATTCAATAATTCATGTGTTACCACATCTTCGGGAGCTTCTGTCCCGATTGTCGAGCACTCTCAGCCGGCAACTGGGAGTGTGGGTGTTGGCATGTATCCATCCCTTATGGGATCCTTTAGTTTTCTTGCACCTGTTCTTATGATTAGGTCTAGTTCCGGTGAGGCTTCGTCATCATTGCATTCGGTGTCTTTTCGCACCACTCATATAGAAGATCCTTGGATTCTTCCTACACCGAGTCCTTTGTGTGAGCCTATCGGAACAGACGTGCCATTGCCTGCAGCAATTATAGCATATCAAGTGAATCTTGAATGTGTTGTAGAGCCTAGTCCTTCCTCTTCGCAGACGAAGGAGGAGGACCCATATGTGCTGCCTGCATGGGCAGTTGAGTCTTCTCACATGCGTGACTACCTTGATAGTGTTTTTCCCCTAGATGAAGCTATTGTTGAGGCTATGTCTGGGGTTGAGCCACCTTGGGAAGAGTTGCATCATAGATATTATTTTCTTCCTGATATTGATGTTACAGAGAGAAATTCTTATGGCTTGGGGTACCACAACAGACAGCTTGAGTACTCCAGAAATCAATCATTTCCAATATGCAAGAGAAATCAAATATCTAACACTAAAGTATCAAAACTCGTACCTTATTTCAGATGGTTGAAGTAGATCCCCATTGAGCTTTCCAACTCCAGCTTGAATTGATAAATTACTTCCTTAACAATCAGTAAACAAGACAAGCATGCTATATATATTGGTGTTAGATCTACTCTAGCATATATAATCAACAACGTATAAGCATTTGAAATTATTCATGGATAAAATATTCATTCAAACATACATTATTGGATCGGAAAATATATTTCTATTACTATAAAATCAAAGATTACAATGAATACAACCTCTGTCGGCACGTTTGCAAATTGGAGAAACTAAATCCCCCACTTGGGCCTCCACCACCTCAATCCTCCATCTCTCGATAGCAAGCTCACAATCAAATGGCAAGCTTGGGAAGAACACCAAAGTGCTCCAAGGGACAAAGGGATGCAGACTCAAGCATAAGTTTCGTCAACAATGGACTATAGTTTCTTTGCTCTCAATTCTCACATATTATTTAATGTATCCAAAGGGTTCCTTATATAGCTCTTCAATGGGGCAATGAAGGGTTGAATCCAAGTGATCTCAAGGCATATGGAAGGCCAGGAGACAAGTGAGTCGGATCCATGTCAAGGAAAAATCCAAAATAATTTGGCCTTTTGCACACATCCCAATGTACACAGTTTTAGGGGTCAAACCCGCGTATATACGCAAGAAAGGGTTTAAAAGTCACGTATAGCAATTTAAGCATGTTTTTAGGGATGATCTTGGAAACATCAAAGGTATAAAAAAGGTCCATGGGGTCCAAAGAGTTTGCAGAGGGACAGGGGAAGGCCATACAAGTGTGATTCACCAGGTGTGGTAAAATCAGCTATAATAGATGCCCCCTAATGTGTGAGGTCAAAGGGTTCATATGATGGCCGAAATACATTATAAGTCCATCCCAGAAGTGGAGTGATGAAGAACCCAGTGGAAGACCAGCCACCCAATCATCATAGTACAATGGTACAACTCTGCATATAACTGCAAATACATATAGCAGTCCCGGATACATAAGAGTACAATGGCCATGAATAGGTATGATACAAAATATGACATAAGTGGTCATCACCATGCACAATATACATAGATCAGAATCTCCATGATGAAGATATACAGAGGATCAAGATCTCCATAATGGCTGAAGATATACAATGGATCAAGATCTCCATAATGGCTAGAAATTCCTGACATATACTGGAATCAAGTCATGAGAGCTGAAATCTCATGAACATTGGCACGATCAAGGAGGTAGCATATAAGAGATGCCACCAATATGGAAGGTATTCTACACAAACCACTATGAGTACAAGTCCTACTATGTGAATAGAGGTGTCAAGGTCGAACATAGTAGTCCATCGTCTGATTACCGGTCATTGATGTATACCGTTAACAGCCGCGAGATCACCCACCGATAATGATAATGGGAATCGAGGTACTAGAGTGCAAACTAACAAGTGTGAATAAATGTGTTGAGGAAGAACACTTGAGAGAATCCATCGATTAGGGGAAATTGATGTATTCCCAAAGAACTGTCAATGGCAAGAGAACCTGCCACTGATGACTGCAAGTCTCAAGGCACTAAAAAATGACTCTAGATTCCAATCCCAGAATAAATGATCTGAAGTCGATGGGATGAAATCCGCTGGAAGGAGGGCATTAAGGCATTCCCCATCATCCAAAACAAGGTACTCACCAAAGCTATATAATATGGAAGGACTTGACCATAAGGTGCATGAACCAGTAACTGTACCGGGAATGGCCGACATGCAAAGTCAAGATAACTGAGGAATGGCCGACTCAGGTTTCAACTTTCTTCGAACAAGAGAAAAATGGCGAATGGTGATTGAATGTAGGTAGCATAGACTTAATATACAAAACTGGGACATCTCTGTGACATAGGAGGCATTGACAGAGGCTCCATAGGGACTGGAAGCTTAAATAGTCGGTGGAGATAAATTCAGATAAATGAGTACAACTCCTAAAGTCAAACTATAAACCCAACCAATGGATGTGATATACAGTGCTCTATTCAAAGGCGATAGAACTCGACAGCTGCCAAAGATAACATATTTCCTTGTCCGGCTTTTTGGTTTTTTAAATTTTTTTGTACTTTTTCAAGTATTTAAAAATCTTGAAAAAGAATAAAATTGCTTTATAGTTATAGACTAGGAGGAGATGAGTGTCATATGGGAAAAAAAACTAGTTCCAAGTAGTGGAACATACCTATGCTCAATGCAAGGATACATGTGTAGGATAGTGACACTCGGGGGAAAGTCCCCTCCCCGTAAAATAGGGGATCAAGCTGCAAATGATATTAAATATGGCTTTGCATGGATAGACATGAGACAAGCTCGGGCTATATGGCTGAAACTCTAAGTCAGGGAAGCCGATGTAAAGCTCAAGAAGGTAGGAAAATCTCATGATAATGCAATTACAACTTGACATAAGGGAGTCCTGAGGGAAATAGGCCAGCAAAATATCAAGAGGAGTATGAGGCTCTTGCGAAATGTCATGGCAATACTATACAACGGACTCCCACACCCTAATGGACAAAATGTCAGCATGGGAACCAAATGAAAATAAGGCACTAACTAGGGTACCCATGTAAGGCCAAGATATACCATTCACATCATGCCACTTCTAAAACAACGAGAAGGTTCCGTGACATAATAGAATGGGTTCATACCTAAGGCTATAATGAAATGGTCATAAGGTCATGCAAAATGCAAACAAGAGTAAAACCTAACCTATATGCTAGTTTAAATATCATACCTATAACGAGCATGAACAAGTCAAAGTAACGATCGAAACGGCACTCAAAATGGTCTCCTACATCATAAATTAGTCCAAAAATGGTCCAAAAGGATTAGAAACGGTCCAAACTATAGAAAAGAGGGTAAAAATTTTCAAAAATTTGAAAATTTTCTATAAATAGTTTGAAAATTTTCTATAAATAGTAAAAAATTCAAAACATTATATAACATTTGAAATTTTTACCCAATTGAGTTCAGAACTTTAATAGCGAATTCCAGTAGATCCAGCAGGCGGAATCCACTACCGTTTTTTCCATGTACTTATTCATGCCCTCCTCTTTCATTTTCATGCAAATTTGATCAATTTCCATGGTGCATTTAGGATTCTAGGCCAGTCTAATATGCGTTCCTTGGACCACACGAAAATCGAGGATTTTTCACCATATAGTGCTGGATATACGCGGAAAAGACCTCAAAGTCACGTACATACGCGGCTGTTTAGCAAACACTCGCGTATGCGGCCGCGTTCATTGTTTTTTAAGTGTTCTAATGGATCAAACTTAAATTTTATGTGCAGGATGGTCCTAGAATGGAGAGAACACGAGCACAGTGATGTAAAAGGGGCAGTAAGGGCAGATCTAATGGCTCAACAAGCTTTGTAGTCATGCGGGCTCTACAAGTTTTGGTGTCTTGGTGGTATATGGGCCAAACCAAGACTACTGCAGATGCTAGTAGACTACTGGGATCCAGACTTAGAGTCATTCCAGATAGATGGGACATCCCTCACCATAGAAGTGGAGGAAATATACTTTATTACTCAACTTTATCGATGAGGGGAAGTGGTGAACTATGCTCTCGCGGGCCCGGAGGTGGCCTGACCATAGATGAGTACATAGCAGTGTACTGTTATCCGGACATGGAGAAGGTGGGGGTTCAGAGCCAAAATAACTCCATACAGGTGCTAAGCCTAAAGGCCATTCTACTAACACTGGGTAGGATAGCGGGGATAGCCTCACTCCACTAGGCCTCATGGCCATTGATGTTCTTTGTCGTGGAGTGCATGAGGCACACAGTTTATGACTGGAGTACGGCATTGTTGAGCAACATGAAACAACAGCTCAGTGACTGCAAGATGGGTAGGGTGTGAAACTTCGATTTTAGTAGCATACTGAGCATGTTCTTCTTCGAGCGTGTTCTGAGATTGAGCCCTAGAGTTGACGTTCCCCTACAAGGGGTACAAGATCCGGCCCAACGACATTGGGCAGATGCGATGCACAGACTGGGTGGAGGTAGGGTGTCCAACCCATATCCAGCTAATTTCTTTCCATGGTGGTGATGACAGATAGTTGCCATTGATGATTACCCCTATGCGGGGATACATTTTCGGGGAGACCCCGACATGCCGCTACCACTAGGATCGACATACGGCGACATTGTTAATGAACCTCGACCCTCTTTTAAAATTTTTGGGTTATTTAATTTTTGTGTGTTTTCTGATTATGTGGAATCAAAAGACAATTTTTTGGGTGACAATACATAGTGACATCCTATCATATGCATGTAGATGTAGGACCACGGTGGCTTGAAGGCTTCCCTCGTCATAGACGAAAGGGAAGAGGGGATGACATTACAGGTGTGGATGCGAAGCGAATGCTCCAAAGCATTCATACCAACTTCGTGAGGCTGACACATAGAGTACCCATGGCGTAAGTCGAGGACTTGCTTGAGGCCATGCAGCGCCAGGTGGTGGGTGTACCAAGAGCATGGGTGCAGCTATTTCAATGGCTAGCTAGAGCCATGGTGACATTCCACGATCACAACCCCCCTCCTCCTCCACAAGCTTAAATACCTAGGAGTGATACATTTTGTAATACCGTGTATTTATATTTTGGTGGCTCGAGAGCCCCATTTTTGTATTATGACACTATGTATTACCACATTTTCGATGTTTATAAAAATCTTTTATGATGATCGATTTATTTATTTACATGCATAAAAATTTATGTTTGTGATGAGCTTATTGTCTATGAAACAGATGCCAATCTAACACATAGTTATCATATGAGTCAGCAACTTGATTATTAATTCTTGGAACATGTATGTATGTTATATTGTCAAATTTTTTTTCTAACAATCTCATACGTAAGACTCTTCTTAATAATGCCGGATCCCTGACATGGTACAAACCATTAAGCTGTGACACTACTAACCCCGAATCAATATGTACCTCAAGAGAGAGAACACCATGTGAAATGGCATCTCGTAGAAGCTTGATAACGACACTGTACTCAACAACATTGTTTGAAGAGGGCCATAAACATACACCTCCTGAAGACAATACCTGACTTGTAGGAGTATAGATCACCCAAGCAGCAGAGGCTGAGTGTTGAGTGTGACGGCTCGCACCATCCACGAATCCTATGAAAGTGGAAGATTCCATTAACATCTGCCAAAATAAATAGAAACTAATCACAAAACTGATCACCATAAGAAAAGACCTACCTATGCAAAACTGTACAATAATATACAATAGTCATCCTTGGTGAAAATCATGCATAGAATTTTTAAGATAAATCCCATTTCTAGGCTCCGCCAAGGCTGTTCCCTCATAATCCACTAACTCATAAGCACCCTTCTCTAACACACATTTAACGACGTAAGGACCACGACACATGGGGTTAAACTTTCCTACCCCCAAGGGTTCTTTCGATTGATCCCACAAAAGGACCAAATCTCCCTCACTAAACCTCCTTGGATGGACAAAATTATCGTACTGGACCTTAACGCGACACTTATTCACTTCTAGAGCCACCAAGGCATCTCGGCACTGCTCATCAAGTTGCTCTAAGTGGACCAAATGCTCCTCCAATGGGGAAGTGTCTGGTAAGAGCTCTATGGCTAGCTTCAAAGAAGGAATCTTGCACTCAACCGGCAATACTGACTCCACTCCATGTACAAGTTGATATGGAGAAAAACCCGTGGCATTCTTAACAGTGGTTCTATAAGACCACAAAGTAGGATATAACATAATGTGCCAATTCATCTTGCTTTGTGCGATGGTTCGTTGGAGAATGGATTTGAGTGATTTGTTCACTACTTCAACCTGTCCATTCACTTGAGGGTAGTAAGAGGAGGAATGCTCTTTCTTGTACCCTAACTTTGAGGCCAATTCTTCCATCATACGATTCTGAAAGTGCATGCCATGGTCAGTGACAAGATCCTTTAGAATACCGAACTGAGTAATAATCTGGTTGAATACGAAGTGTGCAGCTGTCTCACCGTCGGATTTAACTATAGGCATAGCCTCAGCCCATTTCGTGAAGTAGTCAATAGCCACTATGATATGATGATGTCTCCCAGCTGAAGCTAGGTTGCAATCCATGAAATCAAGCCCCCACTTAGTGAAGGAACCGGCGATGATGATGGGATGTAATGGGGCAGGTCGCGAGCACATATTCCGTGCAAACACCTGGCAAGGGTGGCACTTCTTGACCGCATCTACACAATCTTTAAAGATCGATGACCATAAATAACCTGCTCTTAATATTTTTTGGGCTGTAGAAAGCCCAGATAAATGACCACCATATGACCCTCTATGGAAATCATTTAGCACAAGCTCAGCCTCCTCATGAGTTAAACAATGACGTAAAATGGAATCTACCCCACGGCGGTACAAGGTGTTATCCACTATGAGGTAATTCTTGGATACGTGATGTAATCGTCATCGTTTATCCCGTGAGAGGTGAGTAGGGACCTTCAATGTTTGTAAATATATGATAATGTCTCCATACCATGGATCCAAAGTTGAGATTAAGAAGATGTGCTCATCGACAAACGTATCTTCACAAACCATCTCCTCCTCCTCATTTGGGAAATCCAATTTAAGCTTCGCAAAAATTAATGATTTCTTCGATTTTGCCGAAACAAACTCGAGATGGAACTCTTGCAAGATGGAAATTAATTTATTATACTTTCCCCCAATCATCCTTCGAGTTAGGATGAATTGAAATGGATTGACATGGGCTACAAACAAGGTTTGGCGAAGGAGAATATAATGTCTCAACCGTTGAACCGCATGTATGGAAGATAAGGCAAGCTTCTCAACATGGGAATAACGGACTTCCGCATCAATAAGGTTCCAGCTCAGGTAGTATATGACATGCTCTTGGAGCTCCTCATCCTCTTGAACTAAAACCATACCAATCGTCTCCATGGACGCAGCCACATAAAGTAGGAAGTCACGGCTATAGTTGGGTGGACTAATCACCGGGGCCGATGCCAAGGCTCATTTAAGCGCATCAAAGGAATCCTGGGCTTGCTCATCGCAACAAAAGGTGGTGTCCTTTTTCAAAATATGCATAAAGCCTCTAGTCAAATTGGCAAAGTTGACAATGAATCTCTGTAAGAAGTTTTCCATGCCTTGCAAACATTGAAGATGTCTAATGTTTTTCGGGGGAGACAACTGAAGTATTGCCTCTACCTTCAAAGGGTCGACTCTTATACCCTCCTTGGAGACAATGAACCCTAATAAGAGACTAGACTTCATGCAAAAGATGCACTTGTGAGGATTTAGCCTGACCAAATAATGGCGGCACCTTTCGAACACTAATCTCAAATGATAGGAATGACACATTCTCATATGAGAATGAGTAGCAAGGTCATCCAAAAATACTTCAATAATTGATTTGAGATCATGGCAGATCAAGGTCATAGCCCACTAAAAAGTGGCTCCGGCATTCTTAAGGCCAAAAGGAATCTTTCGATATGCAAAGGTTCCCCAAGGAAAAGTAAAGGAAGTCTTACGTTGGTCCCCAGGTTTAATTTGTATCTGATTGTATCCAAAAAAGCCGTCCATAAAGGAAAAAACCTTGCTACCCACACACTCATCCAAAATTTGATCAATAAATGGTGTGGGGAAATTGCCTTTAGGACAGGCACGATTCAAGTCACGGAAATCAGTGCATATATGGATCGCTCCCTGCTTCTTATCCATTGGAACAGGATTTGAAACCCAATCCATCAAGGGAATGGGATAGATAAAATCGGCTTTCAAGAGCTTTTATATCTTTGCCTTAATCGTGGGTGCTTTCCTAGGATTGACTGCATGCAAGCATTGTCGAATAGGCTTAGCATTGGGATAAGTTTTAATCTCATGTTCAACAATGCGAGGGTCGATACCTGGCATTTCATTGTAAGACCAAGCAAAGATACAATGAAATTCTTTAAACAGCTCGGTGTATTCTTGAATCTCAGCATGGAAACATTCTGCCCCAATATAGACATTCTCAATCTTTCTAGGATCGCGAGAGATATTGTTAAGAATGGTAGGATATATATTTTCCATGTTCCCATCAGCCATCGGACCAGGAGAGCTTAATGGAACCATGGGACTACCAATTCTCTCACTAAGAACCTCCCTAAAGTCCTCGCACTCCAAGCGGTCAAGCTCGAGAAGAAAATAAGATCTATGATGCAACTCTTCCCAAGGTGGCTTAACCCCTAACATGGCCTCAATAATCGCTTCATCTGAAGGAAAAACACTATCAAGGCAATCATGCGCGTGAGAAGATTGAACTTCCCATGTAGGAAGCACATACGGGTCCTCCTCCTTCATCCATGAAGAGGAAGGAATAGGCTTTGTAACACTCCCAAGATTAGCTTGATAAGCTACCATAGTTGCAGGCAATGACACGTCTGTCCAGATGGGCTCACTCAAAGTATTCGGTGTAGGAAGAATCCAAGGATCTTCCATGTGGTTCATGTGAAAAGACACCGATATCACAGATGTCGAAGATTCACTGGAACTAGAGCCTATCATAAGGATAGGTGCAGGACAACTAAATATTCCCATAAGGGATGGATACATGCCTACACCCACACTCCTAGTTGCTGGCTGAGAGTGCTCTACAATCGGGATCGAAGCTCCCGAAGATGCGGTAACCGACGAATTCTTGAATGACATTTGATCAATCGTAACTATCTTCCCATTAAATGGGAAGCATACAACATGAAATAGAGAAGAAGCTACGGCTTGCATACTGTACATCCAATTCCTACCCAGCAAGAGATTATAGTCAAGGGGTGCATCAACCACCTCGACCTCTATCGCAACGGTCTTCCCTCCCAAACGGACCTTAAGGGAAGGAAGGATTCCATGCGTCCTAAATGATCTCCCATCAAAAGAAGTCAACATGGTAGCGGATTTAGACAACTCGAGGGAACCTAAACCCTTCCAACATGATAAAGACATCACAGAAGCAGCAGCGCCTTCGTCAATCACAGTGCTCTTGATGTTCATGTTAAGACATTGTACATGAATCAAAAGAGACACATAATAAGGCAAGCGAGGATGCAGTCCCGCGGTTTCAAATTTAATCATGGAGGAAGAATTATAATCATTCACACTAAGGGTAGAAAGCAAAGCCTTCATTTGCAAAGGACAACTCTGAAGTACTTCAAGTGCAGACATCGCACAAGGAGTGTGGCTCAAATCCTCGACAATAGAATAGTTCTGGGTGGCTCGGGCATTAGGATTGTTTCTCGAACGCTTAAGGACTCCCTTAGGAATGCGAGGTGCAGATTTAGGTTTATCCAGAGGTTTTTCAATACACAAAGGAGTCCCTGGTGGATCAGGTTCCTTTCCTGGGTTGGATAGTGACAAACCATAGTCCTTCACACGGGTCACAACCTTCGTAGCACGCACCATGTTGATGCAACCATGACCACTAGCCTCTAGCTGATCTTGATCAGCACCAGACTGATCATGGGTCCTCGAGTTCATGTTTTAATTGTGAGGTAAAGGGTTGGTCAGCACAGCTGGGCCCTGTGCTAAGAATATTGAGGCTTCATCGATACGAGGGCACAAGTAAGTGAGGTGATCCTCCTTACATAACTTGCAAGGAAATTTAATATTACGTTTATATTGCTTGTCCCCCCCAGCACTTAGCATTCTTATCATTAGTATTAGCATTTTCATTCCTATTCCCACCCTTACAATTGTTCTTACCCTTTTTTCTTTTCCTTCTAGGTTGCTGGTTACCCTTCTAGTCCAACGATTGCACCAAAAGCACACTCGCCATTTGGGTGGGTTGAGATGAAGCCGTGGCTTGTCCCGAAGCAAATTGGTTGATCGACAATTGACTGACCTGTTGCACAACCAAATCTGCAGGCTTAGCACTTGCACAACCAACAATGCCATCTACATGTGGTCCAGGTTTAAGTTTGAGGTTGAAACTAGAATGCAAAGCATTGGGAATGATCTCATCTAAAAAATAGGATTGAGCATAAATCAAGTCCAATTCCTGTGCCCTAAAAATGGCTTGTTCCTCATTTTGAACTCCAGATGTAGAAACATCCTTCGCTATATAAGGCAATAACGACTTAAGGAACCACTCGAGGAGAAACTCCAGTGGTATGAAGGATTTAATCAACCTCTTTCGTCTACGCCACTCTTGGATATGGTCTGAGATATGCGTGGCTTTATCCTGTCAAAATGTTGACAAGAGTTCTGTACCAATGTCGTAATGCACTGGTAGCTGGAAGTGGTTGAGAAAAGTCATCTCTAGGTCATCAAACAAAGCAAATTCCCCCCTAGGTAACTCTATATACCATTTCACAGCAGGCCCTGTAAGGGTGCGTTGAAATAGCCTTAAACAGATCGAATCTTAGTGTAAGGAATTGGAAGAGCACCATAGGTGAAATGTAGTAACATGCTCGCTCGGATCCTCTCCAGGTTTGCCCTTGAATTTGGGTATGTCTAAGGGAATCTTAGTAGGGACAGCCGGCCAAGCCGGGTCATGAGATACAGGATCATTCGTCAGTCTCGACAAGTCAGGAAGATTTATCATTGCGAGGAAAGGGAGCTTAGGATGAGTAGGTCAATGCACCACTCCTTGATAGTTTTGGTTCACATAGGTCTGATTACCGTAACCACCATGGCCTTGGCCATAGTGCCTTCCTCCCGTTTGACCTGTGTAGGGTGGCATGGAAGCACCATAATGTGGTGTACCTTGACTATGTGGGGCTACAAAGCCATAATTAGGAGAGTAAGCAGGTTGTTGATACCCATACCCATAAGGTGAATAACCATGTCCATACTACGTCCCACAATAAGGTCCATAAGACATCCCATGAGATGTCCCATGAGACACTCTGTAAGTAGGAATGTAGGCTCCGGAAGTAATGACATGACCTCCAGAAGTAGGGATACGACCCCCTAAAACAGCAGGAGGTACTTGAACTTGAGACACAACTATGCAAGTAGCAGCAATACGGACATGAATCGTAGTGAGATTCCGGCCCGAAGGACCATGTGAATGAGGTGGAGGAATGACATTCAAAGAATAAGGAACCGAGGACGAAGGGACTTGCGAAATTATGTACATGGTGTTCCCTATAGTCACTCATCTTGGATCTGGTATCCTAATAGGATCACTAACCCTAGTTCTAGGAGGAATATGTGATGTAGCTTCCACTGCCAAGATGGAAGGTGCAATATGACTCGTGGTCCCAAACCTCTCCGCATGGTAAGGAATGGGAGTGCCCCCAGGCATAGTGTTAGGCTCAAACTCTGTCTCGACATGAAATGTCAAATAATGTGTGGGAATATTAGACATACCATAACTAGTGCTCATGGGTTCATAATGAGTCTTGTCGTTTGGCATTCCATACCGGTGATGCGTGAATAGGGGATCATAGCTATAGTAAGTCTATCATGAAAAGTACCTATCTCATAAATTATAGGACCTAACTTAGAAATTACAAGCATATCAAGTGAAGGATAATAGGTAGGAGTAAACTCCCCATCATCCACTTGAAGTGGAGAAGAAAGCTCAAGACTACCATCTTCATGATCTCCCATCGTGTGTGAATCAATGTGTGAAGTAGTCCACCTGGACCATTTGTTTCTCTCTCCCAAAGGAGGAGGAGAGGTAGAAGGAGAAAGTCCTGCTAAACGATGAGAACGATGAGGAGCCGCACCCGAATCTACAATGACTCAAAAATATAAAAGACTCTCTAATTACGTAAACCCTAAGCAAGCTAATGTGCACAGAGCATACACCAATAAAATCTAAAGCCAAACACAAGCAATCAAGGGTAGGATAAGTGAGCTCCCGAATGAAGCAGGTATGTCTTGCCTAGGAGAGGCTTGAGACTCCCATACACAACAAGCAAAGGTACGTAACCAATTATTGTGGCCCTCAGCTTCAATGCATAAAGCGAATGTGCTGTCCGACCCCAAATTGGCTGGGACACCTACAAAGTACCCCCTCGATATCCTAGGTAAGGAAACTAAGGTCACCTCAATATACTCAATGCTCAGGTAGACAGTTGTTGTTTAGTGGTCTTGGAGAATTTATTGACAATGAACTATTCCAAGACCCTAAAACCTAATCTTGTTGATGTACCTTATCAAATAAAATAGTGTAATTAATTTTAATTAAGCATTGATTTTATTTGGCTTTATTACTCAAAAGAGGTAAATGGTCATGCAACTAACGGTGTTACGACGCAATATGAAGAAAAATGCACACCTAACAATCAATGCAAATGCATTGTGTCCAATGAAAACAGGGTATGCTACTACGTGAAATGCAAAAATTTTCTTCAAATGATAAGTGAAATAGTTCCTATATGAAGTTCTGACTAATACTTCAAAGCAAAACCTAGTGCAAGTACCATGGAAAATGCAAAAATGCAATGCATAATGATGCAAATAAGCAAATATTTTTTGGATTTTTTGAAACAAAAATGAGATACTAAAGCAAAATAATGATTCTACTACCCCCATACTCAGCAAGCACACTCAAACAGCCCTCACACAAAGTACTAAGGTAAAAGAAATCTAATGCACTAATCCCAAAACAAAAAATTGAAAATGAAATGACAAGAACATTCTTTAAAAAAGAAATTTACCCTAAAAAAAAATGTCTTTGGTCAGAAACAGAGGTGTATACAAACTCTAGCAGTGTCAAAGGAGACTCAGCAATTATCAAAATTCACCCAGTAATAATCAATCTTCCTCTAGAAGGAAAAACTAAGGGTATATGCGATTGTTCGTAGAAAACCAGTGTATGTATGTGGATATATCAGTGAAAACCGTGTATATACACGACTGTGAGTTAAAAACTCGTGTACAGGAAGAAGAGTGCATAAAAAAAAAGGAAAATAGACAAGCTGAGACAAACTTCACACCAATTAGACACTACCAGGAATACATGTCCTAAGACCTGACACAGAAACAGAGAAAAAAGAGTAATTCAAAGTCATTGACTGTCGATAAAAACCCCCAAAGGATAACTACTAGGAACTCCCCAGCAGAGTCATCAATTCTGTTACGAAGAGAAATTCCTATGGATTGGGGTACCACAAAATAAATATTGACTGAAGAAATCAATCTTTTCCAATATGTAAGAGAAATCAAATATCTAACACTAAAGGATTAAAACTCGTACCTTATTCCAGATGGTTGAATTAGATCCCCGTTGATCTTTCCAACTCCAGCTTGAATTGATAAATTACTTCCTCAACAATCAGTAAACAAGACAAGCATTCTATATATATTGGTGTTAGATCTACTCTAGCATATATAATCAACAACGTATAAGCATTTGAAATCATCCATGGATAAAATATTCATTTAAACATACATTATTGGACAGGAAAAGATATTTCTATTAATATAAAATAAAAGATTAAAATGAATAAAACCTCTGTCGGCACGTTTGTGAATCGGAGAAACTGAATCCCCCACTTGGGCCTCCACCACCTCAATCCTCCATCTCTCGATAACAATCTCACAAGAAAAAGGCAAGCTTGGGAAGAACACCAAAGTGCTCCAAGGGACAAAGGGATGCAGACTCAAGTATAAGTTCTGGCAACAATGGACTATAGTTTCTTTGCTCTCAATTCTCACATATTCTTTAATGTATCCAAAGGGTTCCTAATATAGCTCTTCAATGGGGAAATGAAGGGTCGAATCCGAGCAATCTTAAGGCATATGGAAGGCCAAGAGACAAGTGAGTCATATCCATGTCAAGGAAAACTCCAAAATAAATTGGCCTTTTGCACACATCCCAGTGTACGCGGTTTTAGGGGTCAAACCCGCGTATATACGCGAGAAAGGGTTTAAATGTCACGTATAGAAATTTAAGCATGTTTTTAGGGATGATCTTGAAAACATCAAAGGTATAAAAAAGGTCCATGGGGTCCAAAGAGTCTACAGAGGGACAGGGGAAGGCCATACAAGTGTGATTCACTAGGTGTGGTAAAATCAGCTATAACACTTGACCGTTTGGAGTGTGAAGACTTTAGGGATATTCTTAGTGAGAGAATTGGTAGTCCCATGGTTCCATTAAGCTCTCCTGGTTCGATGGCTAATGGAAACATGATGAATATATCTCCTACCATTCCTATCAATATCTCTCACGATCCTGGCAAGATTGAGAATGTCTATATTGGGGCAGAATGTTCCCATGCTGAGATTCAAAAGTATACCGAGCTGTTCAAAGAGTTTCGTGACGTATTTTCTTGGTCATATGAGAAAATTCCAAGTATCAACCCTCACAGTGTTGAACATGAGATTAAAACTTATCCCAATGCTAAGCCTATTCGACAATGCTTGCGTGCGGTGAATCCTACAAAAGCACCCGCAATTAAGGATGAGATAGAAAAACTATAGAATGTCAGTTTTATCTATCCCGTTCCCTTGACGGAGTGGGTTTCAAATCCCATTCTGGTTGGTAAGAAATAGAGAACGATCCATATATGTACTAATTTCCCTGACTTGAATCGTGCTTGTCCTAAGGATAATTTTCCTACACCATTTATTGATCAAATTTTGGATGAGTGTGCGAGAAGTGAGGTATTTTCCTTCATGGACGGCTTTTCTGGAGACAATCAAATACAGATCAAACCCGAGGACCAACATAATACTGAATTTATTTGTCCTTGGGGTAGCTTTGCATATCGGAAGATGCATTTTGGCCTGAAAAACACTGGAGCCACTTTTTAGCGGGCTATGACCTTGATCTTCCATGATCTCAAATCAATTATTGAAGTCTTTTTGGATGACCTTGCTGCTCATTCTCGTCAAAGGATGCGTCATTCCTACCATTTGAGATTAATGTTCGAAAGATGCCGCCATTACTTGGTCAGGTTAAATCCTCATAAATGCATCTTTTGTGTGAAGTCTAGTCGCTTATTAGGGTTCATTGTCTCCAAGGAGGGTATAAGAGTCGACCCTTTAAAGGTTTAGGAAATACTTCAATTGTCTCCCTCGAGAAATATTAGACATCTTCAATGTTTGCAAGGAATGGAAAATTTCTTGCTGAGATTCGTCGTTAACTTTGCCAATTTGACTAGAGGCTTTATGTGTCTTTTTAAGAAGGACACTACCTTTTTCTAGGATAAGCAAGCCTAGGAGTCCTTTGATGCGCTTAAGAAAGCCTTAGCATCAACCTCGGTGATTAACCCACTCGACTATAGCCGTGACTTTTTACTTTATGTGGTCGCATCCATGGAGACAATTGGTATGGTTTTGGTTCAAGAGGATGAGGAGCTCCAGAAGCATGTCATATATTATTTGAGCCAAAACCTTATAGATGTAGAGACCCATTATTCCCATGTGGAGAAACTTTCCTTAGCTACCGTTCATGCGGTTCAAAGATTGAGACATTATATTCTCCTTCACCAGACCTTGGTGGTAGCCCATGTCAATCCATTTCAGTTTGTCCTCACTAGAAGGATGATAGGGGGAAAGTATAATAAGTGGATTGTCATCTTGCAAGAATTTGATCTCGAGTTTGTTTTGGCAAAATAAAAAAAATCGTTGATTTTTGTGGAGCTTATATATGATTTCCCAAGCGAGGAGGAGGAAGAAGTTTGTGAAGATACGTTTGTCAATGAGCACATTTTCCTGATCTCTACTTTGGATCCATGGTACGGGGATATTATCATATATTTACAAAAATTGAAGGTCCCTACTCACCTTTCACAAGATGAGTGATGACAGTTACGTCACGTATCTAAGAATTACCTCATAGTGGATAACACATTATACCGTTGTGGGGTAGATTCCATTTTAAGTCCTTGTTTAAATCATGAGGAGGCTGATCTTGTGCTGAATGATTGCTATGGAGGGGCGTGTGGTGGTCATTTATCTGGGCTTTCTACAGCCCAAAAAATATTGAGGGTGGGTTATTTATGGGCATCGATCTTTAAAGATTGTGTCAATGCGGTCAAGAAGTGTCACCCTTGCCAATTGTTTGCACCCAATATGCGCTCACGTCCTGCCCCGTTACATCCAATTATCTCTGTCAGTCCCTTCACTAACTGGGGGCTTGATTTCATGGATTGCAACCAATATTCAGCTGGGGGGCATCATCATATTATAGTGGTTGTTGACTATTTCATGAAATGGGCTGAGGCTATGCCCACGGTTAAATCCGACGGTGAGATAGCTGCACATTTCATATTCAACCAGATCATTACTCGGTTCAGTATTCCGAAGGAGCTTGTCACTAACCATGGCAGGAAATTTCAGAATCGGATGATGGAAGAATTGGCCTTGAATTTAGGGTATAAGAAGGAGCATTCCTCTTCTTATTACCCTCAAGCAAACAGACAGGTTGAAGTAGTGAACAAATCACTCAAGTCCATTCTCCAACGAACCATCGCACAAAGCAAGAGCAATTGGCATATCATGTTATATCCTACTTTTTGGGCTTATAGGACTGCAGTTAAGACTGCCACCGATTTTTTTCCATATCAACTTGTACATGGAGTGGAGTGTGTATTGTCGGTTGAGTGCAAAATCCCTTCTTTGAAGCTAGCCATAGAGCTCTTACCAGACACTTCCCCATCGGAGGAACGTTTGGTCCACTTAGAGTAGCTTGATGAGTAGTGCCAAGATGCCTTGGTGGCTCTAGAAGTGAATAAGCGTAGCGTCAAGGTCCAATATGATAAATCTGTCCGTCCAAGGAAGTTTAGTGAAGGAGATTTGGTCCTTTTGTGGGATCAAGCTAAAGAACCCTTGGGGGTAGGAAAGTTTAACCCCATGTGGCATGGTCCTTACATTGTTAAACGAGTGTTAGAGAAGGGCACATATGAGCTAGTATATTACAAGGGGACAACCTTGGCCAAGCCTAGAAATGGGATCTATCTTAAAAAGTACTATGCATGATTCTCAACTAGTGCTGACTATGGTATATTATTGTATAGTATTTTTCATAGTTAGGATTTTCTTATGGTGATCGAGTTTGTGATTAGCTTTCGTTTCTTATGGAATATGTCAATGGAGTCTTCCATCTTTATAGGTTTCACATATGGTGCTAGCTGCCACACTCAACACTCAGCCTCTGCTGCTTGGGTGATTTATACTCCTGTGAATCAGGTATTGTCTTCAGGAGGCGTATGTTTATGGCCCTCTTCAAACAATGTTTCTAAGTATAATTCCGTTATCGAGCTTCTATGGGATGGCATTTCACATGGTGTTCTCTCTCTTGAGGTACATCTTGCTTCGCAGTTAGTAGTGTCACAGCTTAATGGCGTGTATCATGTTTGGGATCCAACATTATTACGAAGATTCTGACATGTAAGATTGTTAGAATGGCAATTTGACATCATAACATACATACATGTTCCAAGAATTTATAATCAAGTTGCTGACTCATATGCTAACTATGCGTTAGATTGGAATTTGATTCACAGACAATAAGCTCATCACAAACATACATTTTTACACATGTAAATAAATAAATCGATCATCATAAAAGTTTTTCATTAAACATCCAAAATGTGATAATACATAAGTGTCATAATACAAAAATGGGGCTTCTGAGCCACCAAAATATAAATACACGGTAGTATCTCTCCCAGGTATCTAAGCCTAGGGAGGAGGAGGGGGTTATGATCATGGAATGTCACTACGGCTCTAGCTAGCCGTCAAAATAACCGCACCCATGGTCATGGTACACCCACCACCTGACGCTGCATGGCCTTAGGTAGGTCCTCGACTTGCGCCATGGGTACCCTATGTGTCAACCGCACGAAGTTGGTATGAATGCTTTGGAGCATCCACACCCATAATTTCATCTCTTCTTCCCCTCTGTCTATGACAAGGGAAACCATCAGGCCATCATGGTCCTACATCTGCATACATATGACAGGATGTCACTATGTGTTGTCACACAAAAACATGTCTTTTGAGTCTATATATATCAAAAAACACACAAAAATTAAATAATCCAAAAAACTTAAAAAGAGGGTTGGAATTCGTTACCAATGTCACCGTATACTGATCCTGGTGGTAGAGGCATGTCGGTATATCCCTGACAATCTATCCCCGCATAGGGGTAATCATCAATGGAAACTATCTGTCACCACCACCATGGAAAGAAATCAGTTGGATAGGGGTTGGACACCCTATCTCCACCCAGTCTGCACATCGCATATACCGAATGTCGTTGGGCCAGATCTCGAATCTCGTGAAGAGGAACGTCAACTCTAGGGCTCATTCCTAGAACATGCTCAAAGAAGAACATGCTCGGTATCCTGCTAAAACCAAAGTTTCATACCCTACCCATCTTGCAGTCACTGAGCTATTGCTTCATGTTGCTCAATAGTGTAGTACTCCAATTGTAAACTGTGGGTCTCATGCACTCCACTGTATAGAACATCAAGGGTCATGAGGCCTGGTGGAGTGAAGCTAGCCCTGCTATCTTGCTAAGTGTCAGTAGTATGGCCTTTAGTCCTAGCACCTATATGGAGTTAGTTGGGATCTAACTCTCGACCTTCTCCATGTCTGGATAACAGTATACATCTATATACTCATCTATGGTGAGGCCACCTCTGGGCCCACTAGACCGTAGGTTGACCACTTCCCCCCATTGGGACAATCCTGTAATGAAGTATATGTCCTCCACCTCTATAGTGAGGGACATCCTGTCGATCTGGAAAGACTCTAAGTCAGGATCCTAGTAGTGTACTAGCATCTACAGCAGTCTTGGTTTGGCCCTTAAGCCACCAAGAAAGCAAAACTTATAGAGCCCGCATGCACGAAGAGCTTGTTGTGCCATTAGATATCGCTTCTTCTACATCCCCATGCTCCCGTTCCCTCCATTCTAGAACCATCCTACACATTGAATTTAAGTTTGGGTCATTAAATGTCATAGAAAAACTTAAACGCGGCCGCATACGCGACTGTTTTCTAAACATCCACGTATGTACACGACTTTGAGGGAATTTTCCCCGTATATCCAGCCCTATACGTGGAAAAATCCCCGATTTCTGTGTGGGTTGAGTTGCATATTTTAGAGTGACCTAGAAATCGATTTGGACCATGGAAATTTCAAAAATTTACATACAAATGAAAGAGCAGGGCATGGGAAGTTACCTGGAAAAAACGATGTTGGATTCCACTGGCTTGAACTCCCGGAATTCACGTTTGACACTACTACATTTCGATCCAAAATCCGACGGTTACTTTCGACGGCGCGTGGATTTCTCTTTTTAAACCTACCAAAAATCACAAAGTTAAATTTTTTTTTGGTAAATGTAACCACCAGCGTCGCTTAAGCGACAGTTATTCTCATAACCGTCGGTTAAGCGATGGACATTCCCATAACCGTCGCATATCCGACGCTTAGGCTAAATACTTTACATCCAAGCACAATACTTTTTATCAAAGCATAGAGGTTTTTTCTTTAAGGAAAATCTCTGATTTTAACTAACCGTCGCATATCCGACGCTTAGTTTTTTTCTTTTAAGGAAAAGCTCTGATTTTAACTAAAAGTATGAAGTCCTATACTTTGACATGATTTAGATTGAAGAGGGGCTTTGCAGCACACCACGGGTCAGAGCTCTTCCTATTATTATTCTTTCCTGCTGAGGAGGGTGCAGACAGACACCTCTCGTGGGTTTTTTCTCACCATTAGGTCTCAGGAAGAGGAAGGAGAGCAATATTATATCGGTCGGGTTTTCAAGTCCTTTAGAGAGATGGCAGGGGAGAATCCTAAGACAGGCAATGTGTGGAATACAGTGAAGCCATTTGTCAATGGAGGAGCCTCTGGTATGCTCGCGACGTGTGTCATTCAGCCCGTGGACATGATCAAGGTGTTTGCTTTATGTCTTCCTGTTATGCTCAGATTTTTGGTATTTTTTTTCTCGCTTATTTTTAAATCCGTTGGGGGAGGAGATCGAACCTTCACCCCAAGCTTCACTTTTGTATTTTTGGAAGTTCTCAGATCCAGCTCAATATAATATGGATACATAATTTTATGCGCGTCGATTGAAAAAAATGATCTTCTTGTTTTGTATTATTACATCCTCAGGCTTGTTTAAGGCCCAAATAACTGAAATGGGACATAATATGATGAATCACTAAGTTGCAACGCCATTTTGTTTTGGGATATAAAGGCTGACCCGAGTTGGGCCAATTGTTGCAGGTGCGCATTTAGTTGGGTCAAGGTTCGGGCTATGACGTGGAAAAGAACATGCTCAGGGATGAGGGTTTTGGTGCTTTGTACCACCAACACCCATAGCAGCAGTAACGGGGGCATCATCAGTGGCAGGGGGTAGCTAGAACGGTATAGGAACCAGAGATATATTGAGATCCAAGGCTAGGTAGAATGGAGGTACCACTTCGTTACGTATCCATTCCAGTTTTAAAGCCATGCAGATAAAGATTGATACCCAAGGAGACCGAGATTCAGAACCACCTATAGCATAGGTAGAGTAAAAATCCCTTCGCTCACTTAAAGATATCGTGCCAGCACCCCTTCAGTTTGATAGCTAGTCGAATAACCCATTGCAAAAGCAGAGACAGGAGAGACGCAGCCCTGAGCGATATGGATATGTTAGTGGAGAAATAGCAGTTAACCTTTTTGCTTATCCAGAGCCCTAAATTGAATCTGGAAACAGGGTATTTCTCTTCCACTGCTACGGTCTGTGCCTCTGCAGGTTATTATGGTTATGCGCCTGCCTCTGTACCTGGGTTATACCTATATTTTTCCCCTTCAATTCATCCTTCCATTTGGCAGAGCTAATAAGGCTGAGGCTAAACTCTTCTGTGCAAGAGGTTAACCTAGTAAATAAGAAGTGGACCCAGTGAATACAAGAAGGCAGCAGTTCAGGAAAGTTAGTTACAAAGGGTTACAATGTTTATATTCTCCAAACTCTCAAGGAAAGTTATGTGATCTTCAAGTTTATTGCTTTATGTACACAGTGTATATGATGTAAAAGATATTGTAAGGGTTTATGTTTTAAAGCATATTGTAAAGATATTGTATATTTAATTGAAAATTACTGCAAGAATGAGGAGAAGGTATTGGACCCAACGGTTAGGCGGGTGAAGCAAGAATCAATGTTATATGGTTCCCCATGTTATTATGAATCTTAATAATTTGCAAACAACCCTCTCCCTCTCCTTAATGGTTGAGTCCCTAAAGGGCCTAAGCAATCGAGCTAAAGGCCCTAGAAGCGAGCAAGAGATACTGGAATCATCACTAAAAGCAAAGAATCATGCTACTTGAGCTAGGCCACTAAACGAGCTGCCGAGCAGGAAGGGTCATTTATTTACTAGCGTAAAGCAATTGGTGCTACCCCCTGCCACTGATGATGACCCCTCTCTTTCTTAAGCCCAATGGTCCTATAATGACCAAAATTTGTAGTCAACTTCTCCAAATATCAAGGCCCTGAACCACTAGGATCTTTTGGATGTTTCAATGCTTTCTGAAATTCACCTTTTGCCCTTTTCTTCTTCTGCTTCCATTCACTATACCGGGATAACTGCTGAGAAAATACTTCTCAAAATCATTCTTCATCCAAGTGTTCACCAGTCAACTTCCAAGTAGTTGTTCTAGGCCCCTGTTTTTGTTCTTTTCCCTTGTTACGAGAGTCTGAAAGCTGCAGTTTTCCTCTCCATATTTCTCTTGGTCAATGGTATTTCAGATATGAAAATATCATTGGCATCAGGGGAACTGGTTAGGATACAAATCAAAAGCCTTCTTACCTCAATAAGGCTCTTTCCTCCAGTTCCATTGATGTTCATTCTAAGTCGCATTTTTTTAGTTCCTTGGGTGGTTCAAAAGATTACAATTGTAACCCTAGAAAGGTCACGGAAGCTACACTTGACTAGTGATAAAATAAAGCATGTGGTTAACAGCTATACAAAATAGATCTTGTATAGAATGAGTGCCAATATAAGAAGTTGGTTTTGTTCCCCCACTGCAGGTTCAAAAATTTGGGGACTTGTACATTTGCACTTTGTAAATTTGAAATACATTGTTCTTAAATTGGGTATGAAGTCACGCAATTGCACAATTTGTATCCAATGTAAGAATATTGATGTATGAGACTGCCTTGTTTGTGGGACAAGAGATCCCTTCCATTATGCAATTTCATAGCTGAGTAGTCTATCCACCCCACTGTAGTATGCCACGCCATTAGATGCACTTGAAAAGCCCCACACAAAACGATTTTACCCAAAGCTTTCAAAAAAAATCCATTGTTTGACCAATGAGGTGGATAAATGCCTGGCAAATGCCTGATGGACCAACCATAAATTCATCATTTATTTCTGAATTTTACAATATTTTTGAAGCTTCCCTATTCTGCCACACTTCCAAAATGCGACAAACAACAGAATAGAGATCAGACCAATTTAAACCCAGATCTTGAATAACTTTGTGTTCTACAATACCCCAGTTATGAACCCCACTAACGTTAATCTGTTGCTGAAAGAGATCAGCCATTCCATGCTCTTCCGTGACTCCCTC
Organism: Pseudotsuga menziesii; assembly: GCA_001517045.1. NCBI lineage: Eukaryota > Viridiplantae > Streptophyta > Pinopsida > Pinales > Pinaceae > Pseudotsuga > Pseudotsuga menziesii. The sequence goes on along the minus strand of LPNX011221092.1, from coordinate 206,420 downwards.
ATTCACATTTATAACACTTTGTACCACATGATATACCCATGATTCTAAATAGCCTGTTCCTGTTTTTAAATCTTCTCTCCAACAAACCAAATCCCAAGTTCAGTTTTTAAAGCAGCAGTAAGGATATGATAGCTGGTCTGGTTAAAGAGAACCCCAAAAGTATGGAGAACCCCAAAAGTCTTTGCCAATCCAGACTCTGGATTTAGCGTGCATGCACTTGGGTTGATGTGATAGCATACTCCCATTCAGGTCATAGGATAACTGGATTGTGCTAGCATTTTACTCAGACCATAGTGTGATTGGATTTTCATAAAAATTATACCAGAAAAAAATCTGGGAAATCTTCATACGGACATCAAGATACCTTCTTGTCAATCAAAGAACTGAACAATAGTAATCAATTGGCATGTTTAATTAAATAAGAATGATCAGCATGATTTGTTGTGTATGCCATGAGATCAATTGCCCAGGAAGTCTTTTAATTAAACTTGAAGACAATCAAAGTAGAGTCCTTTGAAATGAGGATAGAAAGTATTTATTGCCAGCGAAGTAACAGTACAAAAATTCTAGAATGTGTGTTTGACATTAAATCCTTGGTTTACTCTGGGTGCTGGGAACTTTAAAGTTTAAACTGTTGGGTTTACCGTTTTAGCTCTCCACCCCTGTGTGGTTAACCATGCTACGAGTCAAGGTTTTTTCATGCTTCAGCATAGACTTCATGCTTTATTCTACTTGACTTGACTTTATTTCCAGCATTTTTTCCTTTTATAGGAGACCTTATTGTACTTGATTTGTAATGACATCGTTGTACTCAGCAGTCCCATTGACCTACTTTTGTGGTCATTAGTCAAACTTTAATAAAAAAATTTAATCTGGATAGCCTAACTTTGACTGATGCGAAGTATACTACTCTCTGATTTCTTTGCTGTGATATCAATCCGAGTCAATGCGCCCCATAACTGTCAGAAACCTGAACTTTCCACATATTATATGCTTGCTAAACTTTAAAAGATTTGATTCTTGATGTGATTCTTGATCTTGATCTTTTTTTATTTCCAAAATTTGTGTTGAGCAAAATCTTTGGATTCACACCTAGGCACTCAAATTCCTATTTTGATCAAGATCTGTTGATAGCATATACACTAGGATCTGTTCAATTTATTTCCAAGAAATTTACATGACTGGATTATTCAACCTCAAGGTTGTCACTGCTTATTCATGATAGAAATGCTGAAAATATTTAACTGGCTATAGTATTCAATGGAGTAAGGCAATCTCCAGTCGCACATGGAAGGTGGACCATCATTCTGTTGAATTGTTTAAATCCTCCTTTTTGGGATGTCAGCTATAATTTGTATTATACCCAATGCAACTTGTATTTGTTTTCCCAATTTTCAGATTACCCTTGTATCCTGCATAATATTGGGGCAGCATCAGAACCTTTTAAACACGCTACAGTGGAGTATAATTATATGTTATCTAAATATTTTGATTTTAATTACCGAAATTAATGGGAATAAAGTCAATTTCATACTTGGACGTCATCAAGATCAAATGTTTTGTGTCTGGTGTATGTAGGACGGGCACCATACAGGAGTGTTTTAACACATGGATTTGTCTTGGATGAGAGGGATCATAAAATGAGTAAATCCGTTGGAAATGTGATTGATCCCTGGACTGTTATCGAGGGTGGGAAAAATCGAAAGGTTTGTAATTGTCACATATTTGATCACCTGTACTTTTTCAATTTTACATTCTTTCTTAATTGCATACCCACATTAGGGCTTCTATACAGGAGGAACCTGGATATGGAGCAGATGTGTTACGGCTTTGGGTTTCAAGTGTTGACTATACAAGTGATGTAATGATTGGTCCTCAAATTCTCAGGCAAATGTCTGAGACATACAGAAAATTGCGTGGAACATTAAGATATCTCCTTTCAAATCTTCATGACTGGAAAGTAAGTGCCAATATCACTGTTGTTACTAGAAATTTATACCAAGTTTTTAACAATTTCCTTCTAAAGTTTAGGGCAATAGCCATCAGAGGGATATGTCGAAGATTTAGTTGGTTTTTTGGCACAAATGCACAATCATCAGTTTCTTTTTGTCACTGAGTCAAGAAAGCATATGTCCCGGAGGCTGGAAAATATATCCCAGCTGGACCTAAGTAGGATGCAATTCTGAAATGAATCTGGTGTTATGCAAAATCTGTAGATCTGATAGCTTAAGATGAAAATCTTATTGCACAGTGAATGGAAATTGTGTTTATTCTGACAAGCATGGGGGCTCCAAAAGCGATATTTAATGTTCAGCCCCTATAGTTGGGTGATAATAGGCTATTTTTAATTTGTCATGTTTCATGTTTGATGGTTTGGATTTCTGTCTCTTTTTTATGCATGAACTGTATTTGATATGGTGGCCCAATGTTCTTTCTGCAGCCTGTCTATGTGAAGGATGACTTTTTCGATTCCCTTTCCTGTGATGCACTGGATCGATCTCGAAATGATAGGAGGTTTTCAGAGCAACGTAAAATTGACACAGAGGTCCATTGGTTTTCTTCCATTTATTTGAAAACTTAACTTTAACAATATTTAGCAAATTTGAGAAGTTTAACGCTTCAATTTGAAAAAATGATTCTGTTTTTGCAACTAGATTTGGATTTGCGTAGTATGAAGGTTCTAATGCATTTTTTGGGTTGTGTATACATTTGGCAGTTTTCCAAGGTATCGATCAGGACGTGGTAGTCGAGGCAGTGGTTATAGGGGAAATTTCAGGGGACCATACTATGGTGGAAGAGGAAATGGGTATAGTGGTAGGGGCCGTTGCGGAGGACGGACATTCTTGTAGATGAGTGCATCTTGTGGAAGTATGATAGTTTACATATTAGTTGTTTTGTGCTAATTGTTGGGTGCATTAAACCTTAGTAAATTTCCTTAGGATTTTTTTGGACTTGTGGTTTCGTTCAAGAAAAGATGAATTTCCTTTGCAACCTTTATTATCCAACTAACTTCAGTAGCAGAATAAGCATGGCCAGAAAGCTTTCTACTGGTAAAAGTATTTTGGCAACTTTGTTGCAAAGTGTATTTCAGTGCTACTATTGAGGGCAGAGGCTCTGTTTTTTATTGAGTCTTTCTGGCCAGATATATGTAGATAATGGTGGAGTATATGGGCACTTAAAGTCAATTATTATGGCCACTTAATGGAAGGATTCTCCTATCAATATGCTATGTTTTAATTAGCTTATGATGAGATCTACAGGCCCCTCATGACTGCTCAATGCAATCCAGTTTGAATTAAAAATGGAAACTTCACAGGATTTGTTTCTTTCACAAAACTGTGAAGTGGTGCTGGCCCAAATCGACGTCAAAGCTTGATCTGTGCAGAGCTTTGTAGCTGTAAAAACTACTCTTGGCAATATGGCTTGCTCTCTATTGCATGCATTAATAATATTTGTACTTTTCCACATTCGAGGCTTTTAATCTGGCTATTGAAGTCGGATAGTTTGAGCTACTATCCAGGTTAGATAGTTTGAGCCTCTGAATAGTGGATCAACGACTTTTGTCTGGGAAAAACTTAATTAAATGTTTTATTGATGTTTTCTTTGAGGATAATGTATTTCCTGTCTGCCAATAAAAAGAATTTGATATGATTCAAGATGTGCAATTGATGTCCTGACTAACCTTTTTAAAATTCTGTTTTGAATTGAAGAATTTCCAGCAGCAAGCTTTTAGAAATAGTTACAGTTAGTGGTTAATATATTAATATACATTTTTGTTGTTGTTTGCAGATCTTGTTTTTGATGTGTTTTGTGATTTTCCATGAATCTTTGTGAGAGCTTAATGTGGGCAGTTATTGATGCTTGTATGGTTTCGTCGGTTTTACGGAGATCTTGCTTCTATATGGGACTTGCCTTGTTGGGTTATTGCTTGTCTACAACAATCTAGGTTATTATGATTTTGATATTGAGCTGTTCATTTGATTGTCTTTGGCTTTATGTGATTTTGGATATATTTGATAGCATATGTGAATTGTTGTTGTGGGCCTATGCCTTTTCCTGGGGTAAAATGTTGTAATTCAGTAGGTTGTGTTTCGAGGTAGTATAGCTTAGGATTGAGAAAGGAGTCTACACTGTTTTCTTTGTCAAAACCCATAATTGATTGCATTTGATAACTGGGGCAATAAAACAGATCAGTACGATTAATTGAGACTATGCTACCGCCATTAGACTGGAAAAAAGGTTTGATAGTCTACAAGAAACTAAACACTTATTTTATGGACTCATCTTAGATTGGGTTGTCACCTAAGTGGAGGATGTTGTGGTTAAGTATTTGTTGTTTTATCATATTGTTGAGGCCTGGTGTTTTATCAATATGTTAACTTACAATGCACCTGGGGAAGATAGGACCAGGCAACAGACTGTGTGCTAGTCTCCGCCGGTAGTGACAGTATGATAAAGACAGCATTCTCAGGCAAAGGGCATGCTGTATGGCATTTTGATCAGATGCTCTTGAACGGAATCGATGTGGCTCCTGCCCCTGACGCGGGAGCTCTTGCTGCCTGAGAAAATAGTTATTGAATTCTTTAGCCATACGTGGAGAGAATTCTCAAATTTTCACTGAGAAAGTTCTGTACTACAAGAAATTCGAGATAAAGTTTTGTAGTTGCTGCTCTTAAAATGTATATTTTAATAGCCATGATTTGTATTTCTTTTGCAATGTTAATGGACACATCGTGAAATAAACATGGCTATCAATATCCTCCGGTGGGAACATGGGGGGACTCTGTGACTAGTTTTTTTGTATTTAAAAAAAAAAAAACAGACACAAGCGTCGGTTAAGTGACGCCTATAACTGTCGCTTATCCGAAGGCTTAAGGTTAAATACATCGCTTTTCAGACAGAATAAAGGTTAATATTTTTAAAAAAAATTGGATACCGTCGCTTAATCGACGGACTGGCTGTCGCTTAACCGATGGTCTAGAGGTTATTTTTTCAAAAAATTTCACTACCGTCGAAGATATTCTGTCGCTTAACCGACGGTTACTTATGTGTCACTTAACCGACGGTTCCTCAGGTGTCGGATCACCGACGACAAGTTTTCGACGCTTAAAAAAAAATCAAAGTGTCGTACATGCGACAGAGAAGTGTCGAAAATCCGACATGACGGTCGTCGGATTTTTGGTCAAAATGTAGTAGTGTGATGTTCTGAGCTCAATTGGGTAAAAATTTCAAATGTTATATAATGTTTTGAATTTTTTACTATTTATAGAAATTTTTCAAAATTTTGAAAATTTTTACCCCCTTTCTGTAGTTTTCGACCGTTTCTGACCCTTTTGGACTGTTTTTGACTAATATGATGATGTAGGAGACCGTTTTGAGCGCTGTTTCGACCGTTGTTTTGACCCGTTCGTACTGATTTCGGGTATGATGTTTAAACTAGAATATATGTTATATTTCACCTCCATTTGCATTTTGCATGACCTTATGACCATTTCATTATAACTTTAGGTACGAACCCATTCTATCCTATCATGGAACCGTCTTGCTGTCTTAGAAGTGACATGATGTGAATGGTAGAGCTTGACTGTACATGGGTACCCTAGTTAGCTCCTTGTCTGTATTTGGTGCCCATGTTGACAATTTTTCTTTTAGGGTGTGGGAGTCCATTGTATAGTATCGCCATGACATTTCACAAGAGCCTCATACTCCTCTTCATCTTTTTGCTGGCTTGTTTCCCCAGGACTCCCTTATGTAAAGTTGTAATTGCATTATCATGAACTTTTCCTGCCTCATTGAGCCTTATGCCAGCTTCCCTAAATTTGAGTATCAACCATACAGCTTGAGCTTGTGTCATGTCTAGCCACACAGAGCCATTTCATATATCTGTTGTAGCTTGATTCCCTATTTTTACCGGGAGGGGACTTTCCCCCGAGTGTCGTTATCCTACACATGTGTCCTTGCATTGAGCATAGGTATGTTCCACTACTTGGAACTAGTTTTGTCTGCCTATTTGACACTCGTCTCCTCCTATTCTGTAACTTTAAAGCAATTTTATTCTCTTTCAAGATTTTTAAATATTTGAAAAAGTCTAAAAAAAAATAAAAAACCAAAACGCCGGATAAGAAAATATGTTATCTTTGGCAGCAGTCGAGTCATGTCACCTTCGAATAGAGCACTGTATATCACATCTGTTGGTTGGGTTAATAGTTTGACTTTAGGAGCTGTACTCATTTATCTCCACCGACTGGTTAAGATTCCAGTCACTATGGAGCCTCTATCAATGCCTCTTGTGTCGCAGAGATGTCCCAATTTTATATATCGAGACTATGCTGCCTACATTTAGCCACCATTTGCCTTTATGCTCTTGTTCAAAGGAAGTTGAAAATTGAGTCGGCCATTCCTCAGTTATCTTGACTTTGCATGTCAGCCATTCTCGGTACAGTTACTGGTTCGTTCACCTTATGATCGAGTCCTTCCACATTATATAGCTTTGCCGAGTACCTCATGTTGGATGATGGGGGATGCCTTAATGCCCTCCTTCCAGCAGATTTCATCCCATCGACTTCATATCATTTATTCTGGGATAGGAATCTAGAGTAATTTTTGAGTGCCTTGAGACTTACAGTCATTAGTGGTAGGTTCTCTCGCCATCGACAGTTTTTTGGAATACATCAATGTCCCCTGATCGATGGATCCTCTCAAGTGTTTGACCTCAACACATTTATTCACACTTGTTAGTTTTCACTCTAGTACCTTGATTCCCATTTTCATTATCGGTGGGTAATCTCACGTCTATTAATGGTATACATCAATGACTGGTAATCATTAGATGGACTACTATGTTCAACCTCGACACCTCTATTCACATAGTAGGATATGTACTCATAGCGGTTTGTGTAGAAGACCTTCCAGATTGGTGGCATCTCTTATATGCTACCTCCTTGATCATGCCAGTGTTCATGAGAAATATGCTCTTGTGAGTTGTTTCCAGTATATGTCAGACATTTCCAGCCTTTATGGAGATCCTTATCTATTTTTATTATACGTGGGGATGACTACACATGTGATATTGTATCATGCCTATTCATGGCCATGGTACTCTTATGTTTCTGGGACTGCTATATCTACTTGTAGTTATATGCATAGCTTTATCATCGTATTGTACTGATTGGATGGATGGTTCTTCCACTGGGTTCTTCATCACTTCACTTCTGGGATGGACTTATAATGTATTTCAGCCATCATATGACCCCTCTGACCTCACACATTAGGGGGTATCTGTTACAGCTGATTTTACCACACATGGTGAATCACACTTTTATGGACTTCCCTATCTCTCTGCAGACTCCTTAGACCCCATGGACCATTTTTTTACCTTTGATGTTTCCAAGATCATCCCTAAAAAAATGCAAGAATTGGCATACGTGATTTTTAATCCCTTTCTCGCGTATATACGCAGATTTGACCCTTAAACCCACGTACATCGGGATGTGTGCAAGAGACCAAATTCTTTTGGAGTTTTCCTTGATGTGGATCTAACTCACTTGTCTCCTGGCCTTCCATATGCTTTGAGATCGCTTGGATTTGACCTTTCATTACCCCATTGAAGAGCTATATAAGGAACCCTTTGGATACATTGAAGGCACGAGGAATTGAAGAGCAAGAAAACTATAGTCCATTGTTGATGGAACTTATACTTGAGTCTTCATCCCTTTGTCCCTTGGAGCACTTTTGTGTTCTTCCCAAGATTGCCTTTTTCTTGTGAGCTTGCTATCGAGAGAGGGAGGATTGAAGTGGTAGAGGCCTAAGTGGGGGACTCATTTTCTCCGATTTGCAGACGTGCTGACAGAGGTTTTCACTATTGTAATCTTTGTTTTATATTAATAGAAATATCTTTTGCTTTCCAATAATATGTGTTTAAATGAGTATTTAATAGATGGATGCTTTTAAATGCTTATATGTTATTGATTATGTATTCTCTAGTAGGTCTAACATGATTATATATAGCATTCTTGTATTGTTTCTTGTTTACTGAATGTTGAGGAAGTAATTTCTCAATTCAAGCTAGAGTTGGAAGGCTCAACGGGGATCAACATCAACCATCCGGAATAAGGTACAAATCGAGACCCTTTAGTGTTAAATATTTGGTTTCTCTTGCATATAGGAAAGGATTGATTTCTGGAGTCAAGCTGTCTGTTGTGGTACCCCAAGCCATAGGAATTTCTCTCCATAACAGAATTGGCGACTCTGCTGGGCTGTTCCTAGTAATTGTCCTTTGGGGGTTTTTATCGGCATTCAATGTTCTTGAATTGCTCTAATTTATCTGTTTCTGAGTCGGGTATGGGGGCATGTTGGTCTGGTAGTGTCTGATAGGTGTGAATTTGTCTCAGCTTATCTAGTTGCCTTCATTTTTATCTCTTTTTCTTCCTATACACAAGTTTTTGCCTCACAGTCGCGTGTACACGCGGTTTTGACTGAGATATCCGGGTACATACTTGGGTTTTCTGCACACAGTCACGTATGCCCTGAGTTTTTCCTTTTAGAGGAAGATTGAGTGTTGCTGGGTGAGTTTTGTTGGGGCACGCACCTTAACGGTCACTAATTTTGGTAATTTTGCGGTTTTTGTGGAACCTTGTAAGTGGAGTTGTGACTCAAAATAGTCTTAGGGGTGTCGGGGTTGAGTCAAAGCCCTCTTTTTGTAATTGTCCATAATTTTTGGGTGTAAGCCCATGATTTTGTAATAGTGCACTTGTATAAATAGGCACTCATGTAAATATGTCAATATCATCTAATGAAATGAGGATCATATGATGTGAAGAAGTTAGATCTATTTTTGGGTTTTAAGGTCAAGTCCCAGCTGTGTGCGTGGACGACCTCTGCAGCTGTGTGCGCAGAGGGTTTTTGTAGGGAAAGGAACCGCAGCTGAGTGCGCAGCTTAGATATTGTAAGAAGGGAACTGTAGCTGAGTGCTCAGTTAGACTTGAAGGACGGATCTGCTGCTGAGTGCGCAGATTAGAATTGTTGTTTTGTAAGAAGTGGAATAAAAGTGCAGTTTTGTGGACGTAGCCCCTACATTGGGGGTGAACCACGTTATATCTTGTGTTGTGGTTCTTTGTGTGGTTTCTGTTATGTTTTGATGCTTTTGATAAGTAGGTGAATGCTAAAGTAAGATTACTGTTAAATATTAACTTCACTGTGAATTCCCAGTTAAGGGTTAAGTAAGAAAAGTCTTTTATCTAACTGTGAAGCTAATTAAGTGAATATCGAACCTCTATTTGGTATAAATATTTATTGTTAAGGCTAAAATTATAGTAATATCCCTCTTCTGCTTGCAGAAACCTGATTCTGCGGCACCCCATAGCTGTTTCGGGTGAGACTGCAACCTGTTCGCAGGTTGTTGCCGAAAGGGCCAACACTGTGGGTCTTTTTGTTGGTGTGAAGTTAAAGTATAAACCCCAGGTCTTCCCTATAGCCCAACAAATTTGTTCCATTTTCGGTTGAACTCAGTATCTACTTTAAGAGGGATCTACGTCGTACCTAAAGGGCTATGTTTTGGAGGCCCTCAATAAAAGAAATTGGTGATTTGGTTGAAGCTACCTATCAGAAATTGCGGATGAACAAGAAAATAAGGATCCTCGTCGTAGCTCAGACGAATTCTTGCAAAGGTACATTTTGACTGATATTCATGAAATTTTATTTGGTAGTATCCACATATAATTGCACCAGTGGTTATCCAGGTTGACAGAAAGAAATACCAACTGCAAGGAAGATCAGTTTCCTGACTGGACCCCCGCAAGAATTAACATATTGAAAAGAGTGAATAACGCGATATCACGAGCTGTTGATTTCTGGACAACGCGAACCCTTGAAGCATTTGTGACATAATTTTCCATCGACACAAGTACCTCTTTTAGCGAATCTAAAAGTTAGTTCTTCAAAGGACCAAGGGGTAAGTACCTAAATTCATTTAGTCTGCAAATTAAAATGCTCTTGGTTGAGAAGGGCATATTGCTTATAGAATCAAATTGCTAGATTTATTTTTACTAACCTATGTTTGGAAGTGAAAGTAACTTTGACGAGCAAAGTGGTTTACTGTGAAGAGGTAAAAAATACAAGAGAAACCTAGAATCCTATACCCTAGGCCAGAATACTGAGTATATGCCAGAAGACCCTAAATCTGAAGAAAACCCTTTTGTTAGAAACCCTTTTATAACTCCGCAGCGAAGATTTGTTACACCTGAGAACCCGTCACAGTTCGGAAGTCACCCTAGCCCGAGTATTCCTGTCGCAGGTCAGTCTACACCAGCAAGTTCTCCCCCCCCCCCTTAGTCCACTATGGCCCATATGATTGATGATATCAAGCTCCCAGTCTTCAAAGGAACTAGATCAGAGGATCCATAACAGTTTTGGTTTTTATGCGAAGCTGTGTGGACTGCTAAGAACATTTTGGATCAAGATATAAGAAGAGCGTAGCTGGTCACTTCTTTTAGAGACTGAGCTTTGACTTGGTTTATGAAATTTTCCAGTACTAAAAACCATGTCTTGGCTGATATTAAAACAACGATGATCAAAGAGTTTAAGAATCCTAAATCAGAGTCACAGTGTATAACTGAATTGAAAGAGATTCAGTAGAGGCGAGGTGAATCAGTTTGGGACTTTGATCAAAGGTTCAAAGTTCTGCTAGATCAATTTAGTTTCACTATTGGACCAGCACAGCATAAAGAATGGTTCATTACAGCCTTATTACCTCATATCAGAATGCCATTCATGCAACAGAAGGTTGTTGATCAGTAGGAGGCTTTGGATATTTCCATGAAACTGGAGACAACTCCTGTCGAAGATAATTCTGGCATAGCCCAAATACAAGCGCAGTCAGTAGAAATGGCTTTGGATCTGCGTGACATGAAAAAAGGGAAATATATTCATGAAGAGGTGTGGTGTATATGATGTAGGACAGAAATTCATGATAAGGAACAATGTCCTATGCTAAGAAATTACCTGAATACTGGTGCGCCAAACCCATTTAACCCTAATGTTCTATATTGTGAGATTTGTAGAACAACTGGCCAGCATTGAACTGAAGACTGATATCTGCTACCAAGATATGTGCAAGTACCTAAGAATCGCTATTGCAAGTTCTGTAAGTCATTTGGACACAACGAAGAGGAATGTCGCAGCTTTGACCTTATGAGAGAGTGAACATATGATGCTTATAGGGTACAAAACGATGCACAAGGCAATGATGGATATGGTTATCGTGGTAGTGCATCAGGTCGAGGTACTTTTGGAGGTTGTGGTCGTGGTGGTATGCCTGAAAGAGGTCGAGGCCAGGTTGTGTGCTATAACTGTAATCAGGCAGGACATCTAGCTAGAGACTGTCGGAACCCAACTACAACATGTTGATATTGCAGAGCAGTAGATCATGTCATTGAGCAATGCCCACAGCTGATAGACAAGATACAAGAAAGAAATAACGCTCCTCCTCAGAATATTCAGATGATTACGGTAGAGCAAAGACCTGTCCCAGCCATTAACATTATTACAAGGAGTGGAGCTACAACGCAAGTGCAGAATAAGGAGAAACAACTTGACGAGGCTTGGGTTCGTAAGACCCCAGAGAAAGTTCTAACCTTCGATGTGGGAAGAGAAAAAGAAACATTTATAGAATCCAAAAAAGACTTTGTTGATCCGAGCACAGCAGTAGCACCTGCACAGCAGCATCAATAGTAGTCACATTTTCAAGAAGCTTCGACGGATAAAGTAAGTACACTGTCATCATTTTTACAGAGTTGTATGAAGCTCTTAAGAAATCAAAATGCTTTAAATGAGTTATAGAAATTTATTGCTTCTTGCGAGCCTCAGCAAAGCTCTGGTAAAGAAAAAACTGTTAATAGAGTTAGAAGGAGTGGAAGAGAAATGAGATTGCATGCTCATATAGGAGAGTATGACATGACCGATATCATTTTAGACCTGGGATCAGAGGTAAATGTCTTAACTAAGCAGACATGGGAACAAATGGGAAAACCTACCCTTGAATGGTCCCCTATACAGTTGATATTAGCCAATCAGCAGAATATTGTGCCCCTAGGAAGATTCCCCAGTGTCCCAGTAGACATTGATGGAGTTAGTACCTTAGCAGATTTTGAAGTCATTGAAATAATTGATGATAGCAACCCCTATCCAGCATTGCTAGGAATGGGCAATAGATAATTCTGCAGTAATCAACCTTAAGGGCAGGCAGCTGACTTTTGAAGGTAAAGGATTGAGAGTCATAGTACCCTTGGACCCTTCTCAAGGAGAAAGGTACACAGAGCCAGTCAAAGATGAAGATCAGGATATTCTGGATCATATCTACAACATCACAGCTAAAGAAGAAGACTATGTTAACCCTACTCCTGAAGGTATAATGGACTGGAAGTGTGATAGTTCTTACATGAATGATTCAGATGAAGGCTTAGAGAATTGGCAGCATAGAATTTATGAACTACATGGACATCGATGTGCAAGAATTACCAAGTCTCTTAGATGGCTAGGCTCACAGACAAGAGTCTTACCTATTTTTGATGGCTTGACAGACCCCGAAGAATTTATTTTGCAATTTTCAGAGTAGGTACCAGATTCACAGAAAATGGAGACTCTAGATTCAGTATTTAGAGCCACAGCTGCTAGATGGTGGAATGGTAATAAAAAGTACATTCATAGTTGGGAAGCTTGTCAAAAGTCCCTTCGCCTAAGATTCAAGGATCGACCTCAAGAGGTGTGAAGCAGATTTAATGGTAAGACTAGCCCTCAGGAACATTTGGAGCAATGTTATGAAGCATGGAAGCATGTACCTCGTGAAGAATGGGTACATCAATTTGTGCACACTCTAGAACCTGTAGCAAAAAACTGGTATGCAGAGGTGGAGCTTCGCCATGGTACTATAAGTTGGGATAGTCTTGTTGATAGTTTTGTGCTAACATTTTCTATTAATGAGGTTTGTCTTGCTTTGGACGTAACCATTAGGTTGATCCATACCAAGGTATTTGATGATAAAGAAATAGCAGAGCACCAACCTGATTGGAAAGAACAAGAAGCGAATGCAGTAGAATGCTATAACCTCGCAATTGACGAGGATGATGACCCGCGCAACATAAAAAATCCTGAGTCAGAAGGACATTACAAAGTACATGGACCAGCAGTCAAAGCACCAGAAGGGACTCAACCCTTGAAGACAAGGCAAGTAAACATTGGGTCAGAAGAAATGCCTAAGTATGCTACTATTGGAGATTATTGGGATGAAGAAACGGTAAGCAAAGTGACCCAACTTCTCCATGAGTATCAGGACCTATTTTCGATGAAGTTCTTAGAAATGAAAGGTATCCTTGGTGATATAGGAGTGATAAACATCCCTTTGAAACCTGATGCGAAGCTTGTGAAGCAGCGCCCTTATAGGCTGAACCCCAAGAATAAAGAAAAAGTCAGGATGAAGTTAGAAAAGATGCTTGCTGCAAGAATCAGTGAGGATGTCCAAGAAATTCTGTCATGGTATACGGATGTGTTGAAGGTCCCTATTGTGGCGAAGCTGAAGTTAGTGGTTGTACCGAAGAAGAAAGGTGTGTTGAAACCTAAAATGTCACCGTTGGAAAAAATCAGACTTGGCGGCGCCGGTACGTTAACTACATTAACTACCTGTAATAATGAGATTTTGGGAAATCTAGCACTGTTTGGACAAGATCTCTGTCAGATTTTGTGTCTTCAATGCACAGTTATGGCAGATTTGATCGATGGATTCTATAAGAAGACACCCAGGCCTACAGAATTCGCATTACGCATTTTCTTGAGTATTACAATTAAGTCCATGTCAGCTGACCGCGAAGTTCAGGAACTGTTGAGAGAATTTGAACAAAAGGGTCTTCAGAACCTTATGAGCACTCATCCTGCATCTGTACTGTGCGAAGAAACTCCCCCAGCACCGACTCAGCCAATGCAGACACGATCTACCAAGAATAAGTTTAAACCAGAAGTTCATTCTAAGAGGAATGAAGATAGACACAAGCAATCAGGGAAAACACCAGACGATCCCGAGATGAACCCTTCTGGCTCAGCAGAGATCCCACCTGAAGGTTTTGAAGACTTCGGCAAGGCGGAGAATGTTGCATCACACCGCCCCCCTTATCTTCTTCCTGTTCGACCAGGAGTTCAGCTACGTCAGCGGACAAATAAGTTCACATTACGCACCCCTTCGCTGCCACCAGGTGTGCAGTTGGTCGGGACAATGACAGGGAAAGTAGATCGGCTCAAGTACGCCGACCACAATACAAATGATCATGGGAAATTTCCACAGTTCACACCTGGGACATACTTGCACTTTTTCCACTATCCAGAGACTGGACCAACATTATTAGAAGTGAAACAGTGGGCTGCTGGCTTGGAGAAAGATGGTTTATTGAAGATGCTCAATGTTCCCCCCTTCGGTCGCAACACCCAGGTGATCGTGGTGGTCAAGAAATTATTGGCGTTGGTACATGATGGGTACCTATGGATAGGAAATCAAAAAATTGCCATCAATGGAGAACTCATTCACCGGATTACGGGCTTGATCCTAGCATTGAGTTTATGGGAAAACATGAAGACGTGAAGCTAGCACAGAGCATGAAGGAATGCTTCAAGCTGACGATATGAAAGCAAGGGTATCAAACCTCGACAATCCAACACAAAAACATTCGCTTCGCAGCTGAGCTCTTAGCCTGCAAATTAATGAGGAAGTGCAGGCTGAATGAAGTATCTGCACCAATTGTCAGTATTGCTGCAAACTGTGCAGAAGGCTATAGTTACAAATGGGCAGAGTACATTGCCAAGGAATTTCTTGAAGATGTCCGAGATGTGCAGGAGAAAGGTAGACCCTTTCACTATTCATGGCTGATAGTGCTTATTGCACTGATAGGATGGAAAGAACCTACCGAGGCGCAGTTTATTGATGTGCCTCCGAACATGCTTGGCGCAGCAAGGTACGCATATCTGTGGGTGTCGCAGGATAAAATCTCCCAGCAAATGACAAACTACGTGTTCACCTTTTACTCGATGAGTATCTCATATGAGATTCTGAAGACACCGCGGATCAGTAATGAGCTCTTTTCTTAGTATGCGGGAATAGCCAACTTTAGGGCTAACATGGATCATGTCTTTATTCAGGCCCGCGTAGATAACAAGCACAAATGGTCGAAGTTGCCATATGTGGTGAACGAGGAAGACATCCTCGCAATAGTCAAACAGTGGCCAGCTGAATGGCTGAAAGACGTAGGGACACAACCCAATATACCAATACCTCCAGTAATAGATGTGGGTGCAGGTCGTAGCTAGATGCAGCTGAATGACCCACTCGAAGAAAGTGAAGAACAAAGTGAGTCACAGGAGAATGAAGGTGACCAAGGTGGCAAGGATAGAATGGATGAAGAAGGAGAAGAGTCAGTCAAAACAATCTCCAATCGCCCAGATAAGTGCAAGTCGCCAGAGGCAGAGGAAGTGACTAAACCTCAGTCCAGAAAGAAAACAAAGGAGTCAAAAGGGAAGAATATTGTCGAAGAGCCCACCTTGACAAGTGAGGAGCTCGATTAGTCTCTAACAAAGTCCACATAATTCCTAACCAAAAAATGGTCCGAGTTTGCGGCTACGCACCTGGATGCGTTCACTAGCATAGCGCAGAGGATTATAGAACTGAAGGACTTAGCAGAAAAATCAGCAACTGGTGCTGCAGCAAGTAGTACCCCAATAAGCGCGCAGCTAGACACAAGACAATGGTCAGTCATAGATAACAGAGGACAAGTGCCAAGTGCAGCCCTCATCATCACGGATGCAGTATCTCGCTTGCAGATGAGCAGGACAGTTGGGATAGACTACACCAAGCTGTCCATGAAGGAACTACATCTTTTTCAGTTGGCCATCATGAAGGAGATCCAAGCACGAGACGGTTACTCACACATGCAATTAGAAAATGCCACAAAGCAGAGTGAGATCCTCGCAACACAGTTGAAGGAAGCAGACCAGAGGAAGAGGGAAGCATAAAGCAAGCAGGCCACATTGGCGTGAGTATTGGATGAGGCGTGTCGAAGTCTCCCTGACTTCGACATGCAAGCTGAAGAAGAACTAGACCGAAAAATAGTGAAGTTGAAAGACTATGCACAATAGTCACGGAGCCAGATAGAGACGATGAAAGCAGAGCATGAGGCTCATATTGCGGAGCTTCAACTTCGCATCACTCCAGAGAGTCCACCAGAGGTCAGGGAGCAGTTCCACAGAGATATTCAGGCCTCAGCAGCAAATATCTCATATCTTGTGAGCAGCGCAGCAAAACTGCTAGAAGAAAGCATCAACACTTGGACAAAACTACAGGAAAATATCGAAGTAGAAAAGCTGCAAGAAACCATCAAGCAGCGATAGGCAGAGATGGATGCAGTGAAAGTGGAAATTAAGACTCTGCCTCCTATACAGAAGATGCTTAAGGTGAAGAAAAGCTATGAACTCTAGTAGGAAATTGAGTCGTACAGAACGAAAGCAACACTGTTGGAAAATTCTATGCAGCCCCTTGTCGACGAGGCCTTGGAGTTGAGCACTGCTGCGGACAGCCAACTCAAAATTTTGAAGGAATATGATGCATTTGCACAGGAAAAGGCCAGCAAAGCATCACCAGTATCATTACAGGAGTTGGCGGAGAAGGAGCAAGTAGCCGACGATATCATGCATGGCCTCAACAAATAGTTCACTCTGTTCTCCAACAAGATTCTCCCACCAGACAAGCAGCAGAGTGTCCCAAGACGGGACACTAGTGAATCTTAGGGGCCTGTTGGGGCGCGCGCCTTAACGGTCACTAATTTTGGTAACTCCGTGGTTTTTGTGGAAGCTTGTAAGCGGAGTTGCGACTCAAAATAGTCTTAGGTGTGTTAGGGTTGAGTTAAAGCCCTGTTTTTGTAATTGTCCATAATTTTCAGGTGTAAGACCATGATTTTGTAATAGTGCACTTGTATAAATAGGCACTCATGTAAATATGTCAAGATCATCTAATGAAATTAGGATCATATGATGCAAAGAAGTTAGATCTATTTTTGGGTTTTAAGGTCAAGTCCCAGCTGTATGCGTGGACGACCTCTACAGCTGTGTGCGCAGAGGGTTTTTGTAAGGAAATGAACTGCAGGTGAGTGTGCAGCTTAGATATTGTAAGAAGAGAACTGCAGATGAGTGCGCAGTTAGACTTGAAGGATGGATCTGCTGCTGAGTGCGCAGATCAGAACCGTTGTTTTGTAAGAATTGGAATAAAAACGCAGTTTTGTGGACGTAGCCCCTGCACTGGGGGTGAACCACGTTATATCTTGTGTTGTGGTTCTTTGTGTGGTTTCTGTTATGTTTTTATGCTTTTGATAAGTAGGTGAATTCTAAAGTAAGATAACTGTTAAATATTAACTTCGCTGTGAATTCCTAGCTAAGGGTTAAGCAAGAAAAGCCTTTTATCTAACTGTGAAGCTAATTAAGTGAATATCGAAGCTCTATTTGGTATAAATATTTGTTTTTAAGGC
This sequence comes from Pseudotsuga menziesii, assembly GCA_001517045.1. NCBI lineage: Eukaryota > Viridiplantae > Streptophyta > Pinopsida > Pinales > Pinaceae > Pseudotsuga > Pseudotsuga menziesii. The sequence continues at coordinate 188,871 of LPNX011221092.1, read as the reverse complement.
TAAAGGTACAGTAATATCCTTCTTCTACTTGCAGAAAGCTGATTCTGCGGCACCCCATAGTTGTTTCGGGTGAGACTGCAACCTGTTCGCAGGTTGTTGCCGAAAGGGCCAACACTGTGGGTCTTTTTGTTGGTGCGAAGTTAAAGTATAAACCCTGGGTCTGCCCTATAGCCCAACAAGTTTCAATGATTCCTAAGTCTCCTTTGATACTTCTAGAGTCTGTATACGCCCCTGTTTCTGAGCAGAGATGTCTTTTATGGTAATTTTTTTAAAGATTGTTCTTGTCATTGCATTTTCAGTTTTTTTGTTTTGGGATTAGTGCATTAGATCTCTTTTACCTTATTTCTTTGTGTGAGTTTTGTTTGATTGTGCTTGCAGAGTCTGGGGGTGGTAAAGTCATTCTTTTGTTTTATTATCTTATTTTTATTCAAAAAATCCAAAAATATTTGCTTCTTTGCATCCTTATGCATCATTACACTTTGCATTTTGCATGGTACTTGCACTAGGTTTGCTTAGAGAAGTATTAGTTAGGCTTTCATATAAGAATGTTTGCATTTTTCATTTGAAGAAAATTTTGCATTTCACATAATAGTGTGCCTTGTTTTTCATTCAACACAATGCATTTGCATTGATTGTTAGGTGTGCATTTTGCTTCATGTTGCATCATAATACCATTGGTTGCATGGTCATCTACCTTTTTTGAGTAATAAAGCCAAATAAAATCAATGCTTAATTAAAATGGATTACACTATTTTCTTTGATAGGGTACACCAATAAGATTAAGTTTTAGGGTCTTGGAATAGTTCATTGTGAGTAAATTCTCCAAGGCCACTAAAAAACAACATGTATGTGTCTGTCCAGGTGAGAGTGTGAAATTCCTTGGTATAATTAGTGTTTCTCAGGATCCTCCTCTTACAAGGGAGTGAAGCACGAGGCAGTGTGAGCGGTTATTGATTGGGATGACCCCTAGTCATAATTGAGTAGCACCAAAGGTATTTCCAGGATTATATTCGTATCTGGGGGCTCTTTCAAGAGTTTCAAGCTTTGCTACCCTACCCATATGGTCAATCCCACCTATGACTGTCCGCCTGAGCATTGATTAATTGAGGTGACCTTAGTTTCCTTACCTAGGTTATCGAGGGGGTACTTTGTAGGGGTTATTCTGTAGGTGTCCCAGCCAGGTTGGGGTTGGACAACACAGTCTCTATATGTGTTGAATCTGAGGGCCACAATAATTGGTTATGAACCTCTGCTTGTTGTGTATGGGAGTCTTAAGCCTCTCCTAGGCAAGACATACCTGCTTCATTCGAGAGCTCACATATACTACCCTTGTTTGCTTGTGATTGGCTTTAGAATATATAGGTGTATGCTCTATGAATGCTAGCTTGCTTAGGGTTTGCGTAAGTAGAAGAGTCTTTTTCATTTTTTGAGTCATTGTGGATTCAGGTGTGGCACTTCGTCGTTCTCGTCGTTTAGCAGGACTTCCACCTTATACATCTCCTCCTCCTTTGGGAGAGAGAAACAGACAGTCCAAGCGGACTACTTCTCACATTGATTCACACACGATGGGAGATTATGAAGATGAAATTCCTAAGTTTCCTTCTCCACCTCATGAGGTTGGGGAAGAAGATCCTACTCCTACATATGATCCTTCACCTGATATACCTACACACACTGGGTATGATCCCTCATTCACAGGTCGTCGGTATCGATTTCCAGGCGACGAGACTCATCATGAACCTACGAGCACTAGTTATGACATGTCTAGTATTCCTACATATGATTTGGCTCAATATGTTGAGTTAGATTTTGAACCTAACACTATGCCTGGGGGCATTGCTAGTCATTTCCATGTGGAAAGGTTTGGGAACATGAGTCACATTGCACCTTCCATCTCGACGGTGGAGGTCACATCACATGTTTGTCCTATACCTGGTGTTAGTAGTCCTATTCGGATACCAGAACCAAGACGAGTGATGGTAGGGAACACCACTTACATAGTTTCACATGTCCCCTCATCCTCTATTCCTAGTTCTTCGAATGCTATTCTTCCCCCTCATTCATGTTGTCCTTCGGGATGGAATGTTGCTACGAGTCATGTTCATACTGCTGCTACTCGTATAGTTCTATCTCAGAGTCAAGTACCTCCTATTGTCTCGGGAGGTCATATTCCTACTTCTGGAGGTCATATTCCTACTTCTGGAGTGTCTCATGGGATTAAAGCCTTCATACCACTGAAGTTTCTCCTCGAGTGGTTCCTTAAATAATTACTACCTTATATATTGAAGGATGTTTCTACATCCAGAGTTCAGAATGAGGAATAAGCCACTTTTAGGGTGTAGGAATTGGATTTGATTTATGCTCAATCCAGTTTGTTATATGAGATAATTCCTAACGCTCCGCGTTCTAGTTTCAACCCTAAGGTCAAACCTAGGCCACATGTCGATGGCATTGTTGGTTGTAAGAGTACCAAACCTACAGATTCGGTTTGAAACAGGTCAGTTAATTATCTATCAACCAATCTGCCTCAAGACAAGCCACGGCTTCATCTCAACCCACCCAAACAACGAATGTGCTTTCGGTGCAATCGTCAGACCAGAAGGGTAACCAGCAACCTGGAAGGAATAAGAAGAAGGGTAAAAACAATCGTAAGGGTGGGAATAGGAATGAAAATGACAATTCTAATGACAAGAATGCCTGAAATGCTGGGGGGGACAAGCAGTCTAAACATAAGGTTAATTTTCCTTGCAAGTTGTGTAAGGATGACCACCTCACTCACTTGTGCCCTCGGATAGAAGAAGCCTCGAGGTTCTTAGCGCAGGGCCCAACTGTGTTGACCAACCCTTTACCTCATAATCAAAACATGAACTGAAGGACCCATGATCAGTCTGGTGGAGATCAAGATCCGCCGGAAGCTAGTAGTGGTCATGGTTGTATCAATATGGTGCATGCTACTAAGGTTGTGACTCATGTGGACTATGGTTCATCACAACCACACCTTGGAAAACACCTGCTCCACCCAGGAGTCCTTTGCGTATTGATAACCGTGTGGATAAACCTGAAGTTGCACCTCGCATTCCTAAGGGAATCCTTAAGCGTTCGGGGCACAATCCTAATGCTCGAGCCACCCAAAAGTATTCTGTTGTCAAAGATTTGGGCCACACTCGTGCAATGTCTGCACTCAAAGTACTTCAGATTTTCCCTTTGCAAAGGAAGGCTTTGCTTTTTGCTCTTGGTGTTAACGATGATAACTCTTCCTCTGTCATCAAATTTGAAACCGCAGGACTACAGCCTCGCTTGCCTTACTATGTGTCTCTCTTGATTCATGTAGAATGTCTTAACATGACCGTCAAACGCACTATTATTGACGAAGGCGTTGTTGCTTCTGTGATGTCTTTGGCGTGTTGGAAGGGTTTGGGCTCCCTCGAGTTGTCTAAATCCGCTACCATGTTGACTGATTTTGATGGTAGATCATTTCGGCCACATGACATTCGTCCTTCTCTTAAGGTCTGTTTGGGAGGGAAGACTGTCGTGATCGAGGTCGAGGTGGTTGATGCACCCCTTGACTACAATCTGTTACTGGGTAGGAATTGGATGTATAGTAAGCAAGCTGTAGCTTCTTCTCTATTTCGAGTTGTATGCTTTCTGTTTAATGGGAAGATAGTTACGATTGATAAAATGTCATTCAAGAATCCATGTGTTACCACATCTTCGAGAGCTTCTCTATCCCAATTGTCGAGCACTCTTAGCCGGCAACTGGGAGTGTGGGTGTTGGCATGTATCCATCCCTTATGGGATCCTTTAGTTGTCTTGCACCTTTTCTTATGATCAGGTCTAGTTTCAGCGAGGCTTCATTTTCATTGTGTTCGGTGTCTTTTCACACCACTCATATGGAAGATCCTTGGATTCTTCCTACACTGAGTCCTTCATGTGAGCCTATCGAAACAGACGTGCCATTGCCTGTAGCAATGATACCATATCAATTGAATATTGAATGTGTTGTAGAGTCCAGTCCTTCCTCTTTGCAGATGGAGGAGGAGGACCCATATGTGCTGCCTGCATGGACAGTTGAGTCTTCTCACATGTATGACTACCTTGATAGCATTTTTCCATCAAATGAAGCTATTGTTGAGGCTATGTCTGGGGTTGAGCATGTTGATGTATATGTAACTTCGGAATGTATTCACTTGTATTTCTTATGTATTGTAACCTGATGTTTATTCCAGGATGTCATACCTCGATGTTCTGATCAGGAAGATCTATAATGTAAACAAGTCATGCCGAGTAATTATGGGTAACCCTCCTATTGTCTAAGGGTTAAAGTCCCCACAGTTCCGGGGCACTAGGGTTATTAGACTCTCCTAGAGAGGTCGGCCCTAGTAGGGTTTTAGTCATGTCGGGATTAGTATAAATAGAGAGCTAGCCTCTCTATTTAGTACACAACTCATACACACTCAAGTGTAGCGCATACTTGAGGTAGGAGAAGACACTGGGGCTAGATAGAAATAAGGTTACTGCTGTCGAGAGATCATCTTACTGTTTCGGGGTTTTGCTTTTGGTACTGATTCTATCTCTGAGGAAGTTGCGGGGTTTTCTCCATTGATGGTTTCCCCAAGAAAAAACATTGTGTTCATTATCTCTTGTGTTTGATTGATGTGCTTGTTGTTCTCTTAGTTAAATATCCTAATGTTATACTAGCTTAATGTTAAAAATCTAACATGGTATTAGAGCTAACCTGAGAAGAAGAAACTGTGGAGTTGCGGGAACTAGGGCTTCCTACTTTGTGGATCTCTCTCCATATTTTTTCAGCAAAATAAGGTTGGAATAACTCTCCGCCTTAGGGTGCATCTTTTTGTCGAAACAAAATCCAATTATGAGGTTTTTCAGTTTTGGACCCGACACTGCTGCCAGAAATTAGGGCTTTTCACAGAAGAGGAATTTTTCAGTGATCCTAGGCCTGAATTGGTATCCTCCCTAAAATCGAAGTTAGGGATCAATTTCAAAGCAATTGGTTGGACAGGACTCTGGAAAAGCAAAACCCTAATCTGCTTCTGAACCAGCACTGCAGAATTTCAGCTGCAAATCCAAATCTGACATCTTGAACTAGTAAGATCTAAATCTTTTGTATTTCCATTTGAGGTTCTCAGTTAAGATGTCTCATCATACCAAGCTTGATGAAAATATTGAGGGAGATGATAACTTCCGAGCCTCGAAGTATAGGATCTCCCTGGTCTTGGAAGAGAATGAGTTGGACTCCTACATTAATGAGGAGGTTCCAGTTCCAGAGGGAGATCAGGCTAAGGCCTTACACAAGAAAAAGATGGTTATGGAAAAGAGAATCATTGTTGATTCTATCAAGGATCATCTCATACCACAGGTGTCCTCCCTAAAGACACCTAAATCTATGTTTGATGCCTTAACCAAATTGTTTGAAGTAAAGAACATAAACCATAAGATTACTATAAGAAACCAACTGAAGAATGTGAAGATTCAGAATGCAGAAACCATCCAGTCTTACTTCACAAGAGTTTCTCAAATCAAAGAACAACTGGAAGCAGTAGATGAAGAAGTGGAAAATGTTGAGATTGTAATGACCACCTTAAATGGTCTCCCTAGATCATGGGACCCCTTTATTCAAGGGATATGTGCCAGAAAGAAGTTAGTCAAGTTCAATAGACTATGGGAAGAATTCTCTCAAGAAGAAGCTAGGATAGCAGCCAGAGAAGAGAAGATGGGAAGTGAAGATCAAGCTCTCACAGTACATTCCAAGAAAACCAAAAGAAGTTCTCATCACTCCAAAGGTAAACATTTTTCTAAAACTAACTATAGATAATATTCTCTAGAGGTAGATGTTATACTTGTGATGAAGTAGGACACTTTGCAAAACATTGTCCTAAAATAGAAAATAAGAAAAAGGGCAACAAGAAAAGACATTATGCTCATGCTGTAGAGGATGATGAACCATCCAAGAAGAAAACCAGATATGAAAGTGAAGACTCTTCAAGTGATGAATAATATGTCTTGATTTTTTCTCTCACATGAAATATCACACATGGAAGCAATGATTGGCTTATAGACAGTGGGGCTTCCAAGCATATGACAGGATTCAAAGAATCCTTTGTGAAACTTTCAGAACATGAATCACCTCACAAGGTGGATCTTGGAGATGACTACCAATATCCAATAAAATGTAGTGGGGAATCTTCTTATAAACTAGACTCTGGAAATTCTATGAGGATGCAAGATGTATTGTTTGTACCAGGACTCAAGAAGAACCTTCTGTCCATATCTACATTAGATGCAAAAGGCATGAGGGTTGTATTCATAGATGGCCAAGTCATCATGTGGCCAAAGGGAAAGACTATTAATGATGCAGTAGTGATTGGGGAATAAGAAGGAGGTCTATACAAATTGAAGGGCCATCCAAAACAAGCCTTGGTCCATGACATAGTAGATCCAAATGAAATTTGGCATAGAAGGCTTGCACATGTGCATTACAGAGCACTACCAATTGCAAGCAAAGTTGTTGAAGGTCTTCCAGAAATTCAACCAAAACATGATGGGGTCTGCAAAGGATGTGCGAAAGGAAAGAATACAAAGAAGACATTTCCATGTAGCGAAAGCAAAGAAAAAGGAATCTTGAAAATCATCCACTCTGATGTATGCGGTCCTATGTCATCAATCTCACTAAGCGGGTATGTATACTATGTTTCTTTTATTGATGAATTTTCTAGGAAGACATGGATTTACTTCATGAAGAACAAAGATGAAGTATTCAGCAAGTTCAAGGAATTCAAAGCCTTGATCAAAAATCACACAGACAAGAAGATCAAGACCTTTCGATCAGATAATGGCAAAGAATTCACATCTAATGAATTCAAAGAGTTATGCAAACACTCACGGATTAAGAGGGAGTTGTCTACTCCTTATAATCCACAACAAAATGGGATTGCAGAAAGGAAGAATAGAACTATCATGGAAGCTACAAGAGCAATGCTTCATGATCAAGATCTTCCTATGCATCTTTGGGCCGAAGCTGCCAGAACAACGATGTATGTATAGAACTGTACTCCACATAGAGTACTTGAGAAAAATACTCCTGAAGAAGTCTTCTCCAGCAAGCAACCAGAAGTCAGCCATATCAGAATATTCGGCTGTCCTGTGTACATACACATTCCAAAAGAAAAGAGAACAAAATTAGATCCTTCAGGAAAGAAGGGTATATTTGTGGGATACTCTGAAAGCTCGAAGGATTACAGAATATATTTCCTAGGATACAAGAATATTGACATCAGCAGGGATGTGACATTTGACGAAGACACATCTTACAACAAATCCATAAAGAAACCTGCTAAAGAATCTGAAGAAGAAAAAGCACCCAGAATTTATGATACAACCATGAATGAAGAAACTCAAGAAGAAGATCGAGAGTTTGAAGAACCACAAAGACCTATAGATCCACCTCCAGAGAAGAATCCTCATAAGAGGAAACCTGCTTGGGTGTGAGAACTTATCCAAGGTGCAAAAAGATATGGTGCTTCAGAAGAGAATCACAAAGAAAGAAAAAGGACCAGATCCTACTCCAGGTATGTAGCATTACTATGTGATTTCATTGATAAAGAAACTTCCAGTTATGAAGAAGCGACAGAATGGAAAGAATGGAAGGATGATATGATTGAAGAATATGAATCGATCATGAAGAATGATGTTTGGGATGTTGTCCGAAAGACCAGAAGAGAAGTCAGTTGTAACTTCCAAATGGATTTACAAGATCAAGCATGCTACAGACGGTAGCATAGAGAAATATAAAGCAAGATTTGTTTCTTGGGGTTTCTCACAGAAAGAAGGAATAGATTATGAAGAAACCTTTGAACCTGTAGCCAGATACACTTCCATCAGATCAGTACTTTCCCTGGCTGCAGTGATGAAATGGAAGATACACCAAATTTATGTCAAGACTGCTTTCTTGAATGGTGTAGTGGAAGAGGAAGTGTATGTAGAACAGCCACTTGGTTTTGAGACACATGACATAGAGTCTCATGTATGCAGATTCAAGAAAGCCCTGTACAGTTTGAAACAGGAACCCAGGACTTGGTACGATAGAATTGACAGCTTTCTATCTAGTTTGGACTTTACCAAGAGTAAAGAAGATTCCAAACTTTACTACAAGGTTGAAGATGGCAACCCATTGATGCTCCTAATATATGTAAATGATCTGTTCGTGACAGGTATGAATGGATCTTTCTGGTGAGTTACCAGGAATACTTGGTCTTGGATTGAGGGCATTTCTGAGACGATTGTAAGATGTAGTATTACATGATCAGATGTGAGCGCATGGCCATTCTGATGTGATTGAGGGATGTGTTCCCACTTGATCAGATATAAGGGCTGTTACCTTTCTGATGAGTAGGTCAAATGTGAGTGCCATCCATTCTTATGTAGGATTAGTTCTTACACAGATGTAAGCGCTATCGCTTTTCTGACGAGGAGGTCAGATGTGAGTGCCGACCATTCTAATGTAGGATGAGATCCTATATAGATGTAAGGGCTACCACTAATCTGACGAGTAGGTCAGATGTGAGTGCTGGCCATTCTGATGTGACTGTAGGATGAGGTCCTACATGATTAGATGTAAGGGCTACCGCCTTTCTGATGAGGAGCTCAGATGTGAGTGCCGACCATTTTGACGAGTAGGTCAGATGTAAGGGCTACTGCCATTCTCTGAATGGAGGCACCTGGTTAGTTACCAGGAACCTTCAGTATAGGACTGAGTGCCTTTCTGATGAGTCAAGGTTAGATGAAAGTGCTGTGCCTTTCTGATGAGTGAAGGTCAGATGTGAGTGTTGGCCATTCTGACAAGTAGGTTAGATGTAAGGGCTACAAAAGACCTACGAGGAGGTAGGCCTACATCTAGTATGAAAAAGGGATGGCTCTGTAGAACTTCCTGTGATGAGAAGAATCATGAGATAACACATATGATGATGACCCAGTGATGATCCAGATCGAGCTATGATCCAGATCTAGTTATGATCTCTCCGAGATGATCCAGATCGAGTGATGATTCAGATCCAGGAGCGATGATTCAGATCGAGCTATGATCCAGATCCAGTGATGATGACCCAATGGTGATCCAGATTGAGTGATGATCTAGATTCAGTGATTATGATCGAGATCCAGTGATGATCGAGATCCAGTGATGGTGATCAGATCCAGTGATGATCTAGATCCAGTGATGATGATCCAGTGATGATCCAGATCGAGTATGATCCAGTGATGATGATCCAGATCCAGATGAAGATGAGTTGAAGATGAAGATGATGACCCAGATGATACAAAGAAGAAGACTTGTGCTGAAAATTGTGTCGAGAGAATACCTTCCTAGTTAAGAGGAAGTGTTGATGTATATGTAACTTCAGAATGTATTCACTTGTATTTCTTATGTATTGTAGATCGATGTTTATTCTAGGATGTATTTGTAATGTACTTCAGTCATTTCATGCCCCGATGTTCCGATCAGGAAGATCTATAATGTAAACAAGTCATGTGAAGTCATTGTGGGCAACCCTCCTATTGTCTAAGGGCTAAAGTCCCCACAGTTTCGGGGCACTAGGGTTATTAGACTCTCCTAGAGACGTCAGCCCTAGTAGGGTTTTAGTCATGTCAAGATTAGTATAAATAGAGAGCTAACGTCTCTATTTAGTACACAACTCATACACACTCAAGTGTAGCACATACTTGAGGAAGGAGAAGACACTGGGCTAGATAGAAAGAAGGTTACTACTGTCAGGAGATCATCTTACTGTTTTGGGGTTTTACTTTTGGTGTTGATTCTATCTCTGAGAAAGTTGCGGGGTTTTCTCCATTTATGGTTTGCCCAAGTAAAAACACTTAGTTCATTGTCTCTTGTGTTTGATTGCTGTGCTTGTTGTTCTCTTAGTTAAAGATCATAATGTTATACTAGCTTAATGTTAAAAATATAACAGAGCCACCTTGGAAAGAGTTGCATCATAGATCTTATTTTCTTCTCGAGCTTGACTGTTTGGAGTGTGAAGACTTTAGGGAGATTCTTAGTGAGAGAATTGGTAGTCCCGTGGTTCCATTAAGCTCTCCTGGTCCGATGGCTGATGGAAACATGGGGAATATATCTCCTATCATTCCTATCAATATCTCTCACGATCCTGGCAATATTGAGAATGTCTATATTGGGGCAGAATGTTCCCATGCTGAGATCCAAGAGTATACCGAGCTGTTCAAAGAGTTTTGTGACGTATTTGCTTGGTCATACGAGGAAATTCTAGGTATAGGCCCTCACATTTCTGAACATGGGATTAAAACTTATCCCAATGCTAATCCTATTCGACAATGCATGCGTGCGATGAATCCTAGAAAAGCACCCGCAATTAAGGCTGAGATAGAAAAACTATTGAATGTCGATTTTATCTATCTCATTCCCTTAACGGAGTGGGTTTCAAATCTCATTCTAGTTGATAATAAATAGGGAATGATCCATATATGTAGTGATTTCTGCGACTTGAATCATGCTTGTCCTAAGGATAATTTTCCTACACCATTTATTGATCAAATTTTAGATGAGTGTGTGGGAAGCAAGGTATTTTCCTTTATGGATGGATTTTTTAGATACAATCAGATATAGATCAAACCCAAGGACCAACATAAGACTGCCTTTATTTGTACTTGGGGTACCTTTGCATATCGAAAGATACCTTTTGACCTTGAAAACACGAGAGCCACTTTTCAGTGAGCTATGATCTTGATCTTCCATGATCTCAAATCAATTATTGAAGTATTTTTGGATGGCCTTGTTGCTCATTCTCATCAGAGGATGTGTCATTCCTACCATTTGAGATTACTGTTCGAAATATGCCGCCATTACTTGTTTAGGTTAAATCCTCATAAATGCATATTTTCTGTGAAGTCTGGTCGCTTATTAGGGTTCATTGTCTCCAAGGAGGGTATAAGAGTCGACCCTTTAAAGGTTGAGGCAATACTTCAGTTGTCTCCCCCGAGAAATATTAGACATCTTCAATGTTTGCAAGGAATGGAAAATTTATTGCAGAGATTTGTTGTTAACTTTGCCAATTTGACTAGAGGCTTTATGCATCTTTTTAAGAAAGAGACTATGATGACCGAGCCCAGGAGTCCTTTGATGCGCTTAAGTGATCCTTAAAATCGACCCTGATGATTAGCCCAACCGACTATAGTCATGACTTTTTACTTTATGTGGCTGCATCCATGGAGACGATTGGTATGGTTTTGGTTTAGGAGGATGAGGAGCTCCAGGAGCATGTCATATATTTTTTGAGCTGAAACTTTATAGATGCAGAGATCCATTATTCCCATGTGGAGAAACTTGCCTTAGCTACCGTTCATGCAGTTCAAAGATTGAGACATTATATTCTCCTTCACCAGACCTTGGTGGTAGCCCATGTCAATGCATTTTAGTTTGTTCTCACTAAAAGGATGATAGGAGGAAAGTATAATAAGTGGATTGTCATCTTGCAAGAATTCGATCTCGAGTTTGTTTCAGCAAAATCGAAAAAATTGTTGATTTTTGCGGAGCTTATATCTGATTTCCCAAGCGAGGAGGAGGAGGAAGTTTGTGAAGATATGTTTGTCGATGAGCACATTTTCTGATCTCAACTTTGGATCCATGGTACGGGGATATTATCATATATTTACAAACATTGAAGGTCCCTACTCACCTTTCATCGGATGAGAGATGATGGTTACATCATGTATCCAAGTATTACCTCATAGTGGATAACACATTATACTGCCGTGGGGTAGATTCCATTTTGAATTGTTGTTTAACTCATCAGGAGGCTGATCTTGTGTTGAATGATTGCCATAGAGGGGTGTGTGGTGCTCATTTATCTGGGCTTTTTACAGCCCAAAAAATATTAAGAGCAGGTTATTTCTGGGCGTCGATGTTTAAATATTGTGTCAATGTGGTCAAGAAGTGTCACCCTTGATAGGTGTTTACACCCAATTTGTGCTCACGTCCTACCCCGTTACATCCAACTATCACTGCCGGTCCCTTCACTAAGAGGGGGCTTGATTTCATGGATTGCAACCCAGCTTCAGCTGGGGGGCATCATCATATTATAGTGGCTGTTGACTATTTCATGAAATGGGCCGAGGCTATGCCCATAGTGAAATCTAAAGGTGAGATAGCCACACATTTTGTATTCAACCATATCATTACTCGGTTTGATATTCTGAAGGAGCTTGTCACTGACCATGGTAGGCACTTTTAGAATCAGATGATGGAAGAATTGGCCTCAAAATTAGGGTATAAGTAGGAGCATTCCTCTTCTTATTACCCTCAAGCGAATGGATAGGTTGAAGCAGTGAACAAATCACTCAAGCCCATTCTCCAACGAACCATCGTACAAAGCAAGACCAATTGGAATATCATGTTATATCCTGCTTTGTGGGCTTATAGGACCGTAGTTAAGACTGCCACCAATTTTTCTCCATATCAATTTATACATGGAGTGGAGTCTGTATTGCCGGTTGAGTGCGAAATCTCTTCTTTGAAGCTAGCCATAGAGCTCTTACTAGACACTTCCCCATTGGAGGAACATTTGGTCCACTTAGAGCAGCTTGATGAGTAGTGCCAAGATGCCTTGGTGGCTCTAGAAGTGAATAAGCATCGCGTTAAGGTCCAGTATGATAAATCTGTCCGTTCAAGGAAGTTTAGTGAAGGAGATTTGGTCCTTTTGTGGGATCAAACTAAAGAACCCTTGGGGGAAGGAAAGTTTAACCCCATGTGGCATGGTCCTTACGTTGTGAAATGTGTGTTATAGAAGGGCACATATGAGCTAGTAGATTATGAGGGGATAGCCTTGGCGGAGCCTATAAATGGACTCTATGCTAAAAATTACTATGCATGATTCTCAGCCAGGGCTGACTATTGTATATTATTGTACAATATTTTGCATAGTTAGGTTTTTCTTATGGCGATCAAGTTTGTGATTAGATTTCGTTTCTTGTGGAAGATGTCAATGGAGTCTTCCATCTATATAGGATTCATGGATGGTGCTAGCTTCCACACTCAACACTTAGCCTCTGTTGCTTGGGTGATTTATACTCCTACGGGGCAGGTATTGTCTTCAGGAGGCGTATGTTTACGACCCTATTCGAACAATGTTGCTGAGTATAGTGCCATTATCGAGCTTCTGTGGGATTCCATTTCACATGGTGTTCTCTCTCTTGAGGTATGTCTTGATTCATAGTTAGTAGTGTCACAGCTTAATGGCTTGTATCATGTTAGGGATCCAACATTATTACGAATATTCTTACGTGTAAGATTGTTAGAACGACAATTTGACAACATAAAATACATACATGTTCCAAGAATTATAATCAAGTTGTTGACTCATATGATAACTATGTGTTATATTGGCATTTGATTCATAGACAATATGCTCAACACAAACATACATTTTTACACATGTAAATAAATAAATCGATCATCATAAAAGTTTTTCATTAAACATCCAAAATGTGATAATACATAAGTGTCATAATACAAAAATGGGGCTTCCGAGCCACCAAAATATAAATACATGGTAGTACAAAATGTATCACTCCCAGATATCTAAGCCTGGGGAGGAGGGGGGGGGTTTTGATTGTGGAATGTCACCACAGCTCTAGCTAGCCATAGAAATAACCACACCCATGCTCATGGTACACCCACCATGTGACGCTGCATGGCCTCAGGCAGGTCCTCGACCTGCACCATGGGTACCCTATGTGTCATCCGCACGAAGTTGGTATGAATGCTTTGGAGCATCTGCTCCACATCCACACCCATAATGTCATCTCCTCTTCCCCTCTGTCTATGATGAGGGAAACCATCAAGCCACTGTGGTCCTAAATCTGCATACATATGACAGGATGTCACTATGTGTTGTCACGCAAAAACATGTCTTTTGAGTCTATATATATCAGAAAACACAAAAAAATTAAATAATTCAAAAAACTTAAAAAGAGGGTTAGGACTCGTGACCAATGTCACCGTATGCTGATCCTGGTGGTAAAGGCATGTTGGGATCTCCCCAAAAATCTATCCCCGCATAGGGGTAATCATCGATGGCAACTATCTACCACCACCACCATGGAAAGAAATCAGCTGGATAGGGATTGGACACCCTACCTCCACCCAGCCTGTGCATCGCATCTACCCAACGTCGTTGGGCCAGATCTCGAACCCCATGAAGAGGAACGTCAAATCTAGGGCTCTTTCCTAGAACACGCTCAAAGAAGAACATGCTCAGTATACTACTGAAACCAAAGTTTCGTACCCTACCCATCTTACAGTCGATGAGCTGTTGCTTCATTTTGCTCAACAACACAGTACTCCAATCATAAACTGTGGGTCTCATGCACTCCACTGCATAAAACATCAAGGTCCACGAGTCCTGGTGGAGTGAAGCTAGCCCTACTATCCTGTCGAGTGTCAGTAGTATGGATTTAAGGCCTAGCACATGTATGGAGTTAGTTGGGATCTGAATACCGACCTTCTTCATGTCCAGATAACAGTATAAAAATATATACTCATCTATGGTGAGGCCACCTCTGGGCTTGCGAGACCATAGGTTCACCACTTCCCCCCGTCGGGACAATCCTGTAATGAAGTATATGTCCTCCACCTCTATAGTGAGGGACATCCTGTCGATCTTGAAAGACTCTAAGTCAGGATCCCAGTAGTCTACTAGCATCTGCAGTAGTCTTGGTTTGGCCCTTAAGCCACCAAGGCACCAAAACTTGTAGAGCCCGCATGCACAAAGAGCTTGTTGTGCCATTAGAACTCCCCGTACTGCTTCTTCTACATCCGCGTGCTCTCATTCCCTCCATTATAGAACCATCCTGCACATTGAATTTAAGTTTGGGTTGTTAAATGTCATAGAAAAACTTAAACGCTGCCGCATACGCGATTGTTTGCTAAAAAACCACGTATGTATGTCACTTTGAGGCATTTTTCCACGTATATCCAGCCCTATACACAGAAAAATCCTTGATTTATGCATGGGCCGAGGTGCATATTTTAGAGTGGCCTAGAAGTCGATTTGGACCATGGAAATTTCAAAAATTTACATGCAAATGAAAGAGCAGGGCATGGGAAGTTACCTGGAAAAAATGGTGTTGGATTTTGCTGGCTGGAACTCCCAGAATTCGCGTTTGAAGTTCTGAGCTCAATTGGGTAAAAATTTCAAATGTTATATAATGATTTGAATTTTTTACTATTTATAGAAATTTTTCAAAATTTTTAAATTTTTACCCCCTTTCTATAGTTTTGGACCATTTCTAACCCTTTTGGACCGTTTTTTACTAATATGATGATGTAGGAGACCGTTTTGAGCACCGTTTCAACTGTTGTTTTGACCCATTTGTGTCGATTTCAGGTATGATGTTTAAACTGACATATAGGTTAGATTTCACCTCCATTTTCATTTTTCATGACCTTATGACCATTTCATTATAACTTTAGGTACTAACCCATTCTATCCTGTCACGAAACCTTCTTGCTATTTTAGAAGTGACATGATGTGAATGGTAGATCTTGATCGTACATGGGTAGCCTGGTTAGTTCCTTGTCTACATTTGGTGCCCATGCCAACAATTTGTCCTTTAGGGTGTAGGAGTCTGTTGTATAGTATCGCCATGACATTTCGCAAGAGCCTCATACTCCTCTTGATCTTTTTGCTGGCTTGTTTCCCCAGGACTCCCTTATGTCAAGTTGTAATTACATTATCATGAGCTTTTCCTACCTCATTAAGCCTTATGTCGGCTTCCCTGACTTTGAGTATCAGCTATACAACTCGAGCTTGTCTCATGTATCGCCACGCATATCCATTTCATATATCCTTTGCAGCTTGATTCCCTATTTTTACCAGGAGGGGACTTTCCCTCGAGTGTTACTATCCTACACATGTGTCCTTGCATTGAGCATAGGTATGTTCCGCTGCTTGGAACTAGTTTGTTTTCCTATTTGACACTCGTCTCCTCCTAGTCTGTAACTTTAAAGCAATTTTATTCTTTTTCAAGCTTTTCAAATATTTGAAAAAGTCCAAAAAAAATTAAAAAACCAAAAATCCAGACAATAAAATATGTTATCTTTGGCAACAGTCGAGTCATGTTTCCTTTGAACAGAGCACTGTATATCACATCCGTTGGTTGGGTTGATAGTTTGGCTTTAGGAGATGTACTCATTTATCTGAGTTTATCTCCGTTGATTGGTTAAGCTTCTAGTCACTATGGAGCCTCTGTCAATGCCTCCTATGTCACAGAGATGTCCTAGTTTTATATATCGAGTCTATGCTAGCTACATTCAATCACCATTCACCTTTATGCTCTTGTTCAAAGGAAGTTGAAACCTGAGTCGACCATTCCTCAGTTATCTTGATTTTACATGTCGGCCATTCTTGGTACAGTTACTAGTTTGTGCACCTTATGATCAAGTCCTTCCACATTATACAGCTTTTCTAAGTACCTCATTTTGGATGAGAGGGGATGCCTTAATGCCCTCCTTCCAGCAGATTTCATCCCATCAACTTTAGATCATTTATTCTGGGATGTGAATCTAGAGTCATTTTTGAGTGCCTTGAGACTTGAAGTCATCAGTGGCAGGTTCTCTCTCCATCGATAGTTTTTGGGAATACATCAATGTCCCCTGATCGATGGATCCTCTCAAGTGTTCGACCTCAACACATTTATTCACACTTGTTAGTTTGCACTCTAGTACCTTGATTCCCATTTTCATTATTGGTGGGTAATCTCGCGTCTATTAACGGTATACATCAATGACCGTTAATCATACGATGGATTACTATGTTCGACCTCGACACCTCTATTCACATAGTAGGAAATGTACTCGTAGTGGTTTGTGTAGAAGACCTTCCATATTGGTGGAATCTCTTATATGCTACCACCTTGATCGTGCCAGTGTTCATGAGATTTTAGTTCTCGTGACTTGTTTCCAGTATATGTTAGACATTTCCAGCCTTTATGGAGATCTTGATCCATTATATATCTTCACCATTCAGGGAGATCATGATCCTTTGTATATCTTCATCATGGAGATTCTGATCTATTTATATTGTATGTGGCGATGACCACACATGTCATATTGTATCATGCCTATTCATTGCTATTGTACTCTTATGTATCTGGGACTGTTGTATCTACTTGCAGTTATATGCAAAGCTTTATCATTGTATTGTACTGATTGGATGACTAGTTCTTCCACTGGGTTCTTCATCTCTTCACTTCTGGGATGGACTTATAATGTATTTAGGCCATCGTATGACCCCTTTGACCTCACACATTAGGGGGCATCTGTTACAGCTGATTTCAACACACATGGTGAATCACACTTTTATGGCCTTCCCTGTCCCTCTGCAGACTCATTAGACCCTATAGACAATTTTTGTACCTTTGATGTTTCCAAGATCATCCCTAAAAATATGCAAAAATTACCATATGCAACTTTTAATCCCTTTCTCGCGTATATACGCGGATTTGACCCTTAAACCCGCGTACAATGGGATGTGTGAAAAAGGCCAAATACTTTTGGATTTTTCCTTGATGTGGATCCGACTCACTTGTCTCCTGGCCTTCCATTTGCCTTGTGATCACTTAGATTCGACCTTTCATTACCCCATTTAAGAGCTATATAAGGAACCCTTTGGATACATTGAAGGCATGATGAATTGAATAGCAAGAAAACTATAGTCCATTGTTGCCTGAACTTATACTTGAGTCTGCATCCCTTTGTCCCTTGGAGCACTTTTGTGTTCTTCCCAAGCTTTCCTTTTGCTTGTGAGCTTGCTATCGAGAGATGGAGGATTGAAGTGGTGGAGGCCCAAGTGGGGGACTTAGTTTCTCCAATTCACAGATGTGTTGACAGAGGTTGTCACTATTGTAATCTCTATTTTATATTAATAGAAATATATTTTCATGTCCAATAATATGTGTTTAAATGAGTATTTAATCCATGGATTCTTTTAAATGCTTATATGTTATTGATTATATATGCTATAGTAGGTCTAACATGATTATATATAGCATGCTTGTCTTGTTTATTGAATGTTGAGGAAGCAATTTATCAATTCAAGCTGGAGTTGGAAGGCTCAACGGGGATCTACATCAACCGTCCGAAATAAGATACAAATCGAGACCCTTTAGTGTTAGATATTTGGTTTCTTTTGCATATAGGAAATGATTGATTTCTGGAGTCAAGCTGTCTGTTGTGGTACCCCAAGCCATAGGAATTTATCTCTGTAACAAGATGAGAGGCCACGAACTCAAAAATGAGTTGATCTCACTAATCCCAACTTACTTTGAAATGATCTAGGACTTCTTGACTTTAAATCCTTGGTGCTTCAGCTGAAACAATGTGGCATTAAAAATAAATATGAGCAACTTTTTCCATAATTTTGAAGCTAGGGAAAGAGTATTCATTGTTGGTTTCAACATTCCACTATAGCACGCTCACATATCGAAATTGGAGGATTTCATCTATGGAAGACTTCATGGATTCACTGACTCAAGAGAAAGACAAGCTGGTGCAAATGGGTACCATCAAATCCATAAATGATCAATCCCTTGTTGTAGGATTTTTGAATCCAACCAAAGGAAATAAGAAAGCTAGAGATTCGAAGGAGCAAGAGAAGAAGAAATAGGAGAAGCGCAAATCCTTAGATGGGGTTTCAAATCCTACCAAGGATAAAGAGAAGAAGAAGGAAGAAAAGACAAAATGCATCTACTATCACAAAGGTTGGAATCTAGAGAGTGCATGCATGAAGAAAACCATTGACATGATGGCACGACTCATTGAGAAGAACAACATCCCACTGCTAGAAGGAACAAGGAAGAAAGAGGGAAGTTAAAGCTCAGAGAACAAGGAAAGATTCCATGCTTTGATTGTTGGGTCTTCAATATCTTCATCCTTCATCATAGATTCAGGTTCTTCTAGGAACATGGAATCCATGCATGATTCCTTCTTGACCCTACATAGTTATAGTGGTCCATCGATCCTCATGGGCGATGATTCAGAAATCCAAGCCAAATGGATTGGCAGGATTAATCTTGAAGATGGGTACTTCAACAATGTATTGTTTGTTACTGATCTAGAAGAAAACATACTCTTAGTGTATCAAATGACACACACTGGTGCAACCAAGAGATTAACATTTACTCAAAATGCTGTGGAGATATTAGAAGTCTCAAAGGGAAAAGTTGTTGCAGTGGGTGTAGTTGACCATGATTTGAGAATGTACAAATTCTCTCGCTTCCTTCCATACTCATAAGGGAATGCAATCTTGGGACATGCCAATGAGAAAACCAAGTTGTGGCATGAGAGATAAGTTAATCTCAACTACAGGTACCTTTAGTCATTGAGCAATGAAAGCATTGTGGAAGGGATTCCTAGCATCAATTTTTCCAATGGCACATGCAAAGGATGTGTAGTGGGAAAGCATGTTGAGCACATATATGAGAAAGGAAAGGAAAGGAGGGTCGTCCAAGTGCTTGATTTGATTGATTCATATATCAGAGGACCTCTTCCACACCCTAATATGGTAATTCAAGGTATTTATTTACTTTCATAGATGATTCATCAAGGTACCGTTGGGTGTATTTTCTCAGGCTAAAATATTATGTTTTTGAGACTTTCAAAGTGTACAAAGCTTTAGTTAAGAATGCATGTGGGAATAAGATCAAGGTTATTAGGAATGAAAATGTCAAGGAGTATGTAAACAAGAGTTTTCAATGGATTTGTGAGGAATGTGGCATCCAAATGCAACATTCGGTACCCTATACACCACAACAAAATGGTTTTGTAGAGTGTAAGAACAGAGCTCTCAAGGAGACGACTACATGCATGATGGAGGAAAATGATTTGGATACTAAGATGTGGGATGAAGCTGTCAAATTTGTTTCATATTTCTGAAACATATCTCCACATAAATTATTATATTGAAAAACTCCATATGAGGCTTGGAGTGGTCACAAGCACAATGTTTCTCATTTCAGGGTTTTTGGCTCAAAGGCTTGGGGTAGGATTCCTCCCAAGAAGAGAAAGGCCTTGCAAGATAAAATAAAGGATTCCATTATTTTGTGATATGCTGAAGATGAAAAGGGATATAAGCTATTTTATCCCTCATATAAAAAAACATTCATTGAAAGGAGTGTACAGTTCGAAGAAGACCTCATGCAGGAGACCAAACTAGCTCAAGGGGAATGCTCACATCCTCCACTCCATGATGATGTAAGTGATGAATCCTTTATGATTTTTTATTATTATGATCTTTATGATGATGAATATGACATTCATTCATATCATGACCCGCCCATTTGTCCCAAGTGGGATGAGAAATCCATTGAAGCAGCTGGTGATGTTGTTGGTGATCCACTAGACTCTAGGAAGACTAGAGATCAATTTCACAATGCCTTCTCTACTTGTGAATTGAATCTTTTATATAGGTGCTTCATGATGGTTGGATATGATCCTCACACATATCAGGAAGCATAACTTTATCCAATATGGAAAAAAACAACGCAAGAAGAGTTCAATTCATTGCAAGACAATGAGACTTGGGAATTGGTTCCCTTGACCTCCAAGAGGAAACTAGTGCAATGCAAGTGGGTATATAGGACCAAAGTTTCCATTGATGGTTCATATATAAATTATAAGCAAAAATTGGTTTCTAAAGGATTCTCTCAAGTCCAAGGAGTGGGATATACAAAGACACTTGCACCGATTGCAAAGATGGACTCTATTAGGCTAGTTTTATCCATTGATGCATCTAAGCGCTGGGAGGTTCACCCCATGAATGTGAAGAGTGATTTTCTTCATGGTGGAATTTACCAAGAGATACGTATATCGAAGCATAAAGGTTTCATTCATGATCCTTCACTTCTTTGTAGGTTGAATAAGTGTCTCTATGGCCTCAAGCAAGCCCCCGGGGCTTGGTATGCCAAGATGGACAATTTTGTACTATGTATTTGCTTTGAAAGATGTAAATATGATCCTAATATGTATTTCCAGCATGTTAGTGATTTATTGCAGGTAATTTTACTATATGTTAATGATATTTTGATCATAGGTAGATGCACTAAATAAATTGGATCAATTAAGTCTTCTTTGCACAATGAATTCTCCATAATTGGCCTTGGATCATTGAGACAATTTCTTGGATTAGAGATTGATCAATTTAAAGAATGGATCAAGGTCAGCCAAAAACATTATGTTGCATACTTGTTTTTGAAGTTCAAAATAGATGAATGTAAGGTATCCAATTTTCTATTCCTTTCAAAAATAAAACTAGGTGATTTTTTAGCATCTCCATTGGTGGACAACTCATTGTACATACAACTAGTTGGGAGTTTGTGGTATATTACATACTCTTGAGCTGATTTGGCATATGTTGTAGGTGTTGTTTATAGATATATGCAGGAGAATCATGATAGCCATTGGAAGGCTGCCAAAAGGATCTTGCATTATGTGCAAGGATCCAAACACTTCAAGGTACACTATGCTAGTGGTTCTCCACTAGAACTAGTTGGATTTACTAATTCTGGATAGGATGGGGATTCCCTTGAAAAAGAGTCCATTTCAGGTTATGTATTTGATTTGACAGCAAGAAAAAACGCACCATATCCCTCTATTCAGTTGAGGCCAGGTACAGAGGAGCAGTAAATGCAACTACACAATGTGTGTGGTTGTGTTGGAGGATCTAGTCGATAAGCCGACTAAGTCGATTGGCTGACTAATTAGAGATTAGGTCGGCCGCATAAGGTCATGTCGGTTGACTGAACCAACATGTTTTTATATGTAACTATTTGTAAATCATATATATTAGGATGTTGTGCCAGATGAGAACCTGGTTCAGTTCTATGTTTGTATGGAGCCTTATACGATAATATAATCTGTTGTTCTACACCTACATTCTTGTCTCTTGTCTCTATTATTTCTGTATGCTTTTAATGTGTATTATTGGTAACCCTCTGTGATTTGTGAGATTACAACATTGGTTCCATTGCTGGTAGTACATATCTGAGATGAATACAAGCAGATGATATAAAAACAGGATATTAAGAACTGGTGGGAGTGTAATATAGCAAATTATTTGCAGAATTACGCGTGGAGAAACAGATTAATGACTACTCAGGTGAAGGAAATATTCTTCACTGAAACTCATGAGAGGTTCATAGAATCGGTACCCCAGCTTTTGAAAAACATTCTGGATGAAAAAGCTTGAAGTGACTAAGGACCAACAATTATTAGAGAAACTGATTCGAGGGGGGAGAACAAACCTGTTAGAGTGGTTTGAAAAGATCACCGATGAATTCTCCGAGGAGAAAGCTATAGAAAAGAGAACTTCAGTATAAACCATTCAAAAGAAATTCTATATAGACCTTATCAAGCAACTTCTGTGCTCCTTACCGACCTTGTTGTTCAGATTCCAGATAGAAAAAGGAGTGGGTCATATTGTCGAACCTTGTCTGTCACTACACGAACTGCCACCAAATTTTAACTTGGCAGAGAAATAAAGGAAGTGGGAGATATTCATTTCCGAAAGGGAGTGGGAATATTTCCTAAGCAATTAAATATAACTATTCGATCTTTCTAAAGCATCGGGTAGGCCATGGGGGGGTATTTGGTCGTATGTCGGGGTAAAGTAAAGAGGATTCTAGTCTACTAAAAAGGAGATACCATCACCAGCAATGAAAAGTCAACCTAAAAAGGAAATCAAATGGTCGGTGACACACAAAGGTACGACGAATTACAGAGAATAGAGAGAGAGAAGAGGCTAAAAAGAAGGGAAGAAAGAAGAGAAAGGGCTATAGCACTACAAAGAGGAATGAGTACTAGGGTGACAGACCAAGAAAGAAATCCACCAGAGATGGGTCATGACCGACAGGAAGAAGGCATGGATGAAAAGGCATCACCCATGGAAGAATACTTGTGGATAGAGCAGCGAGAAGCTGTCCAAATAGAAGTTCCCTAAGAGATAAGACCTCTGTCTCCAACGAATTCGAGTACTAGGATACAAGCTATTGTCGAAGAAGACCTAAGACTAAGCGCTGGTGAGTTTGGTATATGGAGCCGACTAGCCAACGAAGTAAATGATGATAATCATCTAGTGATCCATTGACCAGAGGAAGGAAACTAGGTCATGCTTCAAGCATACCCTTCCAACTAAAGTATCCACTTACTTTACTCGACACATGAAGGAGAACCCCCTGCCAAATACAGCTTTAGATAATACAGAACAGTCGGACCTGTAGACAAATAATTGCAGTTGGATATTGACAGGTGAATTCTCCCCCAACCGACTGCTTGTTGGAGAAGAAACGACAAAAAAAGCCAACGAAAACGAAAGTTCAGTCGACAACAACTCTGCACAAAGAGACAAGCAAAACATCATCCCACTACCCCCACCACCACCATCCCCACCACCGCCACCTCTTGGAGGAGATAGCAATAGAGAATCTGACATGGGTCACGGTTCAGTGCATATCCCTCTATACAAGGGCGACGAAGAGCCTAGATGACATTGGTTCGTCTGTGAGTTGACATGGGAGGCAAATCAGGTCACAGCTGAATATCGACAGATGGAACAGTTCGCTGGTGCCTTGAGGAAAAGAGAACTAACGTTGTACATGACCTTTACTGAGAGAACCCCTCAAGCATATAAAGCAAAAATTAAAGCGCAATTTTTGTCATTCTTTAAAACCCTAGATGCAAAACATCTAGCAGCTAAAAAGTTGAAAAAAACATCACAAAATCTAGGATAATCTGTCTGAGGCTACGAAAAACATTGGAAAGACCTCCTCATCCAACTGGATTATGTAATTGATGAACAACTATTAATTCAATGGTTCCTTATAGGTTTATCATAGAAAATTTACCGGCACATAATCTTGGAGACGTTTAAAATGTACGAAGATGCGCTTACTAAAGCTCTATAAGTGGATATGGACAAATATTTCCTATCATATCCCATGGATACTAGACTAGAAGAACAACTCAAAATCATTAAGAAAACATTGAAAGAGCTGAACCTTAAGAATCAGGATGTCTGGTGCACAAAATGCTTAATGGCCAGACACACAAAAGATAACTGTCGACAACATATCAGCCGATAGGAGGTTCGATTTGTTCAGACAAATTGCTTCTAGGACATCTGCCAAGAACATGGAGAACACACAACAAAATATTTCCCATATAACATGAAGAATGGTAAATCATCTTGGTGTGAAATCTGTGATTTTAAAAGTCATGCCACAGCTGACTATAACATAAACTTAAAAAATTGACAAAACAAGCAGTCTACCAGACAAACGTAGTTGCGCAGAACAACGCTAACAATCGTCGAAGCAATGCTCAAAACAAATAGAATAATCAAAGATACGAAGGTCGTCGATATGAGCGCCGGTTCGATAATCATCATGGAGGATATGGAGGTCGAGGTCGATTCTCTAGGAACTGTGACAAACGACCACGTTGGCCCATCCAATGTTTCACATGCTACAAAGAAGATCATCGATATGCAGACTGCCCATACAAGGACATAACCGATTTAAAATTTTTTACTAGTTGTGGAGTCGGGGATCACTCATTAGAGGATTGCCCTACTATGCTTTATAAAATCAATAAAAATAAAAATGTTAATGTCTTATCGTGCGTTCAAAAATATGATGTAACCAATACAAAGAATCTGCATATAGTAACTCGACAAGGGACAAAAATTGGGAGTGATAATCCACGCATAATCAAAATAAAAGAAAAAAATGATTATCCTAACCCAGCTAAACAAAAACAACTGTATAAATATGCAACGAATGTATTTAAATAATTTTCTCAACAAAATGAAGCTGATGATAGTCGACGAAGCACAGTTAACAAATTAATATGTTTAGTACAATATGATAAAGTGGTATCTCATTTCATTGACTTATTTTATAATATGAAACACAACAATAATATAGAAAAGCAAACGAAAAACATATGCAGTTTAAACCAGAAGGAAAAAAGTGATGTCGACCCACTTATCGACCTAGAAATTGAAGGATACCATGTCCGACAAGTTGTACTTGACTTTGGCTCACAAGTAAAAAATAAGGCTCGCGACACTTGGGAACAATTGGGTAGACCTCGACTATATGAGTCAGGAATATACCTGAAATTAGTTGACCAAGGTCTGATTGAACCTATCAGGGTTTGGAGAAATGTTGACATGGCAATAAAAGGAATATCGACCAAGGTCGACTTTGAAATTATTGACCCTAAGGAAGGATCCATTTCCTTCCTAGTGTTAGTAGGTAAACCTTGGGGAAAAAAAATGAAAGCATTGATATCCTTAGACAAGGAAAGAATAAAACTAAAAGGGAATGGACAAAAAGTTATAGTACCTATCCATCCATCCCAAGGAGAACCTTGGATAGAACCTATTGATGAAGAAGTCAACATCCAACAATTATATCAAATACAAAACAATGAAGACTACACATAACCTAATGTCTATGGTGAACTTCACTTAGGCAATCAAGATTCAGTAGGATACAACTCAAATGCCGAATTATATGATTGGGAAGTCGAAAACTATGAAACATAAGCAAGAGGTTGCTGGACCATTCAAATAGTACAAAAGAAACCAGTCCAACAATGCTTCTTGGTGTCCATCATCCCAAAAATATTTGAAAAGAAAACCAGGGAATATCCTACCCTAAAACCAGCAAATATAAGTATCAAACAAATCCCAAGATACAAAGAAAGAGAATCACCAGTTATGTATATAGAACAAGTATCCAGAAACATTGGTGAACATGGCCGACTACAAAGATTAGTGGAAACCTTCATAGGACAAGCTGCTAGATGGTGGGATACCCATCAATCAAGATTGCAGACATGGACAACAACTTCAACTTACTTTATAGAATGATTCAAAGAAATAAGGATAACCAATCAATCCCAAATAGCTATGTTCATCCAAGGATAGGATCGATAAGACCACATAAGAACATGTGAAAAAGAATGGAAAATACTTGGGTATAGAGATGAACGTACATGGCCACACCTATTTCCATCGATGCTATCTGACTTACCAAACAAATGGTACAAAATGGAAGAATCTTGGGGTGAAACATTCCTATGGCATGAACTTAGAGAGAATTTTATCAAATACTTCAGCTTTATACCACAAGATGAAAAGCTAGTCGAAAGTGCAAAACAAATCAAGGCATTTATAGAACTGACCGAGAACAAAACTCTAACACAAAATCATGACCGAACGATAATAAAATGCAATAACATATAAACCAAGACATCATCACATTCAACAAGACTACAAATGGAAAATGATAATCCAAAAGGGAAAAGCTTTCGATGGAAATCATACCATTCAGAAACAACAAAACCAATTCGCACAGTACTCAAAGTCGAGACAGCCGACAAAGAAGACACCGACCGAATGATTACAACAGATTTTCCTGCTACATTT
This sequence comes from Pseudotsuga menziesii, assembly GCA_001517045.1. NCBI lineage: Eukaryota > Viridiplantae > Streptophyta > Pinopsida > Pinales > Pinaceae > Pseudotsuga > Pseudotsuga menziesii. Next base: position 162,337 of record LPNX011221092.1, on the reverse strand, counting down.
TCATAGTTTAAAGAAGGGAGCCAACTAATCAATGAACCCAAAGCACCAGAATGGTTAGATGCTAAAGTGAAAACTAAAGAATTTGACATCTCAAATCATGGTCGACGAAAAATGGAAAAAATTGGAGATTACTGTAGTGAAGAAGAAACAATAGAAATAGTAAAATTACGAAAAGAATTCCAGGATGTATTCACTAGAGACTACAAATATCTCAAAGGTCTATTCCATGAAATGGGTGAAATGAATATCGACAATAAACTTGATGTCCGACCTGTAAAGAAGAGACCATACAAATTAGCTCATAAATACAAAGAGATAGTCAAGAAAGAGATTGATAATATGCTTGTAGCAGGAATTATCTACCCTATTAACCAATCAGAATGGGCAAGTCCAATGGTTTTTCAGCCAAAGAAACACAATCCAACCAAGCTAAGGATCTGTATCAACTTCAGAGACTTAAATAACGTTACATTAACAGACCCATTTCCAACACCTTATGCAGATGAAATCTTAAACGAGGTCGCAGGACATGAATGCTACTCATTTACAGATGGATTATCAGGTTATAACCAAGTACCAATAGCCAAAGAAGACTAGAAAAAGACAACATTCGTATGTGAATTTGGATCATTTGCTTACAGAGTTATGCCATTTGGACTAAAAATTGTACCTACAGTATTTTCGAGAATTGTGGTCAAAACATTTCAAGAATATATTTACAAAACAATGGCAGTATATTTCGATGATTGGACAATATACTCTATGCTGAAAGATCGCTGCAAATGGCTAAGGCTTATGTTGGAACGATGCTGACAAATCTAGCTATCTTTGAACATAAGGAAATGCATATTTATAACACGTATAGGGATACTATTAGGACACATTGTCTGCAAAGAAGGCATCAAAGTTGACTTTGCAAAAATAAAAATTATCCTCGACTTAAAACCAACGGTGAACCCAAAACAAGTCAGGGTACTACTTGGTCATACGGGATATTACAGGAAATTCATAAGGTACTATTCAGATATGACCTATCCATTGGAAGAACTATTAAGAGAAGATCAGGAGTTCGACTGGACATGGAAATGCAACATATCATTTGAAACACTAAAAAGGAAGCTAGTCGAAGCACCATTTCTAAGGTTCCCGAATTGGTCGACCAAATTCCATGTACACAGCGATGCATCAGGCCTAGAAATAGGAGCAATATTCACTCAACCAGGGGACGATGGAATGGAATACCCCATAGTTTACAATAGCAGAAAGAAACTATTCAACAATAGAGAGAGAAACCTTAGGAATGGTTTTTGCACTACAGAAATATCGACATTACCTACTAGCCAACCCTTTCATTTTTTATACCGACCACCAAGCATTAAAATATCGCATAAATAAACCCTTACACCATGGGAGAATTTTTCGATGGCTACTTCTATTCCAAGAATTTGAATTTGAAGTCATTGTGAGACTAGGAAAATTAAATGTTAGACTAGACCACTTATCACGAATCGACACAGCAGAGGAACTGACAGAAATTGAAGATGACCTGTCGGATGCACATCTATTTCAAATAGAAACACTCCTAGCAGAATTAGAGAAAATAGCTCAATTCTTAGAAAATGGACAAGCACCAGAGGGCATGAGCATGAAAAAGAAACAAATCTTAGCCATGAAAGTTGCACCGTATAGTCTCATGATTTGTATATAAAATGGGCCTGGACGACATCCTCAAAAGATGCGTATTAGAACATGAAATAAATAATATCATGTATGAAGCACACTATGGACTGGTGGGAGGAAATTTTCAAGCAGACACAACTGCCAAGAAAATCCAACAGTAAGGGCTATGGTGGCCGATGCTATACAAAGACTTCAAAAAGTTTGTAATCCAATGCAATAGATGTCAACAACTGGGTCGACCTATACCTAGTACAGAAATTCCCTTGATATCAGGAAACCCAAGGTTGACATTTGAAATTTGGGCCATCGACTTCATAGGGCCATTCCCCATACTAGCAAAAAGAACAAGTGTAAGGTACATAATAACTCCAGTAGAATATGTAACCAAGTGGGCAGAAGCAGAACCAGTCGACACATTTGCTAGTGATATAGCTGCTAAATTTATCTACGAAAATATAATTACCAGATTTGGATGCCCAATAACCCTAATTAGCGACCAAGGTTCACACTTTATTAATAAAACCATCAAAGCACTAACAGACCAGTTCAAAATTGACCACTGACATAGTACAACTTATCATCCCCAGTCGAATGGAGCAATTGAGGCATTTAACAAAACATTAACAAAGGGCCTAACTAAAATATGTAACACCGATAAGGATGATTGGGATGAAAAGATACCTGCAGTATTATGGGCTTATAGAACAACATACAAGCGTTCGATCGACCAAACACCGTTCCGACTAGTCTATGGACAAGAAGCAGTTGTTCCACTACATTTTCGACAGTAGACACCTATCATAGCAGATATTTTACATGTCGATGTTGAACAAGCCAAGAAGGACTGACTGATTCAATTAGGCAAGATAAAAGAACACTATCTGATTGCTCTACAACACCAAGAAATCCAAAAACAACAATAGAAGGCTTGGCATGATCACAATATCAAAAACAATAATCTGTCGGTAGGGGATCTCGCCTTACTATACAACAATAGAGTAAAAGGAAAACCCAAGAAGTTACATACATAATGGATGGGATCCTATGTTGTCAAAGAGATTCATGACAATGGATCAGTCTGACTAAGGACGTTATAAGGCATAGTATTTCATAAACTTGTTAATGGTGCCCAACTAAAATGGTACAAAAATTAAAACAAGTTCAAATATATATATATATAACGACCATAATTGTCAGAGAAAGAACTATAAAAATTAAAAAACAGAACCAACACCCATAACCTAGGATGACAAGAAACCAATTCTTCGACAGCCGACATCAAACCCATTGACATACCACCATTGACATCTCACATCATCGACATCGACCAATGACCTCGAGGGTCAAATCACGCCTTCATGACTACGGTCAGAAGGAGCACCAAAATCAAATCACCATTAACATAAAACCTAGAGAATGCACTGGAACATCACTTTCGCCATTAATACACCCATCGACAGAAACGTAAAACACACCACCTATAAATACTAGACTAGAAAAGAATCATTTACAGTATTTCGAAAAGATAGAGCGATTTAGTAATCAGAAAGTTGAGAACCAAGAACATATAAGAAAAGTCAACCAAGAAACCGACAAGATGGCACCAAAACAAACTAGAGCCGTAGCTGCAAAGACAAAAGAACTGCAATCTGCTAAAACCCCATTGATGAGAAGGTTAAGAAACATAAAAAATTCCAAGGTACAAGAAACCTCATGGGAAAAAATGTGGGTCGAAATCAAGGAATGAGATTATGTCGACAAGAAACTGACACAAGCAGCAGAGAAGATAAATCATAGCTCCATTATGAACTATATGAATACACCATTCATGGCGAGTTTTGGAGGAACCAAGGAAACAACAATAAAATTTATTATTAGTCGGTACCACAACTAGAAATTTTACTTCGATAGACCAGTCGAAATCTCTGGAGAAGTCATATACAAACTTACTAGTCTCTCCAACCAAGGCGACCCAGTTCCTATCGGAATAAAAGAAGGATTGGTAGAATGGTTAACTGGAATTCCCTTTGGGAAGAATTCAAAAGGACTAATGATTAGACAGATACAAGCTCGGATGCCACAAATCGTGGCCAAAATTATAGCAACAGGGCTCACACCTACAGGTCGAGGGAGCGACCTAAAATTAAATATGCTAGAGGCAATAAACACAATAACTGAAATAGGAAAAACATATAGATGGGCTCAGTATGTCACCGACATGCTCAAAACCATTTGTGAGAAATGCCAGGAGTTGAGCGGGATTATAAGGTTCCCATCTCTAATAATCTGGATAGTGATGTGCCACTTGTGCCTAGTCAGGGAAAAGTAGTTCTAAGAACCAAAAAAATTCCATATGTGGAGTTTCAATCCATTTGCACAGACTAGAACATTGAAAGAAATGGAAAATGGAAAAGTACTGTTGGAAAACTGGCTCCAACAGCTGAAAGTTCAGATTACCATATGGAGGGTGTCTCAAAACATCTGACGAAGTCTGCCGAAAACTACACACATCCAACTGGAGCTCGACCACGCTGTGGTTTGGTATATGTAGGGTGTAAAAGAAAAAGAAAAACCTCTCGACTATTACCCAACAGCCAAAGAGATTTTTCGTGAACTAGCTCGACAATCCAACACAAAGCTATCGATACCAGCAAAAGCCAAGGAAGGCAAACTAGAAATCGAAGAACCCCTGATAGACCAGGAGAAAGAAGAGACCATGAACTCCAACTACACATCAGCACCTTTGTGTTGGAAGAAACACCAGCAAAAGACACCAATAGATTGCAAATAACAGTCATACCACCAACAACCCAAAGGGAAAGTGTACCAACAGAGTAGCAGGTAACAAAACCAGTTGAAGAAAATATCAACCCAATTCAACAGTAGGAGGGAGAGGAAGAAATAGAAGAATATATTGAGCCCGAAAATCCTGAGTATGCCATAACCAAAGATGCAATTAAAAAACTATCATAGGAAATAGCACCCGTAAGAAAAAAGGCAATGAAAACAAAAGGGAAGGGGAAGCGCAAGATGATCCTTTCAGAATAAGAAGACGAAGAAGAACTAATAGCTACCACCATCGACATCATAGAAGACACTGTAGTAAACAAAGTCTTGGTCGAGACACAGTTCAAACTCTTTGTCACGTTGGGAGCACAGCAAGGTCGACTAAAAAAGGTAAATGTAAGTAGGAATATTTCACTTTCTGCGGACATATGATGTTCCTCTGGTCTGATTGGTTTAGATCCAGAAAAAATTAATGACAAAGGATGAAGACCCTCCCTGGATGTCATAGATACCTGGAATTCTACTTCGACAGTAAACCTCTGTACCTGCAATCAGATTAAACATGCAAACACATAAAAGCTACTAGAACATAATCTATTCATCCATGTCAGTGACTAAGGAATCCAACAACATTTACATGTGAAATCAACAACAACAGTTATGTGGGACAAAAATTGGCTTTGCATTAAGATGAATGGAGAATTTTACAACCAATTAAGCCTTAGTGTCGACATGCATCTCCATGAAACCAACACTTCATCCCCATAAGCTCCAACTTTTCTCTTTATGCTCTCCAATGGCTTGGGCCAAGTGGTTAATCCAACAACATAACAATACCTTTATGGTTCCCCCCCTCAACCATGGACATGGGCTTATATTTATAAGGTTCAATGGATAGGAATGGTTGAGATATTTGTGGATGAGGTGGCCTCTAATATCCTATGATGGGGGATCTCGAGCTCAACTGACCCACAAATTTGGGAATAAGAGAGGACACGAGGCTCATGAACTAGAATCCTTGAGAAACCTCTCTTTTTTCCCATTTTACCCAGGGTACCGCCTTTTTCCTCTTATGACAGAGCAGTTTAGGTTAAAAACTCTTATGGACCAAATGCTATAAGTGGTGGCACCGCTTATGGTAAACAAGATACATGCGATGCGAGGAAGGTACCGCTCATGGATAACGAGAAAAGCACGATGCTGACTATTTTCATGAAATATTGACAAACAACATGCATTTCCACTCCAAGTGCTGGGATCAAGGACAAGTATGTAATTCAAAGGTCTTATCACATGGTGGTGATAGGATTTTGGTATAGCAAGATGCCCCCCAAAGCATGAGTCTTAGAGGGATACGATAAATGAGAGCTTTGAGAGAATAAGTCATCGCTACAAGGTGAAAATGTCGGCTTGAACGAAGCATGTCATCAAGTAGGAATATTTAGTACATCAATATTTTTTACTCATACACACAAGTAACCAACTCATGGATGTAGACCAATACAAGGCAGATAGATGGGAGGAATAAACAAGCATGGCTACTGTCACATGCCCCAATTTCGCAAAAATAATATTATCTTATTTGATTTTATTTAAAGACAATATGTTAAATTTTATGCTAAGTTGTAATTGATGACTCAACACAGTCAAGGATATTTAATGTAATTTTGAATATTTTTATTATAAATAAATAAAGGTGGAGACAACAGCTTAGGAGAGCTGTTAAAATAGTGTTTACTGGTCAAATTGGTGGAGGAGACTGGGTGGAGAGAAAACAGACATGTGGCAGCATCCTCAAACCATTTCCAACTGTTGCAGGTGGCAACCTCCCTACATTTGGGGTCATGATTCCCCAAGAAAGTGGGATCAGAGAAGGTGGCTCAATTAATGACAACTGACCCAAAAGACCTAGGACATATTTATAAAAATGCACATTGAAGAGAGCTGAGGCTGCTCATTCTAGAGAAGTGATCATTCAAGTGAATGTACTTCAGAGAAATTAAATGGAAAGGGAATTTGTGGAAAGAGTTTGAGGGGTTAACTGCTAAGTGATCTAGTGCATCTTTTCAGCTGAAGTATCTTACTGTTGAGTGCAGAGTGATTATTGAGTCATTGGACTAGTCTATTGTTTGTTTTCTCCACTAGTTCTCAGCCAAGAAGACCAGGAATAGGCACGGAGCTCCTGAGGAAGTTTTCTTTGAGAGCTCTCCAGGAGTTGGTATGGAGGAACGACCTCCTAACGCTGTTGTTGTCTATCCTAATCAGGTTCTAAAATATTTTGTTTTACTTTGTTAGATGGTTAAATGTGAATCTAATTGTTATATCAATGTTACATATTTAGTTGTAAAATTTTAGAATAGTAATCTTTTAGATTATTGAAGGAATGAGTTTGAATAGATGAAAAATAATTCTAATCTGTGTTTTTCCACATTTGGAAGGATCAGACCATACTCCAGCACAGATAGAGTATTTAAAATAGATGAAGGATATGATAGGAGACTGAAATGAATAGATGTATTATGCATTTCATAATATCAGAGTAATTTATTTTAGTTTGAAGGTTATTATTAAAAATTCCATTAACCCGGTTATTTATGTTCTTGTTTATGAAAATATACTGATAATGAAATAGCAGTATTCCAATATAAGTAGAAACGATTATTATGTTAAGAAAATAACAAAGTAGATAAGAGGTTATGTGCTATACAATACATCATTCTTTCTATTCAAATTAAAATATGCAGGAGGGTAAACTATGTTAGGTTGTATATATATTTCTTTATGATTATTTAATAACCAGTTGCTTATGTAGTAAAGGAAACACAGTTAAACTACTTTGTTTACATTCAGTCCATTGAATATATAACTACTAGTCATACAGTCTATTTACTAAAAATACTAACTAAACCAAGTCTAACAAATACTATGAAGCAAAGTAGTGTATTACTAAAGTATCTAAAATATAAATAGAAAAACTAAACTAAGTTGTAGAAGCTGAATTCAGAGTATTTCAACCTATTAGCTTAAGTAAATTTAACAAAAAGAATATGATAATAACTAATAAATAAAATACATATCTAGGTAAAAACTATTCTGAAATTATCAACAGGTTTATACCTGCAAAAGAAAACTACAGGGTCGAAACCCTAGTTTTAAAATATTTTGTTTCTAATAAAATCAACCAAGCTATAATCCATTGGTTTGGATCTTTATATACAACCATAAACAAATAAACTGTTATGGACTAGTCACAGTCCTTATAACAAATATATGAATAAATACAAATTTAAGAAATCCCTTTTATACATTGGTAATAATATTAACTCAAAATACTATTTGTTTTACAAGTAATAGAGCTCACTTAAAGAAATTAAAAGAATTCTTTAACAAGGGTTTCATTGGAAGAAAACCCTAGCTCATATTCCTGAGCAAACAATAAAATTTATAAATTATATCATGACTGAAAGACAGTATTAAACATTAACAATAATCTATAACGAAATATATTAAAGCAGTAATAATATTCTTTCACAGTCGAATAGGGTAAAAACCCTTAATTACACCGAATATCAAATAGTACTACCGTAACCGAGTCCAAGCTCAAAATAAGTCTTCAAAATAGACTATTGTTTTACATAACAAGCCACAAGGCTGAAGGTTTAAACCAAATACAATACCTAGCTCACAGCTGAAACTAACCATCGACGAGGCGAGGGTTCATAAACAGTATAGAATACTTTAACATTAAAAATAAACTGCATAGACAAAAATGAAGTTGGACAAGCTTCCAAGCTCAAGGTTTCCATCGACAACCCTCTTATAAGCAGGGAAAGAACCCAAACGATGAACGCAAGGCTTACCATTTTGGAGACGGCCTTCGAAGACAACCAACAATTGCTTCGTTCGACCAAATAAGATCCAATTATTTACAAAATGATTTTTAACAAACGATGCATAAACTATAACGTATGCCTTTGTTATCAGATCGTAAAATATATATATTGCTTATCGTATGGTTGATAGCTCATCATTGGCTTTGGGATGACAACGTTAAGTTAACGTTGACCTAGCAAAAAGGTGTCACCACTTAAACTTTGGTTTATCCCGAAAACAATCACTTATAGAATCTTTTAAACTATAGTAAACATGTATGCTAGCATTTCAATGTTACGTATGCATGTTATAATCTTTTAAAAACCAACAACTTGAGTGGTGACAAGTTAAAAAATTGGATAGCATAGTAATTACTGGAATCATGGATTCTTTACAAGTTTAACTTTGTTTTAAACCTGTTTAGAACCTTTAAACTAACTATAGACTTGTATGTTTATAAACATAGTAGTTTATGCATGTTTATAACTCTTTTAAAACCAACGAATCAAATGGTATTAAACTATAAAGTTAGCTAGTATAGTAAAATGACACAGGTAGGAATTCTTTTACATAGCTCAATTTGGTTTAGACTTTAAGGGACAATATATGTTTTCTCAACTTGGCAGTTGATGGTAATTTACCATGTCTATTTATTTTGGTAGGATGATTTTATGTTTATACAAGATAGCAGGTGTTTAGCTTAAGATAGAAGGTTGATCATAATAGAAACATCTATCTTGGAAAGTTGTTATAGACAGTAACTTAATACAAGAAAATCATTATAGTAATAATGAAAATTATATGGAATAATCTTACTCAAGTCCATAATCAATTGGAATAACATGGATTGACTTAGGTTTAAGAAGTAAAAGATAAACAGTTGTCCAAGTGAAACAACGCAGTTGTTTTTACACTAATTACACTGATAATAACAAGAAGTTTTACAGGTTGGAGACTTCCCTACAAAATGAAAGTATTGAATAGTTGGATACTCAAGTAGATATTGCGATAATGTATACGATACAATAGTATAACAAATATAACAATGTAGAATATGCATATCAAGGTAGAAGTTACCATGTAGCAAATATTACAAGTTTAAAGTCACAGTAAATATCTTCACTATCGCTAGGTTCGATAAAGGTAGGAACTCTTTTATTTGAACCTTGCTTACAAAGAATAACTAAAGAAAACAAACAACTTTACCTCCTTGAGGTGCTTGGAATTTATTAGCTTATCTACTAAGCATTGTTTAATTGCAAATAGAAACACTTCTGGATACTTTATGAATTTAAAATGTTTACTTGTTCGATCATACCTGTAAACCTGTAAGAACCAGTAATCCTTCTGCATTAGCATAATTGCTAAGTAAGCCCAGGATTCAAAGTTAGATTCCACCTACTTGTCATTAAGAAGACTCATCGGTAAAATGAAATAAAAACAATACACAAGTAAACATTATTCTTGTTACAAAAAGGAAACTGTTTAGTCAACGTAATTGAGATTATGTAATACTAATCAATTGACTGTTTTTTTTTTCTGCTAACCTTTAGCTATTAGTAAAACTGCAGATTTGGCATTTTATGTTATCTCAAAATTTTAATTTTTTGTGAAAATAAGGGATTTTGACATTGTGGTATTAGAGCACAAGGTTCAAACACTAGGCCTTGATGAAGCCCAATTAGTTTTTATGAAACAATAAATTGAATTATTATGTTGATGTATTTTCTTTTAAATGTTATTCAACAGAGAAATTGTTTCTGAAGTTTAACAAACAAGTGTGGAAAGGCTGGAAAAATATGCAAAGGAGGAATATCCATTTACGGAACTAGGAAACTTACCAAGAGATCCTATACCAGAATATTTAACTACCAATTCCTCAGAAGTGTTACAAACCGTAAAAGACCTAAAATCTGAAATGGAATCTGTAAAACGAGAGAATGAAAGGATTATGAGGGCTCAGGAGGAGCTAAATCAGATCCTAACAGAAAGGTTCCAAACTGAGGGTAGGGGTAGAAGAACTGAATCAGAAGATACAGGTCATCAATGTAAATTTAAAAAGATGAAACATACTAAAAATGAAAGTAGTTCATCTTCAGAGGTGTTTGGTGAACAACAAAATTTCCATTCTACTAGTGATAGTAGTGATGATAATGATTACACTAAAAGAGGAAATACAAACCTTATGAGGAAATTTCTGGGGAATTCAAAAAGATAAAACCACCAACATTCAATGGAGAGACTGAGAAAGGGGAGGAAGCAGAATCCTGGTTATCTGGGATGAAGAAGTATTTCCAGATATATAACTATTCTAACCAATTAAAGGCTCGAATGACTATTTACATTCTCTTAGGAAAGGTTGACATTTGGTGGCAGGATTTGAAGAGAGTTAAGGGAATCAAAGAGAAGAATGTAAATTGGAGTACCTTCAAGAGGTACTTTAAAAAGAAATTTTTGTATGAGAAATACTATTAAGAGATAGCAAAAGAATTTTATGAGCTTAAGTTAGGATCAATGACAATGAAAGATCTAAACAACAAGTTTTTGAGTCTTCTTAGGTATGTGCCATACCTTGTAGATGAGAAACCAAAGGTACAATGATTCCTTAGTTGTCTACCTTATCATATTAAGGACAGGATTGAATATGACAATCCAAAGACCTTGGAAGAAGCTATGAGGGAAGCTAACTTCTGTTTTGAACAGAATCAGAAGAAGAAAAGCATGGCAAACTGGAAGGCCAAGAAAAATAATAATCAGTATGAACAAAAGAAGAAAGATTTTGTGCCCAATAAAAATTCTAAGAACAATAAGGCCAAAAATTATCCTAATAAGAATTTCGAAGGAAATAAGAATAATTCTCCAAACAATCAGAATAATTCTAAGGGTAAAGAATTTGCTAATAACCATGGTAATTACACCAAGAATTTTGAATGCAAAGAACCTATAAAGTGCTGGGAGTGTAATGGCCCACACTATGCTTCAGTCTGTCCTAATCGAAAAAAGACTATCAGCAATATTTATACCATATAGGAGGAGATGACTGTTGGAGAATTAGCGAGGACCATGCCCAGAATCAATGCAGCCTTGGAGAATCAACAAACAGAATATCAAACTTCCATGGTGGAAGTAGAAGGTATGATAAATCAAACCCTTGTAACTATTTTGATTGATCCAGGAGCTAGTCTCAGTTATATTGCACCTAAAATGGTAGAAAAATGTAAGTTACCTATTGAAAAATTTGAGAATTCTTGGGTAGTTCAGTTAGCCACTGGTGCTAAAAGAAAAGTAACTTGTTTTGTAAAATAAAGTGCAGTAGTTATGGATCATTTTGAAACTATTGTAAAGCTTAATGTATTGCCTCTTGGTTCTTATAATTTACTCATCGGTATGGATTGGTTAGAACAACATAGGGTAATTCTAAATTGTTATGATAAAACCTTTACATGTCTAAATAGTGATGGAAAACCTGTAAGTGTAAAAGGAATCCCTAGAAAAACCACTATAAGGTAGATTTCTGCTCTACGGCTTAAGAGAGCTGTTAGGAAGGGTTGCAAATATTATGCAGTAACAATAACTGATGAGGAGAATCTAAATAAGACAGATAAATTAAAATTGGAAGGCATACCAATCTTAAGAGAATATGTTGATGTATTCCCTGAAGAAATTCTGGGACTACCTACGAAAAGGGAAATGGATTTCACCATTGAGTTGGTACCTGGTGCAGTACCTAGGTCAAATTCCCCTTATCAAATGAACGTACTTGAACTTAACAAATTAAAGTCACAATTAAAATAATTAATTGATAAAAAGTATATTCGACCTAGTGTGTCTCCCTGGGGGGCACCCGTCATCTTTGTTAAGAAAAAGGACGAAACCATGCGACTTTGCATAGATTACCGTTAGTTAGATAAGATGACCATTAAAAATTGATACCTATTTCCCCGCATAGATGATCGGTTTGATCAACTACGTGGAGCCATAGTGTTTTCGAAAATAGATTTAAGGACTGGATATCATCAAGTGAGGATTAAATATGAATACATATTTAAAAAGGCTTTTAGAACTAGATATGGCCATTACGAGTTTGTTGTCATGCCATTCTGGCTTACTAATGCCCCAGCTGTTTTTATGTGTTTAATGAACAATGTTATGCATAAGTATTTAGATAAGTTTGTGGTCGTGTTTATCGACGAGATTTTAACCTATTCAAAAACTGAAGAAGAAAATAAAGAACATTTAAAAAATGTTTTTCAAGAGTTACGAGATCATTAACTCTTCACAAAATTTATTAAATGTGATTTCTTCAAGGATCAGATTCAGTACTTAGGTCATGTGGTGACCAAGGAATGGATTTCAGTAGATCCCGAAAAGATAAAAGCAATCAAATATTGGCTGGTTCCTAAGGATGTAACAGATGTTCGATATTTCATGGGCATTACCGGTTACTACTGGAGAATTATTGAAGGTTTTTCGAGGATTGAGAATCCGATAACTTCTTTGCAGAAGAAAGGGAATAAGTTTGATTGGAACTAGAAATGCGAGGAAAGCTTTAAAAAGTTAAAAACTTTATTAACCAACACACCTATTTTAAGAATAGTTGATCCAAATAAAGAATTTGTAGTGTGCACTGACGCTTGCAATGATGCTTAGGCGGTGTTCTAACTCAAGAAGGGCATGTTATTGCCTATGAGTCAAGAAAATTAAAAATTCATGAAAATAATTATGCAACTTATGATCTGGAATTAGCAGCTGTTATACATGCTTTAAAGATGTTGCAACATCACCTAATTGGTAGAAAATTTATTTTAATGACTGATAATAAAGGATTGAAGTATCTATTAGATCAGCCTAATCTAAATGCCAGACAAGCTAAGTGGCTAGCTTTCCTACTTAATGCTTTAAAGATGCATTAAGTAGGAATGTAAGGTTGAATTTTGTAGAAATTATCAACACTTATATTATAGATTTGGATGAACAAATTAAAGTAGGAATAGAACAAGATGAAATTTACAAAAATTTACAAGCTAAAATTAAAGAAAAATCCAACAGAAAGCGTAATTAAAGGGTACAGTTTGAATTCAAAATAACTTTTACTGTATAAATACAGAATGTATGTACCTAACATACCTAAAGTTAAGCTGTTAATTTTGGATGAAATTCATAAAACTCCATACTCAGGTCATCTAGGCTATCAAAAGACTATAACTATGTTAAGAAAAGAATATTTTTGGCCAAATATGAAAACTGATGTAGCAGAATATATTGCTAGGTGTTTTGAATGTTAGCAGGTGAAAACTGAACATCAACACCCAGTTGGATTACTTCAGCCATTACCCATTCCTAGCTGGAAATGGGAGATAATTAGTCTTTATTTTGTTACTAGACTACCTAGAAATCAAAATTTAAATGACTCTATCATGGTAGTAGTCGATAAGTTAAGTAAAGCAACTCACTTTATACCTGCTAAAACTACTTATAAAGCTACAAACATAACTGATATCTTTCTAAAACAGATTTTTTGATTGCATGGGATACCGAAAGTCATAATCTCAGATAGAGATCCTAAATTTACAGGAAAATTTTGGAAGTCTCTATTTAAAGAATTAAACACTACATTAAATTTTAGTACTTCGTTCCATCCTCAAACAGATGGACAAACTGAAAGAGTAAACCAAGTACTGGAAGATTTATTAAGAAATTATGTGAAAGACTAGCCAGGTAAATGGGAGGATTATTTGCATCTGGTAGAATTTTCTTATAATAATAATTATTAGACATCAGCCAGATTTAGTCCTTTCGAAATTTTGTATGGAAGGAAATGTAATACTCCTATCTCTTGGAGTAATTCAGTGGATAGATTGGTATTAGGTCCTGAACTATTAAAGGAAATGGAAGAAATTGTAAAGCAGGTACAAGGTAATCTGAAAGTTGCACAGGATCGACAGAAAAGTAAAGCAGACCTTAAAAGAACTCCAAAGGAGTTTCAGGTAGGTGAACATGTGTTCAGCAAGGTGAGGCCCAAAAAGAGCTCTCTGAGATTGGGGAGTTGTGCAAAACTAGCACCTCATTAGTGTGGTCCATTTGAAATTTTGTCCAGGATTGGACAAGTAGCTTATCAATTAGCATTACCACCCAATTTAAGAGTACATAATGTTTTTCACATTTCTGTATTAAAGAAATATTTTCATGATGCTACTCATGTTGTTAACTGGAATGATGTACAGGTGGAACCAGAAGGAGATTTTCTGGTGGAACTAGACTGTATCCTCAGGCGAAGGGAGGTCACACTTTGGAACCGCACCATTGGATAGGTGAAGGTGCAATGGAAGCCACCTGGGAATTGGAAAGTAATATGCGAGATGCATATCCAATTCTCTTCCAGGGAAATTCTGAGGATGAAGAATAAATAACATCGAGGACGATGTTTTGTTCTAAGGGGGTGTGTATGTCACATGCCCCAGTTTTGCAAAAACAATATTATCTTATTTTATTTTATTTAAAGACAATATGTTAAATTTTATGCTAAGTTGTAATTGATGACTCAGCAGAGTCAAGGATATTTAATGTAATTCTGAATATTTTTATTATAAATAAATAAGGTGGAGACAACAACTTAGGAGAGCTATTAAAAGAGTGTTTACTGGTCAAATTGGTGGAGGAGACTGGGTGGAGAGAAAACAGACATGTGGCAGCATCCTCAAACCACTTCCAATTGTTGCAGGTGGCAACCTCCCTACATTTGGGGTCATGATCCCCCAAGAAAGTGGGATCAGAGCAGGTGGCTCAATTAATGACAACTGACCCAAAATACCTAGGCAATATTTATAAAAATTCCCATTGAATAGAGCTAAGGCTACTCATTATAGAGAAGTGATCATTCAAGTCAATGTACTTCAGAGAAATTCAATGGCAAGGGAATTTGTGGAAAGAGTTTGAGGAGTTAACTGGTAAGTGATCTAGTGCAAATCTTCAGCTGAAGGATCTTACTGCTGAGTGCAGAGTGATTATTGAGACATTGGACTAGTCTATTGTTTGTTTGCTCCACCAGTTCTCAGCCAAGAAGACCAGGAACAGGCTCGGCGGTCCTGGGGAAGCGTTGTTTGAGCGCTCTCTAGGAGTTGGTAGGGAGAAAAGGCCTCTTAACGCTGTTGTTGTCCATCCTAATCAAGTTCTAAAATCGTTTGTTTTACTGTGTTAGATGGTTAAATGTGAATCTGATTGTTATATGAATGTTACATATTTAGTTGTAAAATGTTAGAATAGTAATCTTTTAGATTATTGAAGGAATGAGTTTGAATAGATGAAAAATAATTCTAATCTGTGTTTTTCCACGTCTGGAAGGACTAGAGCGTACTCCAGCATAGACAAATTATTTAAAATAGATGAAGGATATGATAGGAGACTAAAATGAATAGATGTATTATGCATTTCATAATATCAGAGTAATTTATTATAGTTTGAAGGTTATTATTAAAAGGTCCAATAACCTGGTTATTTATGTTCTTGTTTATGAAAATATACTGATAATTAAATAGCAGTATTCCAATATAGGTAGAAAGGATTATTATGTTAATAAAATACCCAAGTAGATAAGAGGTTATGTGCTATACAATACAATAGTATTTCTATTCAAATTAAAATATGCAGGAGGGTAAACTGTGTTAGGTTGTATATATATTTCTTTATGATTATTTAATAACCAGTTGCTTATGCAGTAAAGGAAACATAGTTAAACTACTTTGTTTACATTCAGTCCATTGAATATATAACTACTATTCATATAGTCTATTTACTAAAAATATTAACTAAACCAAGTCTAACAAATACTATGAAGCAAAGTAGTGTATTACTAAAGTATCTAAAATATAAAGAGAAAAACTAAACTAAGTTGCAGAAGCTGAATTCGGAGTATTTCAACTTGTTAGCTTAAGTAAATTTAACAAAAATAATATGATAATAACTAATAAATAAAATACATATCTAGGTAAAAACTGTTCTGAAATTATCAACAGGTTTATACCTGCAAAAGAAAACTACAGGGTCAAAACCCTAGTTTTAAAATATTTTGTTTCTAATAAAAGCAACCAAGCTATAATCCATTGGTTTGGATCTTTATATACAACCATAAACAAATAAACTGTTACGGACTAGTCACAGTCCTTATAACAAATATATGAATAAATACAAATTTAAGAAATCCCCTTTATACACTAATGATAATGTTAACTCAAAATACTATTTGTTTTACAAGTAACAACGCTCACTTAAATAAATTAAAAGAATTCTTTAACAAGGGTTTCATTCGAAGAAAACCCTAGCTCATATTCCTGAGCAAACAATAAAATTTATAAATTATATCATAACTAAAAGACACTCTTAAACATTAACAATAATCTATTACGAAATATATTAAAACAGTAATAATATTCTTTCATAGTCGAATAGGGTAAAACCCCTTAATTACACCGAATATCAAATAGTACTACTATAACCGACTCCGAGATCGAAATAAGTCTTCAAAACCGACTATTGTTTTACATAAAAAGCCACAAGGCTAAAGGTTTAAACCAAATACAATATCGGGCTCACAGTTGGAACTAACCATCGACGAGGTGAGGGTTCGTAAACAGTATAGAATACTTTAACATTAAAAAGAAACTGCATAGACAAAGATGAAGCTGGACAAGCTTCCAAGATCAAGGTTTTCATCAACAACCTTGTTACAAGCAGGGAAAGAACCCAAATGATGAACGCAGGGCTTACCATTTTGGAGACGACCTTCGAAGACAGGCGTCAATTGCTTCATCCCGGAATGCAAACATGGTCTCAAGTTACTGCAAAGTATTTACAATGTAGAGTGTTAATTTACAAATTCCTTAAATGTTGCAAACCCTACTGTAACAACTACTATACAGAATAATTTCTATATGGGAAATAATATGAAACAATTACCTTAAATAAGATTATCGAGCAGACGAACGGAGAGACTGTCACCAATTTCAAACCGTTCTTACGAATCTCAAAAACCCTACAATGAGGGAAAAACACAACCCAACAACCAGTAAAGCTAAACCTATCACGCAGTGATAGTCCACGAGAAAGATGAGAGGGAGCCTCGAATAGACAGCAATCCAAGTGCATCGAAACTCAACAAACACTTGCAGAGTGAAAACTCACAGTCACAAACAATGGCATCAAGACCGAATTCTGGAGGCTAAAGTAACACTAACCCAAGACTCGAGGCAAATGGAACAGAGGATAACTTATGGCCGCCATGAGAACCATGCAGAGTAGCCTCAAGGGTCAGTGTGAATTGAGGAGGAAGAATGGAAAAGAGTTAGGGTTGTAATGATTTTTATATCTCCAACACTTGGCCAGAAGAAGACCACGTGTTCTCAATAATATAAACCATGCAGTGGGTCAATTCAATAGTTCCTCCTGCGACCAAATAATATCCAATTATTTACAAAATGATTTTAAAAAAATGATGCATAAACTATAACGTATGCCTTTGTTATCACATCGTAATATATATATATATATATATTGCTTATCGTATGGTTGATAGCTCATCATTGGAATTGGGATGACAACGTTAAGTTAACGTTGACCTAGCAAAAAGGTGTCACCACTTAAACTTTGGTTTATCCTAAAAAAAATCAGTTATTGAATATTTCAAACTATAGTAAACCTGTATGCTAGCATTTCAATGTTAAGTATGCATGTTATAATCTTTTAAAAACCAACAACTTGAGTGGTGACAAGTTAAAAAATTGGATAGCATATTAATTAGTGGAATCATGGATTCTTTACAAGTTTAACTTTGTTTTAAACCTGTTTAGAACCTTTAAACTAACTATAGACTTGTATGTTTATAAACATAGTATTTTATGCATGTTTATAACTCTTTTAAAACCAACGAATCAAATGGTATTGAAATATAAAGTTAGCTAGTATAGTAAAAGGGCACAGGTAGGAATTCTTTTACATAGCTCAATTTGGTTTAGACTTTAAGGGACAATATATGTTTTCTCAACTTGGCAGTTGCTAGTAATTTACCATGTCTATTTATTTTGGTAGGATGATTTTATGTTTATACAAGATAACTGGTGTTTAGCTTAAGATAGAAGGTTGATCATAATAGAAACATCTATCTTGGAAAGCTGTTATAGACAGTAACTTATTACAAGAAAAGCATTATAGTAATAGTGAAAATTATATGGAATAATCTTACTCAAGTCCATAATCAATTGGAATAACATGGATTGACTTAGGTTTAAGAAGTAAAACATAAAAATTTGTCCAAGTGAAACAACACAATTGTTTTTACACTAATTACACTGATAATAACAAGAAGTTTGATAGGTTGGAAACTTTCCTACAAAATAAAAGTATCGAACAGCTGGATATTCAAGTAGATATTGCGATAATGTATAAGATACAATAGTATAACAAGTATAACAATGCAGAATATGCATATCAAGGTAGAAGTTACTATGTAACAAAGATTACAAGTTTAAGTCACAATAAATATCTTTACTATCACTAGGTTTGATAAAGGTAGGAACTCTTTTATTTGAACCTTGCTTACAAAGAATAACTGAAGAAAAAAAACTACTTTACCTCCTTGAGTTGCTTGAAATTTATCAGCTTATCTACTAAGCATTGTTTAATTGCAAATAGAAACACTTATGGATACTTTATGAATTTAAAACATTTACTTGTTCAATCATGCCTATAAACCTGTAAGAACCAGTAATCCTTCTGCATTAGCATAATTGCTAAGTAATCCCAGGATTCAAAGTTAGATTCCACCTACTTGTCATTAAGAAGACTCATCAGTAAAATGAAATAAAAACAATACACAAGTAAACCTTATTCTCGTTACAAAAATGAAACTGTTTAGTTAATGTAATTGAGATTATGTAATACTAATCAATTGACTGTTTCTTTTTTTGCTAACCTTTAGCTGTTAGTAAAACCGCAGATTCAACATTTTATGTTATCTCAAAATTTTAATTTTTTGTGAAAATAAGGGGTTTTGACAGCTACTAGAATACAATGTAGATCCATGTGATAGAGGACTCAAACTTGGACATAGCTACCAGACATACAATGTAGATCTATGTCATCCAGACACAAATTTGAGGATAGCCATGACCATACATATGTGGATCCATGCTAGATATACAAAACTCCATCGCAACCTAGGGGAAAAGCAATGAGTGCTTTAAACAGATACCCAGGGTCTTTGTCTCGTCTTCCACAGAGTACGATTCTATCCATGTGATTACAATGCTATGAAGTCAAACATGGTAGAAACCACTTAATTACCGGCCAATGATGTGAACCGTTAACAAGTGCGAGGGAGATCACCATTGATGTCAATGATTCCCAAGGTACCCTAGTACAATCTACTGAGCGTGAATAGATGTCCTGATGTCGAACACCTAGTCGATTCTGTCGATTAAAGGTCAATGATGTGAACCTATGTCGAGAGTGAGAGAATCTGTCATTAAGGCATATAGATCTCAAGGTACTAAGTATTGTTTCTAAGACTATTTCCCGGATGATGAGCTGATGTCAATGAGAATAGTCTCATCGAATGAGGGCCATGATGAGTCCCACATCGACGACATGAAATATGAAACATAGTTCTAGAATGATGTGAATGTAGTAAACATAGGACTGACTCAAAAGTACCTAGACAAAGACTGTGTTGACTGCAGAGGTAATACTTCTTCAAATTCCCTTTGAACATCAGGAGGCACGACAAAAGAATTGGCAGCATGACTAGATGGGACAAACACACAATGTGATAGTGGACAATGAATTCTTTTGAAAGACTCAAAGGAGTAGCATGACTCATGAAATTGGATCATCATGGAGATCAGCTGAATACTCAATTGACTGACATGATATGCAGACAAGTGCCATGTTCAAAGGTAATGACAAACTAATACCATTTATTTGCGAAATGAATCCCTTGCCATTTTCCCCATCATGATCGATGAGTGCCTCTTTTCAGTTTTACGAGTTCAAAGAGGGTAACAAACACTTGATATAGCTTGTTGGAAGATAAGTCCAAACTCATATGTTTTACGAAGTTGAGAGAGGAGGGGTTCGTTCCCAAAACAGGTCTCTCAATGTTTAATTTAACGAGTCCAATGAAAGAAAACTCAGTATCGTTCATGTTTAGAGAGTCTGAACGATTATGGAAGAAGACTCCAGAGGGGTCCTTTTTCGTATGATTTAGTCTCTAAAGACCAAAAAAGTGTAAAATCATACCTTAGAGAACTCTTCCAGTCATGATTGGCTAGAGTGTTCCTTTTTCATAAATAGTCTATCCGAACCAAAAAAGAGATAACCTAAAAAGAAAAGATCAAATGCTTTAACGAGTGTGAAGAATACAAGATCACTCGACAATATCTTTGTATTTAGGGAGCCTAAAAAGAATTTAAAGAGGACTCCATGAGATTTCTTTACACAATGTCAATTTTCACGAGCCTGGAAAGAATAAAAAATGGACTCGACGATCTTTTCATGTTTAAGGATTCTGAAAAGAAGTGAAAGAATACTACATGATACTTCTTTACACAATGTCAATTTTTACAAGCCTGGAAAGAATCGGAAACGGACTCGGACCTTTGATACTCTAGGTTTAAGGAGCGTGACCAAAGTGTCATAACAAATGCTCATCGACTTTTTTCGTTTTATGGAAGTACGAAAAAGTCATAAACAAACTCCCAAAGCTTTTTTCTATGGTGCTCCTATCCTGCAATTGACTCAAAAACAAGTGTTAAATGGGCTCATGATGAACATTAAGGGATTACGATAGATAAATTTCGAGTGAAAAGTGATTTTAAATCAAAACTATAGTATATCAAACCCTAAAAATGTGTATATAAGTCATGTAAATAGTAAAAAATCAAATCATTTTACTATTTACCCATAGTGGAGAGCATTTGGAGCACTTTCCTAGTTAGATATTCAGTAGTTGATACCGGGAGTTCCCACCATCAGATTTGAACGCCGTTAGTTGCAGGTAATAGCTAAAACCCTACTCTTTCTTTTCATAGTATTCATTTTGAGTTTTGATGGGGTTTTGGGATTGTATAGCAAGCCTTAAAACCATGAAAATGGGCACCATGCATACCCCTTGCAGGATATGCGGTACCTCACTGGAACCGCACCTAAAACAAAGCTGGGCGGTGCCACTGCCTGTCTCCAATGGTGCACAGGTGGTGCTGGTCATGGAGATTTCAAACTGATAGCACAAGCAATAATAAACCATTCTTTTGAATTTAAATGATTGGGGATGATTCTAATGTGTGCTATGATTGTTTTTGGCAGGTTTTTGTTGCTCAATCATGGTGATATGGAAAGAAAGACAACATGACAATGATGATGACTTCACTGAAAGAAATTCGAATTGTATAGCAGTATTACAAGACTATGGGATCCTGAAATTCTTCCGAACCCCAAACATGGTATCACATGAGTGGTTATTAGAGAACATACTTCGGATGTGGAATCCAGAGTAGCAACATTTCTAGGTTGGGGCCCATATTTTGATAGTAGAGGTGGAGGACATCTACTTCTTGACTGGTCTCTCGAGACAAGGTGCTCCCATCTCGCTGAAAGGTTCCTGGGGAGGGGATATTACCACTTGAGAGTTGATAGATCGTCACTGTGTTCCAGGGATGAGGGCATCGGGGAAGAAAATCCCCATTAGAATAGTGATGGACGGATCCCTACGGACTGTCCTGTTTACCATGCAGAGGGTGGCCGGGAGTCAGGGTGTGCACCAGGATTCTAGGGCACACATGTTATATGCTATAGAGACCATGGCACCCACGGTATTCAAATGGGTGGAAGCCCTGCTTCTGATATTCAAAGATCAGCTGACTAAGTGTTGGTAGGGAGAGCTAAAGTAGTTTGGCTTTGGTTCCATTTTAGCCTGCTTTTTCTTCGAGTGGGTGCCACAGATGAGACCTCAGGTGGTCTTCAAAATCCTAAGAGCGTGGGACCCCTGTATGCTAAGGTGGGTCCAGATTATGGCTCATACAGGAGAAGGTAGGGGGAAGGTGAAGTTCGGTGACCCATTCTTCATGGTGGAGGATTATGCTTATGTGGGCACAGACTTCTGTGGAGATCTTGACCTACCGCTCCCACCTGACGGCCAGTGGGGCGACATCAGTAAGAAGCAAGAAACCCTAAAATGGATGAAATGTTTTTATTTTTTTTGATGTTTTATACTTTTTATGTTAAGTAACAAGACCTGAATATTCTCATGTAGATGTTGGAGCAGCATGACCTGGGGGAGCCTCCCCATTGGATAGGCGAGCTGGAGCCCGCTTTGTACCACAGGTTGATGATATCATTGGGGAGTTAGAGGAAAACTTGGAGAGGTTGACCTTGGATATCCCAAATGCTTCCATTGATGACCTCCCTATGAGGTATCAGATATCTACAGCAGGAGTACCGGGTCGATTCAGTAGGCTGCTATGTAGAGTAGCTTGGGAAGTGATGTGTTACCACAAGAATCACTAGACATTAAGTGTATGAGATATCTACTGAAAGCTGATAGCTTCAGGATTTTGTATGGTAATTTTTCCTGAAAACATGCTTCGGATGAGGTATCGTGACCTATTTTTTGTAAACTTATTCACACACACACACACACACACACACACACACACACACACACACACACACATATATATATATATACAGACTTTTATCTGGTGTTTATATGTCTCAAATGGTGAATGTATTTTACATGAGTTTTATGTGTCTTTAAATGTTTATTTACAATGGACCATGTTTGATTTCAATGTCATGAACGAGCAATATTCCAGTCTAAGATGTAATTAGCCAATGAGTCAGCAACTACATTATGTGGGCCTAGGGATGTGCCTATAAGTGATGGTTTCAAATGATCTTTCTAACAAATGTACACTCCAGAAGAGGCGGAGAAGCACAGGGTTTATAATGGTGTAGACATGGTTCAAATAAAAAACCACAAGTTGTGAGTCCATCAAGACTACTAGATTGTGAACATCTTGGGAGGTAGCTTCAGTCAGAATACCGATGAATGATTGATACTCGGCAACATTATTAGTAGCAGGACCTATACAAACTGCTCCTAAACTGACCAAATATTCAACCAGGAAATAGAGAACCCAAGCAGCTAAGGCGAGATTCAAGGTGTGGCGGCAAGCTCCATCAGTGAAGCCGTAGAAAGCCATCTGCATGACTAAAACATGGTATAAATAGATGTGGACACTAAACTCAAAACCATCTTGAAAATACTAAAAGCACATTGAAAGCCAAGCAATATACATATATACAAGATACTATCCAAGAAATACCTAGGCATAGCACCTTTTCAGGTACAACCCATTGCAAGGTTACCCCAAAGGGATTCCATCATAATCAACTAGTTCGTAGCCTCCTTTCTCTAAAACCTTAGAAATGACAAAAGGTCCGTACCACATGGACTCGAACTTACCCTTCCCTAGTTTGTCATATCTCTAATCATAAGTCAAAACTAGGTCACCCTCGTTGAAGGCACGAGGATGGATGGATTTATCATACTGCGCCTTGATGCATTTCTTATGTGCCTCATTAGCCAAGACAACATCTCTCCGAGTCTCATCAAGGTTATTCAGGTATAAAAATATTTCTTCCTCTGCGAAAGTGTTTGGGAGAAGTTCGACGGCAAGTTGTAAGAATGGAATCTGACATTGAATCGGTAAGACAGATTTGAGTCCATAGACAAGCTGGAATGGTGTGAAACTAGTGGCTATTTTCATAGAATTATGATAAGCCCAAACAGCGGAGAAAAGAACATGGTTCCAATTGGATTTATGATCTCCAACCATTCGACAAAGCATAGTTTTTAAAACTTTGTTAATGGCCTCTACCTGACCATTAGCTTGTGGATAATATGGCGTAGAGTTTTCATGGTGAAAACCTAGCTTGGCACTCAGTTCCTCCATCATTTGATTACGGAAATGGGATCTGTGATCAGTAACGATGGACTACGGGACTCCCAATATAGCTATGATATGATTTAACAAGAAGAGAGCAGTAGTCTTACCATCTTCCACATATGTAGGCACGGCCTTAGCCCATTTTGTGAAATAGTCAACGGCTACGATGATGTAGCCATGCCCCCTGGCTGAGGTAGGCTTACAATGCATGAAGTCAATCCCCCATTTGGCAAATGGGCCAACGGTAATTACGGGGTGTAGAGGAGTAGGATGAGTGCGCTTTTTGGGATAAAAGTGTTGACAAGGTGGTCATTTCTTAACAGCCTCATTACAGTCTTTGAATATGGAAGGCAAGAAATAGCCAATGCGAAGGATTTTCTAGGTTGTATGCATCCCAGATAAATGACTGCCACATGCTCCAGAGTGGCAATAATTCAACACATGTTCAGCCTCCTCATGGGTGAGGAATTGTCAGAGAATAGAATCAATCCCACGTCTATATAAGGTATCATTTAAGATGAGGTAGTATTTCATGTGGTGACAGATACAGCGGCGATCATCATGGGTAAATGCAGCTGAAATCGTTGTGTTTGGAGATAAACAAGAAAATATCCATACCATGGATCAGTAATGCTAATCAGGAACAGGAATTCATCTGGAAATGAATCACTGGGCTTAGATTCCGTCGAAGCATAGGGAAGATCACATGTGAGCTCGGCAAAGACCAAGGATTTCTTTGATGTGGCTTTGGCAAATTCCAGATCAAACTGTAGGGGTGCGCACCTTAACGGTCCCTAATTTTGGTAACTCCGTGGTTTTTGGTGGAAGTTGTAAGCGGAGTTACGACTCAAAACAGTCTTAGGGGTGTCAGGGTTGAGTAAAAACCCTCTTTTTGTAATAAACCCATGGTTTAAGTCTAGGGTTAGGGTTCGGGTGCCCATGGTTTTGTAATAAGTGCAATATAAATAAGCACTCTTGTAAAGAAGTCAGTTTAGGCTTTTGATGTAAGATGAATTGATGTGAAGCTAAGGCTTGTTTTGTAAGAAGGTTAAGTCCCAGCTGTGTGCGTGGATGACCTCTGCAACTGTGTGCACAGAGGGATTTTGGGTGATTAAGGAAATCTGCAGCTGTGTACCCAGAGGCCTGCAGCTGTGTGTGTGGCTTTGAGGACTTAAAGGGATCTGCAGCTGAGTGCGCAGATCAGAACTATGGTTTTTGTAAAGAGTTGAATAAAACACAGTTCTATGTATGTAACCCCTAAACTGGGGGTGAACCGCGCTATATCGTGTTTTATGGTTTTTGTTGTGTTGTTGTTATATTCTTTTATGCATTGATAAATATATAACTGATAAGTAAGATCACTGCTAAATACTAAACTTCGCTGGAATTCCCAGAAAAGGGTTAAGCAAGGCACTGTTTGTTATCTAACCATGAAGCTAAATAAGTAACTATTAAAGCTCTATATTTTATGATTATAATTGTTAGAAGCTAAAGGTACAGTAATATCCCTCTTCTGCTTGCAGAAACCTGATTCTACGGCACCCCATAGTTGTTTCAGGTGAGACTGCAACCTGTTCATAGGTTGTTTCTGAAAGGGCCAACACTGTGGGTCTTTTGTTGGTGCAAAGTTTATGTTATAAAGCCCGAGTCTGCCCTGTAGCCCAACAAATTGGTTCCGTTGCCGGTTGAACTCAGTATCTCCTCAAGAGGGGTTTACATCATACCTCGAGGGCTATGTTTTGGAGACCTTCAGTGAAAGAAATCGGTGATTGGATTGAAGAGACTTATTTGAACTTTGCTATACAAGAGAACAAAGATCCGCGTCGTAGTGAAAACAACTTTTTACAAAGGTATGTTTTTTCTGATGTGTATGAAATTTTCTTTGGTAGTATCCACATAGAGTTGCACCAGTGGTTATCCAGGTTAACAGAGAGAAGGATGAACTTCCAAGAACGTCAGTTTCCTGATTGGACGCCCACAAGAATTAATATACTGAAAAGGGTGAACAACGAGATATCCCACGCTGTTGATTTCTGGACAACACGAACCCTTGAAGCATTTGTGACGGAGTTCACCATTGACACAAGTACGTCCTTCAGAGAAGCCGAACAACAGTTCTTCAAAGGACCAAGGGGTAAGTACTTGAATTCATTTACTTTGAGAATTAAAATGCTATTGGCTGAAAAAGGTATATTGCTTATTGAATTAGACTGTTAGATTTAGCACTACTAACTTATGTTTGCAAGTGAAAGTACCTTCGATGAGCAAAGTGGTTTGCTGCGAAGTGGAAAAAGGTACAAGAGAAATTTTGAGTCCTATACCCTAGGTCAGAATACCGAGTCTAACCCCATAATTCTAGCAGTATCAGAGCCTGAAGAAACCCCTTCTGTTGGAAACCCTCTGGTAACCCCACAGTGAAGACCTATTATCCCTGAGAACCCGTCGCAGTCTGAAAGTAACCCTAGCTCGAGTATTCCCGTCACAGGTCAGTCTACCCCAGTAAGTTCCCCCCCGCCTACTACCAGTCCCCCTCCCTCCCCCCTAGACCCACGATGGCCCATATGAATGACGACATTAAGCTCCCTATTTTCAAAGGAACTGGATCAAAGGATCCAAAACAGTTCTAGTTTTTATGTGAAGCAGTGTGGACTGCTAATACCATTACGGATCAAGATACAAAAAGAGTGTAGCTGGTTACTTCTTTCAGAGACCGCGCTCTGACCTAGTTCATGAAGTTTTCCAGCACTCAGAACCATGTCTTGGCTGATATAAAAGTAGCAATGATAAAGGAATTTAAGAAGCCAAAATCAGAGTCACAGTGTATCACTGAATTGAAAGAGATTCAGTAGAGGCGCGGCGAATCAGTGTGGGACTTTGATCAAAGGTTCAAAGTTCTACTAGACCAAGTCAGTTTCACCATTGGACCTACGCAGCACAAGGAATGGTTCATTGCAGCGTTGCTACCGCATATCAGAACTCCACTCATGCAACAGAAGGTTGCTGACTAGCAGGAGGCTCTGGAAATCGCGATGAAGCTTGAAACTGCTCCTGTCAAAGATAATTCTGGTATTGCTCAAATCCAAGCGTAGTTGGCAGCGATGGCTCTGGAGCTTCATGATATGAAGAGAGGAAAAACTGGTCGGGAGGAGGTTTGGTGTACACAATGTCAGACAGAAGGTCATGCCAAGGAACAGTGCCCTGTGGTAAGAAATTACCTGAATACCAGTGCACCAAACCCATTTAACCCGCAAGTCCTATATTGTGAGCTCTATAGAACAACAGGTCATCATCGACCTGAATACTGCTATCTACTACAGATGTATGGGCAAGTACCTAAGAACCCTTATTGTAAGTTCTGTAAATCAGTGGGACACAACGAAGATGAGTGTCGCAGCTTTGACCTCATGAGAGAACGCACTTACGATGCTTATCGGGTACAAAATGAGGGACAGAGCAATGATGGCTATGGTTACTATGATGGTGCATCATGTAGAGGTGATTTTGGAGGTCGTGGTTGAGGTGGTATGGCCGGAAGAGGAAGAGGCCAGTTTGTGTGTTACAACTGTAACCAAGCCGGGCATCTAATGAGAGACTGTTGGAACCCAACTACGACATGTCGGTATTGCCGAGCAATAGATCATGTGATCGAGCAGCGCTCACAGTTGATAGCGAAGATTCAGGAAAGAAATAGTGCCCCTACTCAGAATATTCAGATGATTTCCATCAAACAAAGACCTTCCCCAGCCATTAATGTTGTTATCCGGAGTGGAGCTACGACGAAAGTACAGAATAAGGAGAAACAGCCTGATGAGGCTTGGGTTCGTAAGGCCCCAGCGAAAGTCCCAGCATTTGATATCGAAAGAGAAAAAGAGACATTCATGGAAGGCAAGAGAGATTTTGCTGCTCCTAGCACATCAGTAGCACCTGCGCAACAACATCAGTAGCAGTCATAGCCGCAAGAAGCTTCAACAGATAAAGTAAGTACACTGTCCTCCTTTTTACAGAGTTTTCTGAAGCTCTTAAGAAATCAGAATGCTTTAAGTGAGTTGCAGAAAGTTATTGCTTCCTACGAACCTCAGCAAAGTGCTGGTCAGGAAAAGGATGTTAATAGAGTTAGGAGGACTGGCAGGGAAATGAGATTGAATGCTCAGATAGGAGAGTATGATACGACTGATGTTATCTTGGACCTAGGATCAGAGGTAAATTTCTTAACTAAGCAAACCTAGGAACAAATGGGAAAACCTACCCTTGATTGGTCTCCTATACAGTTGAGATTATCCAATCATCAAAAAATTGTGCCCCTAGGATGATTCCCTAATGTCCTAGTAGATATTGATGGCGTCTGTACTATAGCAGACTTCGAAGTTATTGAGATAATTGACGACAGCAACCCCTATCCATCATTGCTAGGTATTGAGTGGGCATTAGGCAATGATGCAGTCATTAACCTTAAGAAGAGACAGATGAATTTCGAAGGGAAAGGACTGAGAGTCATAGTCCCATTGGATCCTTCTCAAGGAGAGAGATACACAGAGCTAGTAAGAGATGAAGACTAGGATGTTTTGGACCACATCTACAATATCACAGTGAAGGAAGAAGATTATGTTGATCCTACTGCCGAAGGTATCATGGATTGGTAGTGTGACAGCTCCTGCATGACGGATTCAGATGATGGGTTAGAAAACTGGCAGAACAGACTTTACGAGCTACATGGACATAGATGTGCCAGAATTACCAAATCTATCAGATGGATTGGTGCACAGGTAAGAGTCCTACATATTTTTGATGACTTGTCAGACCCATAATAGTTTATTGAACAATTCTTAGACTAGATACCAGATTCACAGAAACTGGAGACTCTGGATTCAGTATTCAGAGCCACAACAGCCAGATGGTGGAATGGCCATAAGAAGAACATTCCTAGTTGGAAAGCTTGTCAGAAGTTCCTTCGCCTGAGATTTATGGATCAGCCCCAGGAGGTGCAAAGCAGGTTTGATGGAAAGACTAGCCCTCAGGAACATTTGGCACAATGCTACAAAGCGTGGCAGCATGTACCTCAGGAAGGATGGGTACATAGGTTTGTGCATACTCTGGAACTGATAGCAAAGAACTGGTATGCAGAGGCTAAGCTTCGCCAGTATACTATAAGTTGGGATTGTCTTGTTGATAGTTTTGTGCTTACCTTTTCTACTAATGAAGTTTGTCCAGCTTTAGATGCAGCTATCAGGTTGATCCATACTAAGGTATTTGATGGTCAAGAAGTAGTAGAATACCAGCCTGATTGGAAAGCACAAGAAGCTCATGCAGTCGAATATTATAACCTCACAATTGACGAGGATGACGATCCGTGCAATATTGATATTCTTGAGTCAGACAGACACTGCAACGTACATGGACCAACAGTCGAAGCCCCTGAAGTGACTCAGCCCCTGAAGATGCGGATAGTCAACATTGGGTCAGAAGACTAGCCTAAGTATGCTACTAGTGGAGATTATTGGGATGAAGAAACGGTAAGCAAAGTAACCCAACTTCTCCATGATTATCATGACCTATCTCTGACAGGGTTCTCAATAATGAAAAGAATTATTGCGGTGGTGGAAGACGTTCTATCTTGGGTTGAAGTTCAAAGCCAGGTTGACGCTGGTATCAGGAAATGTCGAATGTCCTTATTTTGGCGCAGCCAAAGTCACTGCTTGTGCCAAAGAAGGAAAGATGTGTCGAATATTAAAATACGACTATTGGAAGAACTTAAAATTGGCAGCGCTGGTACGCTACCTGTAGTTACTTCCTGTATTAATGAGATCTTGGAAAATATACCACCGTTTGGACAAGATCTCTGTCAGATTTGGTATCATCAATGCACAGTTATGACAGATGTCGTTGATGGATTCTATAAGAAGAAGCCCACACCCACAGCATTTGCATTCTACAATTTCTTGAGTTTTACAATTGCATCCATGTCAGCTGAGAGTGAGCTTCAGAAGTTAGTGAGAGAATTTGAACAGGAGGGTTTGCCACACCTTTTCAGCCATCCACCTGCATCTACAACCCGCGAAGAGACTCCCCTAGCACCAAACCAGCCAATGCAGACACGCTCTACCAGAAAAAAATTTAAACCTGAAGTTCGTTCAAAGCGGAACGAAGATAGACATCAGTAATCAAGGAAAACAGTGGAGGATCCCGAGATGAATCCGTCCGGCTCCACAGAGGTTCTATTTGAAGAAGATGAGAACATTGCACCGCATTGTCCACCGTATCTTCTGCTAGTCCGACCAGGAGTTCATCTCCCTCAGCGGACGAAGAAGTTCACATTACGCACCCCTTCACTGCCACCGGGTGTGCAGCTGGTCGGGACAATGACAGGGAAAATAGACTGGCTCAAGTGCACCGACCACGACACAAATAATCATGGGAAATTTCCACAATTCACACCTGGGACATACTTACACTCTGTCCGCTATCAGGAGACTGCAGCGACAGTATTAGAAGTAAAATAGTGGGCTACTGGCTTGGACAAAGTTGGTTTGTTGAAGATGCTCGATGTGCCCCACTTCGGATGCAGCACACAGGTAACCATGGTGTTCAAAAAACTATTGGAATTGGTACATGATGGGTACCTATGGATCGGAAACCAAAAAATCACAATCAATAAAGAACTCATTCACCAGATTACAGGCCTGCCAAAGGAAGGACTTGACCCTAGCATTGAGTTTTTGGGAAAGCATGAAGATATGAAGCTAGCACATAGCATGAAGGAACGCTTCGGGCTGACGAAAGGGAAGCGAGGGTATCAAACCTCAGTCATTCAGCATCACAACATTCACTTCACAGCTGAACTGTTAGCCTGCAAATTGATGAGAAAGTGCAGACCATATGAAGTACCTGCCCCGATTGTAAGTATTGCTGCGAACTGTGCGGATGGCTACATTTACAACTGGGCAGCATACATCGCTAAGGAATTTCTTGAAGATGCCCGCGATGCGCAGGAAAAAGGTAGACCCTTTCACTATTCATGGTTGATAGTCCTTATCGCCCTGGTAGGATGGCAAGAACCTACCAAGGCGCAGTTTGTTGCCGCTACCTCCGAACATGCCTGGCGTAGTGCGGTACGCCTCTCTGTGGGTTTCCCAGGATAAAACCCTACAGCAGATGACAAACTGTGTATTTTCCTTTTATATGATGAGTATCTCATATGAGATCACAAAAACCCCTCAGCTCAATAATGAGTTATTCTCTCAATACGACGGCGCAGCCCATTTCAGTGCCGACATCCATCATATTTTCATCCAGGCCCGCGCGGATCAAAAGCATCAATGGTTTAAGTTACCATATGTAGTAACTAGAG
The DNA here is from genome assembly GCA_001517045.1 of Pseudotsuga menziesii. Classification (NCBI taxonomy): domain Eukaryota; kingdom Viridiplantae; phylum Streptophyta; class Pinopsida; order Pinales; family Pinaceae; genus Pseudotsuga; species Pseudotsuga menziesii. The sequence goes on along the minus strand of LPNX011221092.1, from coordinate 130,654 downwards.
AAGACATCCTCGTGGTAGTTCAACAGTGGCCAGCTGAATGGTTGAAGGACGCAGGGACAAAACCCACCATTCCAGTTCCCTTAGTTACCAATGTGGGTGCAGGCCCTAGTCATACACAGTAGCAAGACCCCCCTGAAGATAGTGAAGAGCAAACTGAGTCGCAGGAGACTGAAAGTGACCAGGGTGGAGATGATGGCCATGAAGAAGAAGAAGATGACTCGGTTAAAACTGCTTCAGACCCTAATCGGCAGGATAAGTGCAAGACGCCAGAGCTAGAGGAAGTGAACAAACCCCAGTCCCGAAAGAAAATGAAGGCGTTGAAGGACAAGAATATTGACGAGGAGCCCAGCCTGACAAGTGAGAAGCTTGATCAGGCTCTATCGAAGTCCATAGAAGTCCTCACTAAGAAATGGTTGGAATTTGCAGCTACACATCTGCATGCCATCACTGGTGTAGCGAAGCATATTTCAGAGTTGAAGGACTTAGCAGAAAAATCACTGACTAGTGCTTCAACAAGCAGTGCCCCAGTAAGCATGCAGCCAGACCTAAGGCAACGGCCGACCAAAGATAACAAAGGCCAAGTGTCAAGTGTATCCCTCATATTAATAGATGCAGCATCTCATTCGGAGATGAGTATGAAGGTTGGAATCGATTACACTAAGATGTCCATGACAGAGCTACATCTTTGTCAGTCAGCAATTATAAAGGAAATCCAGGAACGAGACCACCATTCACAAATGAAGTTGGAAAATGCCATAAGTTAGTAGCAGGGCTTCGCAACGCAGCTGGAGGCAGTGGAGCAGAGAAAGAGGGATGCAGAACATAAGCGGATTACACTAGTATGAGTTTTGAATGAGGCATGTTGAAGTCTTCTCGACTTTGAAGTACAGCTGGTGGAAGAACTAGAACAAATATTAGTCAGGCTGAAAGACTATGCACAGCAGTCTCACAGTGAAATAGAGAAGCTCAAAGCAGAACATGAGGCTAAGATGTCAGAGCTTCAACTTCGCATCACCCCGGAGAGCCCACTAGAAGTAAAGGAGCAACGCCGAGTAGACATTTAGGCTTCCGCAGCAAAAATCTTGGATATTGTGAGCAGCATAGCAAAGCTGCTAGAAGACAGTGTTGAGGCCTGGACTACCCTGCAGGAACATCCAGAAGTTGGAAAGCTGCAAGAAACCATCAGGAAGCGATAGATAGAGTTGGATACAGTAAAAGCAGAAATTAAGACTATGCCGCCTATGGAGAAAATGCTCAAGGTAAAACGAAGCAATGAACTCCGGCAGGAAATTGAGTCATGCAGAGAAAAAGCAACAGAAGTGGAAAATTCTATGCAGCCACTTATCAATGAATATTTTGAGTTGAGTACTGCTCTGGACACCCAACTCAAAGTTCTGAAGGAATATGATGCATTGGCGCAGAAAAAGGTTAGCGAAGCATCAGCCGCAGTATTGCAGGAGTTGGTTGAAAAGGAGCAAGCAACAGACAATATCATGCATGGTCTCAACAAGAAGTTCACTATATTCACTGACAAATTTCATCTACCAGAAGAGCAGCAGAGTGTCCAGGGACGGGCCACTGGTGAGTCTTAGGGGCCTGTTGGGGCGCGCACCTTAATGGTCCCTAATTTTGGTAACTCCATGGTTTTTGGTGGAAGTTGTAAGCAGATTTACGACTCAAAATAGTCTTAGGGGTGTCGGGGTTGAGTAAAAACCCTCTTTTTGTAATAAACCCATGGTTTAAGTCCAGGGTTAGGGTTCGAGGTGCCTATGGTTTAAGCCCATGGTTTTGTAATAAGTGCACTATAAATAAGCACTCTTGTAAAGAAGTCAGTTTAGGCTTTTGATGTAAGATGAATTGATGCAAAGCTAAGGCTTGTTTTGTAAGAAGGTTAACTCCCAACTGTGTGCGTGGACGACCTCTATAGCTGTGTGCGCAGAGGGATTTTGGGTGAGTAAGGAAATCTCCAGCTGTGTTCGCAGAGACCTGCAGCTGTGTGCGCGGCTTTGAGGACTTGAAGGGATCTACAGCTGAGTGCGCAGATCAGAACTGTGGTTTTTGTAAAGAGTTGAATAAAACACAGTTCTGTGGACGTAACCCCTAAACTGGGGGTGAACCATGTTATATCATGTGTTGTGGTTGTTGTTGTGTTGTCGTTATGTTATTTTATGCATTGATAAATATATAACTGATACGTAAGATCACTGCTAAATACTAAACTTCGCTGGAATTCCTAGAAAAGGGTTAACCAAGGCACTGTTTGTTATCTAACCGCGAAGCTAAATAAGTAACTATTAAAGCCCTGTATTTTATGATTATAAATGTTAGAAGCTAAAGGTATAGTAATATCCCTCTTCTGCTTGCAGAAACCTGATTCTGTGGCACCCCATAGCTGTTTCGGGTGAGACTGCAACCTGTTCGCAGGTTTTTTCCGAAAGGGCCAACACTGTGGGTCTTTTGTTGGTGCAAATTTTATGGTATAAATCGCAGGTCTACCCTGTAGCCCAACACAAACTCCTGAAGTATGACTATCTAGCGGGACTACTTGCCCCCAAGCACCTGACGAGTCAGGATGTAATACATCAGGTTCTGGTATACCAATACAGTGGTTGTGCGGAGCAAAATGTAGTGAGGAAAGTTTTGTACAACAATGACTGTGGCTAAAGATAACTTTTCCACACATGAATAATGAGTTTCAGAATCCATGAGATTCTTACTAGCATAGTAAATCACATGCTCCTGACCGTTGGGATTTTCCTGCACCAAAACCATAGTGATGGTAGTAGAGGAGGCAGCAATATACAAGAGAAAATCCTTTGAATAATATAGGGGGTGTATCACGGGTAAATGGGTCAGAGCATGTTTAATATTATCAAAGGTGCATTGGGCTTGGTCATCCTAGAAGAACGGGGTGTTGTTCTTGAGGAGATGCATATAACCGTGCGTTTTCTCTACGAAATTGCACATGAAACGGTGGAGAAAGTTTTCCTTCCCTTGCAAACTTTGGAGTTCAAGGAGATTGGTTGGGGCTGGTAAAGCTAAAATGGCGGAAATTTTCAGAGGATCAATCCGGATGCCATCTTTGGATGCCACAAAACCTAGCAGACTTCCTGTCTCAACGCCAAAAACACATTTATGCGGATTGAGCCGTATATTATAATGATGGAATCTGAGGAATATCTCTCTAAGATGACTAAGGTGGTCCTCCTGTCACTGTGAATGAGCGAGGAGGTCGTTAAGGTACGGTTCAACAATATGTTTAATATCGTGAAACACATAGCACATCGCATGCTGGAAAGTGGCTCCAGCATTTTTCAATACAAAAGGTAGCTTATTATATGAAAAGGTTCCCCATGGGAAAATGAATGCCGTCTTATGCTAATTGGTGGGTAATATCTCAATCTCATTATAGCCAGAGAAGCCATCCATAAATGAGAAGATGACACTTCCAACACAGTTGTCGATAATCTGATCGATGTGCAGAGTAGGAAAGTTGTTCTTGGGACAAGATTTATTTAAATCCCTAAAGTCAATACAGACTTTAATGGTGCCCTTATTTTTATTGACAGGGACAATGTTTGATACCCATTCCATCAGGGGTACAGGATAAATAAACACAGCTTTGAGAAGTTTCTCAATTTCAGATTTAATAGCTGTGACCTTCCGAGGATGGACTTGCCTTAGTTTTTTCCTAACAGGTTTAGCTGTGGGATAGATTTTAATATCATGGACCACAATGGATGGGTCAATCCCCAACATCTCTTCATAAGACCAGGCAAAAATATCATGAAATTCTTTGAAAAGTGCCTTTTATTCTTCAGATTCATCTGTCGAGCAGTTCTGCCTAACATGAACATGCTCGATGTTATTAGGCTTGGCTGATATGTTAATTGGATTCGTCTGAGTGATGTTGCAAAGGTTTCCTTCAGAATCTATGTCTTGCAACAATATAGGACTTTGGGGGACATTGGAAATATCAATAGGAAACAAGGATGCATAATCATGGTGAACCACATCGGTATTGGGGAGGAACATGGATCTATGATGGTGATCCTCCCAAATGGACTCGTTTGTATTCATGATCTCGATAATGGACTCATCAGAAGGAAAGGCCTCAGAGAGATAATCTAGAATAGGAAGAGAAGGTTCTAACCAGTACGGTAAATGCTAAGGATCTGAAGCCACTAGATGAAGGCCATCAGTGTGAACATCGGAAAAGGTTTGAGTGGTGTTATACATTTCTTCATGTGAACTCAACGAGGTGGACTCAACAACTTGTTTACCCTTAGGTTGACAATCAAATGAGGCGATCATGTGGACTGTTGCGATATCCGTGTTAGGAGGAGTGGATGGAAAAATCCCCATAAGGGATGAATCCTTCAACATGCCTACCCCAATCGACTGGTAAGGAGGAGGGGACTGGCCTAACATGGGGAGGTTATTAGCCGTGGAGGTAGTAGCATTTGGCATACATAAATCAAGCTGGTCAATGGTAACAATTCTCCCTAGATGTGGAAATTGGAATGTTCGGAATACTGTTGAAGAGACAACAGTCATAGCATAGAACCAATTTCTTCCTAGAAGGAGGTTGTAATTTAACGGGGCATATACCACTTCTAGTTGAATGGAAACGGTTTTTCCCCCAAGCTTGACCGCTAGGGCTTATATGAGACCATGGGGCTGGAAGCCCCATCCATCAAAATCCTTGAGAGTCGTAGGTGATGTTACAAGCTCGGGAGAGCCGAGAGCTTTCCAACAAGACAGAGACAAAATCGAGGTCAAAGATCCTTCATCTAGAACTATTCGAAAAAATTTCTTTCCAACTACTTTCGTAATGATCTGAAAAGCAAGTTTATGAGGTAACCTAGATTTATAGTTCTCAACATCGAAATGAATCAAATTAGTATTATCTAGGTCTAAAGCTCCTAATGTTTTCAACAAGTTTTTTCATTGTGTAGGACAACTTTGGAGTACATCTAAGGTAGAGATTGCATAAGGTGCCTGAGCGAGATCTTCAACTACATTATAAAATGGAGCAGCTCAGGAATTGGGGTTAAAAACAGCCTTTCGAAGAGTACTCTTGGGTGGACACAAAATCATGTCAAGAGTAGGCTTCTCAATGGATATGGGGACAATAGACAAGGATTCAGGAGAACTAGTAGAGGGAGATTTCCCTGAAGAAGAATGATCTTCTTTCTTATCCACAGGTTTTTCATAATTATGGCTTTGAGTTTTCATATTAATGGTATTCGAGGACATCAAATGAATTTACTCTGATGAACTAGAGTTACCCTGATTAGACATGTGGTCTATCAATTGTTGTTGAGAGGGAAAAGGATCCGTGAGTACTACGGGTGCAGGATTTGATTTCAGAAAATGGGAGATTTCGTCTCGAAGGGGACACTCTTTTGAGAAATGGTCACCTCCACATAGAAGACATGGATATTTTTCCTTTATTTTCCCTTTATTGTTATCACTGTTGGTTTCTGGGTTTTTTATTCTTATTTTTACCCTTCTTTTTATTATTTCCTGAGGTTTGAGTACTTTGAATAGAATTGACCTCGGCGGAAACCTTAGGAGTCAAAGGAGTAGGGGTGGCAGTCTGGGGTTTCTTGGCATATTTTGCTACTGACGGGGACTGGATTGAACCAACAATCCCATCAATAGGTACTTCTACTGATGGCATGGTTGGATTAGTGCTTGGGCGAGGAGCTTGAGGAATTAAGTCATAAAGAGTTCCAGATTGGGAATAGACCAAGTCTAGGTACTGGGCTCAACTAATAGCCTGCTCTTCAGTAACGACTTCTCCCATAGACACATCTCGGGCAATTGGAGGCAACAAAGATTTGGTAAACCAATAAGCTAATAACTGATCTAGAATAGGAGCCTTAATAAACCTTCTCCACCTTCTCCATTCATGAATATGATCGAATATGTGGGTGGAGGTGTTCTGTCACAGAGAAGTTGAGAGATCAGTACCCATTTCATAATGAATAGGGAGCTGAAAGTGTGTAAGAAATATAGTTGCAAACGAGCAAAAATACACAAATGAATGTTGTGGGAGTTCAATGTACCACTTCGTGGCTGTATCAGTCAAATTTCGCTGAAAAAGTCGTAACCGAACTGAATCATCCATGAGGGAGTTTGAAGAGCACCACAAATGGAATGTCGTGACATGGTTTTTCAGATCGTCTCCCTGCTTCCCATCAAAATTCAGGATCTATGATGGTAACTTTACCAGAATGGGATGCCACGAGGGATTGTGTCGAATGGGGTCATTAATTAACTTGGACAAATCAGGCAAGTCCAAAGTTGCTAGGAAAGGTAACTAATGGTTGGGTTGCACATACTAGTAATATTGATATGGCATATAATTACCAGTAGGACCATAAATGTACTGATAAACAGGTTTCTATGACGAAGAAATAATGGAAAATCCACTCGCAGGGGGTTGATTTCTGGGATCAGGACCGTTAGGACCACTAGGGCCTCTAGGAGGAGGACCACCAGGGCCTCTGGGACCACCAGGACCATTGGGACCACTAGGACCACTAGGAGGCGGACCACTAGATCCTCCAGGGCTGCTGGGGGGTAAACCGCCAGAGCCTCCGGAACTTCTAGAAGGAGGGCCACCAGACCCTTCAGGGCCATTAGGGGGAAAGCCACCAGGCCCCCTAGGACCACTAGGACCATGAGGAGGAAAATCACTAGGTCCTCCAGGACCATTGGGCCATCCAGGGGGAGGACCTCCATAAGGGGGTCGTTCAGCACCTCCGAAGTATGTATAGGTATCCCCCCCCATAGCTGGCATGTAAGACCAATTAGGTTTCCCCCATAGCGTAAAAGTATTACTAGGGTATGGAATTCCAGCATAAGGAATTCCTATAGGATTAGGTGGATGTTAATGTTTCCTACAAGTATTTGATAACCATAACCTCCAGAAGATTGACTGGTTACGGGTTGTGCCCCTAAGGGCTAACCTGAACTGGATGGGGGATTAACCACATTAGTGTGGGTGGGAGAGACATAAACTGTAGATGGTTCTATATTAGATTTCTGTCCTTGACTAGGTACAATTTCGGTGCTAGAAAATGTAGGTCGTGCTGGGGGTTTCCCCCCGACACTAGAAGGTAATGACGATGTGCGAATTGAAGGTTGGGTCCTAGGTGCAGAAGACCTGGGAAGATTGGGAACAGAAATAACATGGGAGGTGGTGGGGTTGGGATTTTGACCTGGGTTGTGTGGTGTTACTATGTGATTTATAATCAGTTCAATGGGTCTCATAGAATTAGCAAGTGAATGGTATCCCACAGGAACAGATGTGGAACATGATGGTGGTGTTCCTAATAGGTCATCTATTTTCCTGTCAATCTCCTGTGCACGAAGAATGGTAGCGTGGTATTTCCTACATTCTTCTTCATCTTAAGAAGAGTTTAAATGGGTGCCAAATGAGGCAATGGTCTGTCCTACAAGGGTGTCCCAAAATGGAGCATTGGGACCATAATCTGGACAGGTGGTATCATCAACATGACCTTCTATGGGAGAATGGAATGAGGTATTTCCTTGAGAAGGTTTTTGGACCAAGGGAAGCGAGTGCGAAGAATATGGTCCTACACTTTCTACAAACATGTTATCTCCCACCTAGGAGGTGGTAGCAGCTCCTTGGTCGATAGCTTCCATTGGATTTTCTTCTGAACCACGAATAAAATCGGGTGGCAAGCCCCGTACTCTTATGGACTGTCTTAACTCAGCCAGTTTGTACAGTTCCTGTCTAACCGAGGGTCTGAAAAACTAGAAAACACACCAAAAAGTTTCCCTACACAAGCTATAGGTCAAACAAGCACACTTAAAATGATAGGAGGAGTTCAGATAGTCAGGTCTCTCACCAGGATTGTCAAGAAGGTGCCACTCATGATATACCTCGAGGGTACGTGCATAGTAATCTCCTCGAATGTTGATTTTGGTGTATGGCTCCAAGAAAGATGACCAAAGGTATTTTCTCAGATGGATAAGGTATCCTAGTGGGGTCTCCTGATATACTATGGCCTTTGGGGTCTAAAATGGGCCTTATAAGAAAACGCGCCAACAATACATTTTGTGAGTTGGAAATCAAGAACCAATAGAATTTCAATAAAATGAGTCAACCATAATGGTTGAATTGACATATTTGTCATAAAAGAAAACTACTTTTTGTGTTCGTATTTTCGACATATCTCCCTGTGTTTTTACTCAAATTCTGAGTGGGAGAGCTCGTTGGATGCGGAAATACCTGGAAAAACGTGACATCATCATGTTTTTTCAGGTATTTCTTGTTTTTGGGATAGAGGGGTCTGTCAAAAGTATGCAGTGTGGGTACTCGTTGGATGGGGAATTAAATTCCGCATCCAACGAGCTCTCCTACTCAGAATTTGAGTAAAAACACAGGGAGAGATGTCGAAAATACGAACACAAAAGGTAGTTTTTTTCATTCTTCCTCCAAAATTAATAACTATTATTTTATTGTTTTAACTATTATTTTATTATTTTGACTATTATTTTATTATTTTTCTTAGGAGGCCAATTTTAGACCCCAAATTTCCTCTAATGTGAAAGGCCGTTCGATATACCGATGGTACATGGAAGAACTGCGCGAGTCCCAGGATGTAATGCAGACAAATAGCGATAGCTCCTACGCTTAACGACGCCTGAACATGTCTCTAACCTATCACTCCAATTTCTATGTAAATTTTAACCTATAACTACCGTTAATTTTAAAGTGGACAGTTAGGTGAATGCATGGTGTTTTGACAAAAACGTAAAACCATGCAGTATGCTTATGCAAAATATTTCACTTTACTGTTCAGTATGCTTAATATGCAAAATATTTCACTTTACCGTTCAGTATGCCTACTTACGGGAGGGAAAGAGAGTGTTTTCTTTTTTTTCAAAACCAAAAATATTTTCAAACAACAATCTTGAACACAAAATCAAAGACAAACAACACTTTCCAAACTAATTTTTCTTTTTTGAAAGCAGTAAGAAGGGGAAGAGTCTCTTTTCCTAAAAGAAAAACAAGAAGCACACTACATGCAAATGCACTCTATCTTCAATTTTCTTAAAACATAGGCAAATATAACTTAAAACTACCATATTTGTTATTTTGACAAGATAGTACTAAATGCATAAGAGACAAAAGAACATGAAGAGCCCGAAAGCTTGTAAAGCCAATCAGAGATCCAATGTCCAATGCTCAATGATGATAACCTAATCTCAGTCAAAAATTTTCTTTTTTAAAGGAGGAAAAAGACGTTCTTTATGAAAACAAGAAATGAAACCTAGATGCTAATCAAATGTTTTTCTTTCAATCTATATCACAAAAATGAAAAGAGATCTTACTAACACCCTAAGCTTTTAAAAAACAAGAAGTCCTTTCACAGTCACAACCAACAAGCACCAAAGTGAATGAACAATCCATAAGCCTAATCTAGCTTTTGAATTTTCCAATCAAACCAATCTTTAAACCATAAAATTTCAAACCACAAGCATCATATTCTGACACACAAGCCTGACAGTGGAGGGATGAAAGCAAATCCACTCAAATGTTTTGCAAAAAAATGAGAAAAGAGCTCTTGTAATGATGCCTACTTGGCACCACACTGGACAGATCTTGACAGAGCAGTTTTGGACCAGCACTGCTTATCGCCAATAGGATTCAGGCGGTGGCACCGTGGGCTGCTAACTAGGTTTAGGTAGTGGCACCGCTTCTCACTAACTGCATAAGCGTGGTTCCCTGTGAAAATCCAAAACACAAAGAGAACGACCGATCAAGTCAGAAAAATACCAGATCAAGGTAAAAAATGATAGATTGGGAGTGAGAAAGAGCATAAAAGGTTGAAAATAATTCAGATCTAGATAGATTTGGAAGTTTCAAACCAAAATCCACTGAGTTAGATAGCAGATCTGATTGAAGAGAGTTGGAGAAGGAGCCTGGATTTGGACAAGAGTTGAATAACTAAGGAAGATCAGATCAAATTATACGTATATTCATTCCCCAGCGGAGTCGGCAGATTTGTAAGCAGGAATATTTCACCTTCTGTGGATAGAAGTTGTTCCTTTGGTATGAATGGTTCAGATCCAGAACAAATGAATGACAAAGGATGAAGACCCTCCCTGGATGTCGTAGATACCTAGAATTCTGCTTCGATAGTAAACCTGTGTACCTGCAATCAGATTAAACACACAAACACATCAAATATACCAGAACATAATCTATTCATCCATGTCAATGACTAAGGAATCCAACAACATTTACATGTGAAATCAACAACAACAGTAATGTGGGATGGAAATAAGCTTTGCATTAAGATGAATGGAGAAGTTTACAACCAATTAAGCCTTAGTGTCAACATGCATCTCCATGAAACCAACACTTCATCCCCATAAGGTCCAACATGTCTCTCTATTCTCTCCAATGGCTTGGGCCAAGTGGTCAATCCAACAGCATAACAATACCTCTATGGTTCCCCCCCTCAACCATGGACATGAGCTTGTATTTATAAGGCTCAATGGATAGGAATGGTTGAGAGATTTGTGGATGAGGTGGCCTCTAAGATCCTATAATGGGGGATGTCGATCTCAACTGACCCACAATTTTAGGGATAAGAGAGGACACGAGGCTCATGATCTAGAAGCCTCGAGAAACCTCTCTTTTTTCCCATTTTACCTAGGGTACCACCTTTTTCCTCTTATGACAAAGCAGTTTAGGTTAAAAACGCTTATGGACCAAAGGCTATAAGCGGTGGCACTACTTATGGTAAACAAGATATAGGCGGTGCGAGGAAGGTACCACTCATGGATAAAGAGAAAAGCACGGTGCTGAGTATTTTCATGAAAGATTGACAAACAACATGGGTTTCCACTCCAAGTGCTAGGATCAAGGGCAAGTATGTAAGTAAAAGGTCTTATCACATGGTGGTGACATGATTTTGGTATAACAATAAAAAGTACAAACACCTCAATGGCTAAAAATATTTTCAATTTAGTGTCTACACCTCCACCTCCATCTCCAACCTAGATCAAATAGGAAGAAATTCCACAACTCCCCTCCATAAGCCCAGTCGGCATATGCAAAAATGCTATGCCGGAAACCATAAAGGAGAGGTTTGACCAAGACAGATATTTCCAGGAAAAGATTGAAAAATTTCCTGAACTACTCACCTCTGTCCAGAAGATCACCACCAATTGCCCTCTGATCGAAGCTAGTGGATCAAGACAGCTCATTCCCCCACAACCTAGACAAATACCCTAGAAGCTGAGGTCTATGGGAATTATAAAATCAACATTTATGAGGAACCCTGACAAGACAGCTCAAGTTGTCGCAATTCAAACCTCATCCTTTATCCCAGCCGACATCCCACGCCCTCCATTAGCCAATGAACCAGCAAGAGATGTGGAAGAAGAGAACATAGAAGAAATCAACGGGGTAATCGACAACATATTCTTTGACATCCCAAAGGATTCACCACCACAATTTGAGGACCCGACACTTGACCACATCCCTACCACACCAATTATGCCCGACCATTCACCATCACCACCACCACTTCCCAATCCAGAATCTGCACCTGAACCACTCTTACTAAAACCATTTGTACCTTAAATTTCTATATCTAAACCCTCGGCACAAAATCCCCTAGATACACACCCAACTATGGAGCTCATCTAAGAGACCCAACCAGAAGTTCGAATGACCATTGCAGACCAGCAACTAGACAATACACTACCAAAAAATCAACCACAGGAAATTCTAACCCTTGCAGATGCACAAGAACAGCAACAAGCATAACAACATAAACATAAGAGGAAGAAAGATAGAAAGAAGAAGGACCACCAAAAAGAATCACAATCGACAATGGTCCACATTAGCCAACTTGGGTCGACCACTGCAGTCGATGTAACAAAGCTGAAGGATGGAGAGTTGGGACAACTCTTAGAAACTCTAGCCATTGAAGAGAAAACAAGAAGCTAGACCAGATGTAAGGAAATCGACGACACTAATAAGGAACAAGTCGAATTCCTGTTAAAATGCAGAAACCTAGCATAATCTGTAATACCGGGACCAATGGAGGTCGACACCGACAAGCCACTTGAAAGGGCATATCAACTATTTGAGAGTGTGGTGTCAAACCTACAAGCACAGATGCAAAATACAAAAGAAGAACAAAAAGAAGAAACATCTAGATTATTGATGCAGCAATACATAACCTTCTCAGAAGCGTACAAAGTGCTACAAGACCACATGGAAGAGTCTGTCATAACAGAAGGGGTACTACAGGACTGGCCTACTTATTACGGGCAAGTCTTTCAGCAGACCCGACAGACTCAACAAAAAATTCAAACATTAGAAAAGAGAAAGAGCACTAAGGAAGCATTGAGAAGCACAATACAAGATCAAATAGTGCTGGAGATATCCAAACTGCAGAGACTCGAGAGACTCAAATAGTGTGGCTATTTTTAGAAGTTGTCTAAAAATATGTAACTTAATCCTGATTAAGGGATTGGAGTCTTTTTCTAATCCAGGTTAATGGATTATGGTATTTGGATGTTGCGGAATACCTATATTTTGTATTTTGAGGATTTCATAATGGAAGATGAAGATAAAATAGGAGGTGTGGCTCCAAGGTTTTTTGGTTTCCCCGGTTAAGGGTTTCCAGGGTAAATCTCTATGTTTATGTGTGACAATGTGTTGTGATCTCTATTTTGCTTAAAATAATCTGTATGCTTTGCTTCCTTGCACAGGTTTAAAAATTACATGTGGTATCAGAGCTCGATTTTGGCATCAGGGGGATGCCTTTGCTGCTAAGGGTTCGACGCGGTTGATAGATCTCGGGTTTGTGATAAAACTGGGTTCAGTGGGAGCTTTGTAGTGTTGATTTGTGCATTGAAAGAGAATGGCGAGCACTTCAAGAATCGTGATCGAGAAATTTAACAGCCATAATTTTGAGCTATGGAAACTCAAAATGGAGGATCTTCTGGTAGATCAAGAACAGTGGATTACTGTGGATCCGAGTACGAAACCCACTGCAACGTCAAAAGAAGATTGGGATAAATTAGAAAGAAGGGTGAGGAGTACAATATGATTGTGCTTATCAGACTCTGTGTTGTTGAATGTATCTGGTGAAGATAGTGCAGTAAAGCTATGTGCAAAACTAGGGAGTTTGTATCAGTCAAAATCCCTTGTGAACAAGTTGTTTATGCAAAAGAAGTTGTTTCACCTCAGAATGGACAAGAATGACACTGTAACAGAGAATTTGAATGCCTACAATACTCTGGTAAGTTAGATAACCTCTGATGGTATTAAAATGGCTGAAGAAGATAAATGTATTACATTATTGTGTTCTTTGTCGGATTCCTGGGACAACCTAATTGTTGCAATAGTTAGTTCTAGCCAGGTGACCTTAAAATTTGAAGAAATCGTATCATCCCTACTATCATAAGATATGAGGTGGAAAACCATGGATAATCATAGCATGGATGCCTTATCTGTAAGAGGTTTCCCCCAAGAGAGAAACAAAAATAAAGGATCTGGGGGAGATCTAAATCTAAGGGTAGATCTAAATCCCCAAGAAAAGGAATAATGAAGTGTTGGAAATGCGGTAAAGCTAGGCACTATAAAAAGGATTGCAGATCTAAGAATATTGAGAAAGAAAAGGGATATGAGGACACCCCTTCCATAGAGGTGAAGAACTCCTCAGAAGAAGGAGGGGATGTGTACCTAGCTTCAACGGGTAATCCTTCAGAATGTGATACATGGTTGATTAACTCATGTGCGTCATGTCATATGACCCCTCATAGGGAGTGGTTCTATGAATATGAAAAGTAAAATGGAGGAGATGTGTACTTGGGAGATGATTCACCAGCCAGTATCATTGGACGTGGTAGATTCAAGCTAAAACTGAAGGATGGAAGGATTAGAACTCTTCCTAGAGTGCTACACATTCCAAATCTAGCAAGAAACTTGATATCTATCGGAAATATGGATGTTGCAGGTGTAAAGACTGTGTGTGGAGATGGTGGTTGCAAAATGGTTTGAGAATCAATGGTATTGATGAGGGGAGTTTGGTATGGAACTCTATACAAACTATTGGGAAAAACCATCATTGATGAATGTAACAATTCCATTGTGCTGGAGGAAGGAGGTAAAGATGATAAAACCCTAACTGCATTAGGAGGAAAGAAAATGTTGTGGCATCAAATAATGGGGCATATCGGAGAAAAGGGACTTTGAGAATTACAAGGTAAAGGTATGGTTGAAGGTATGACTGATTGCACTCTGGATTTTGATTTCTGTGAACATTGCATATATGGAAAACAAAATCGAGTAAGATTTGCATCTGGTGCTATAAGAGCAAAGGGAATTCTAGAATTAATACATAGTGACGTGTTTGGACCTATTCCTGTTCCATCATTAGGAAAATATGTGTATTATGTTTCATTTATAGATGATTTCTCAAGGAACATATGGATTTATTTCCTTCGAAAGAAATCTGAAGTATTTGCCAAGTTTAAAGAATTTAAGGTTCTTGTAGAAAATCAGTCAGAAAAGAAAATAAAGGTGTTGAGGACAGATAATGGTGGAGAGTTATGTGGGAATGAATTCGAGGAATTTTGTAAGAAGTGTGGAATAGCAAGGCAAAAGACTACTCCATACACACCTCAAAATAATGGAGTTGCTGAGAGGATGAATAGGACATTGATGAAAAAGGAAAGGAGCATGCTAAGTAGTGCTGGGATAGGACAAGAATTCTGGGCAGAAGCAGTGGAGACAGCATGTTACTTGGTAAACCGATCACCCACATTAGCATTGATTGATAAAACTCCACAAGAGGTATGGACTGGTAAGAAACCCACTATTAAGCATCTGAAAGTTTTTGGTTGTGATGCTTATGTACATGTTCCAAAGGAGAAAAGGAGCAAGTTGGATAACAAAGCTAAGAAGTGTATCTTTATTGGCTATAAAGATGGTATGAAAGGGTATAAGCTTTGGAATCCTATAACTAAGAAGATTGTTTACAGTCGAGATGTTGTGTTTCGAGAGGTTAAAGAAGTACCCAAACAGGAAGTGAATCCAATGGAAAAGGAACCAAAGAAAATAGAGTTTAAGTTAGAAGGTGAAGAATCTGACTCAATAGAAGAAGCAGAATCAGAAGAAGAAGAACGTCATACTCCAGTTTTGAGGATATCATCTCGAGAAATAAGGCAACCAGAAAGGTATTCCCCTCCTCATTTTTGCTCTCATTTTTCTATGTCTATTACTGATGATGATCCTAGAAATGTGAAGGAAGCTGTTAATTCAGAGGATACTGATCTCTGGAAAAAGGCCATGGATGAAGAAATAAACTCCTTAGACAAAAATGAAGCTTGGTAGCTAGTCCAGTTACCAGCTGGGAGAAAAGCCATTGGGAGAAAATGGCTATTTAAAAAGAAGTTGAATGCGGAAGGTAAAGTGGATAAGTATAAAGCCCGCTTGGTAGCAAAGGGATATTCTCAAGTAGAGGGGATTGATTTTGGTGAAATATTTTACCCATTTGCAAAATTAACTTCTATTAGATTTCTTCTTTCTATTGCTGCTGCTTTTGATCTTGAAGTAGAGCAGATGGATGTGAAGACGATGTTCTTACATGGGGATTTGGAAGAAGAAATATACATGAAACAACTAGAAGGGTTCATAGTAAAGGGAAGGAATGAGTTGGTATGTAAACTAAAGAAGCCCCTTTATGGTCTAAAGAAATCTCCAAGGATGTGGTACCAAAAGTTTGACACATACATACTTGGATTGGGGTTTGTGAGAAGCAAAGCTGATCACTGTGTATATTCGAAACAGGTTGGTGATCACTTCATTAACATAGTTTTGTATGTTGATTACATGTTGTTGATTGGAAACAACAAAGATGTTATAAAGGAGGTGAAGTCTCAACTATCCTCCAAGTTTGATATGAAAGATCTCGGTGCTACAAACTTCATTCTGGGAATGGAGATAAGAAGAGATTGTGCAAACAAAAAGATCAGTTTAAATCAAAGAAAATATGTTGAAATGGTACTACAGATATTTAACATGCAGGAAAGTAAGCCGGTCAAGGTTCCTATTCCTATAGATGTAAAGTTATCTGTAGAGCAGTGTCCCAATACACAGGAAGAAAAAGAAGACATGTCATGGGTTCCATATGCCAATGCAGTTGGTAGTTTGATGTATCCAATGGTCTGTACAAGACCATACATTGCTCATGTAGTGGGAGTTTTGAGCAGATATATGTCAAAACCAGGAAAGGAGCATTGGACAGCTGTAAAGAGGGTCTTCAGGTATTTGCGTGGCACCACAGATTATGCAATCTGCTACCAAGGAAGGCTTGGACAAAACAGAGTAATAAATGTACATGGATTTGTTGATGCAGACTGGGCTAGAGACCTTGATCATATAAGATATACAAGTGGGTATGTGTTTAACCTCTTTGGAGGAGCTATCATTTGGATGAGCAAGAGACAAGATGTACTTGCACTCTCAACTATAGAAGCTGAATACATGGCAGCCACTCATGCAAGCAAAGAAGTTGTGTGGTTGCAAAGATTGTGTTCAGGTATTGGGTTTGTATAGAAAGGTGTAAGGTTAGAATGTGATAGCCAAAGTGCAATATTCCTGGCAAAGAAACCTGCTTATCATGCTAAGACAAAGCATATTGATGTGCAATATCACTTTGTGAGAGATATGGTTGAAGAAAAGAAGGTGCTGCTAGAGAAGGTTGACATAGTGAAAAATGTTGCAGACTCATTAACAAAGTCTATTAGTACAGAGAAGTTCTCTTGGTGTAGATAATCTATGGGCATTGATGCCCTAAACTTGTGACTGTATGAGTACATGACTCATTAATATGCAAACGAAACAACAAGTGGGAGAATGTTGGGGATATGTTATATTCTTTGCATGTGCGTATGGAGGGGAGGTGCGCATGTCAACGCTGCAGCTCGGTGATCCCAAAGGCACCTTCGACAAAAAGGGCCATTAGGTTGTTTCTGAAGCGAGCGCAGCAAGCAAATTTTTTTGGCTATTTATAGATTTTATGGCTATTTATAGCTGTTTGTGGCTATTTTTAGAAGTTGTCTAAAAATATGTAACTTAATCCCGGTTAAGGGATTGGAGTCTTTTTCTAATCCGGGTTAACGAATTAGGGTATTTGGATGTTGCGGAATACCTATATTTTGTATTGTGAGGATTTCATAATGGAAGATGAAGAGAAAATAGGAGGTGTGGCTCCAAGGTTTTCTAGTTTTCTCGGTTAAGGGTTTCCAGGGTAAATCTATGTGTTTATGTGTGACTGATGGGTTGTGATCTCTATTTTGCTTAAAAGAATCTGTATGCTTTGCTTCTCTGCACAGGTTTAAAACTTACACAGTAGGCACTCCTGAGCTTACAGAAATTAGACACCATCTACCCGCAAATGAAAAGGATTCAGGAGAAAGTAGAAGAAAAAGACCAGTTCATGGGACCCGACATGGAAAGAATAGCAGACCTTTCCATTCAGGAGAAGATGTCAATGTTATCAAGCACTACAACACTAACCATCGACATCCAGAAAGTACTTCAAAGTTGGACAGAATTCCAACATCAACTGACCATTACAACAGAAGCAGTTGTTGAAGTATGTATACAGAAACGACCAACCATCTGACTTCATAGCCCATAAAAGACAAATAAGAAAATAACTACCTTAGACATTAAAAGAGTTTTGAGTACCTCCCCTGTTTCTTCGGGATGAAGAAAGATTTTGTTCCTCGGGGAGATGTTGGAGGAGCTAGTCAGTAAGCTGACTAAGTCGATTGGCCGACTAATTAGAGATTAGGTCGGTCGCATAAGGTCATGTCGGTTGAACGAACCGACAGGTAGTTATATGTAACTGTTTGTAAATCATATATATTAGGCTGTTGAGCCAGATGAGAACTTGGCTCAGTTCTGTGTTTGTATGGACCCTTATACTATAATATAATCTGTTGTTCTACACCTACATTCTTGTCTCTTGTCTATGCTATGTCTGTATGCTTTTAATGTGTATTATTGGTAACCCTCTGTGATCCATGAGATTACAACAGGTTGCAAGGTATTCTTGGGGAACTTGGATTTGCATTTGATTCACCCATAGTCATTTGGTGTGACAATCAAAGTGAAATAAATATTTCCACAGATCTAGTGCAGAGACAGATGACCAAGCACATTAATATACACATTTACTATATCATGATATTGGTGCATGAACAGGTGATATCATTGCAGTATTTCCCATATGCAGAGAAAGTTGCTGACATCTTCACCAATAGATTTACAGAGAATAAATTCATCTATATGAGATCCATTCTTAGAGTGGTTAACACATGGTTATGGATGATATTCACTTTCATATTTTTTTCCATGTCCATTTTAGACGAGAGGTTTTGTTCCCATGAGGTTTTCCTCCTTACCTTGGTTATATGGACTAATAAATTTTTTGTTGTAAGAGGTGACAGTTGCGAAGGCCTCAATAATCATATGGTATAAGCTACTAAGTCAGGATTAAGGTGGGGAGTTAGATAATTAATCCACCTCAACACCATGGCCATACAACTAGGATACATTTACAATATCTTTCATGCTATGTCATATGATCCAAAACTATTAATATGTCACAGTAATCTAGGGACTAAACACAAGTCTCATCAAAGATTAATAACAATAAGTCATGAAAATGGTGTAATAGGGCTACAAAATGAGTATCTGCTCTGTATATTCACACAAAGAATGAGTAATACAATACAAGATCATGCTGCAAGCATGAATGACAAAGCAATTTGAATTCCCAAGGAGATCATTCGAATTGAATGAGTGAGTCTAGCTTAACTAAATGTAAGCCATAGTCAACACTCCAGTTAACCACTGATCAAAACCCTAATTGACTCAACTGAGCCCTAACTGAAGTCAGAGTGCAATAAATGACTGAGTCTAACTAAAAGTAGGTCAGACACATGTCATAGCAAGCCAACCAACAAGTGGTAGCACTTCAATGACTCCAATGAACCTCGATGAGGTTAACTGAAGTGTAACTGAACATCAAAAGTGCTTGGAGGCGTCTTTGTTGACTCCAATTCATTAAATAATCAATAAATAATCAATTTAATGATGGAGGGAAACTTCACTACTCTGTTTAACTGATTGTAACCATCAGTTGGCAATATGGGGCATTAATGACACTCAGATCACCCCTCGAGTGCTCCAGTTAGCCTCCCTGAATATAGGAGAAGGCTAAGTTTGTTGGTTATGGAGCCTAATATTCTATATCTAGAGATATTATTCAGTTATGATTGTAACCCAGCAGTACTATACAGTCATTCCCCCTTCCTTGGGGTTCGGGGGCGGTGCCCCCGATAAAAAAATTTGGGATGTGTGTTGGCCAATAGTTTTGCAGACCCATGGTATTGGGTTAATCCTAGGATTTTCCCATTGTATTTCCCCTATAAAAGGAATCATTGTGAAACAACTAAGTATGGTATTGTATTGTATTGGAAGAGAGATTGTGAGAGTGTGAAGAGAAAGTGCAACGGTTTTGCTGCAGGGTGTATCCCTTCATCTTTCTAGACTATAATAAAAGGACTGGAAATTTATTTGTGGACGTAGCCCATCGTTTGGGTGAACCACGTTATATCTGTGTCTCTCTGTAATGTTTTAATGTGTTTTGCATCTTGTTTATTGATTTAACTATATATCTTTTATTGCTCTGCAGTCCTTTTTTCTAACAATTGATATTAGAGCCAAAAGGTATATTTGGTTGGTAAACTCGCAGGAAAGAAGGGTTCCTGGTTCGAGTGCAAGAAATGGTGGAAGAAGGAAAGTTTAGGGTCGAGAAATTTAACGGCCAAAACTATCAGTTATGGAAGATGCAAATGGAGGAGTATTTGTACCAGAAGGATCTGTACCTGTCGTTCGGTGGAAAAGCAAAACAACCGATGGCTATGAAGGATGAAGAATGGGAGGTTCTTGACAGAAAGGCACTGGAAATGATACGGCTGTGCCTAGCTTCGTTGGTGGCCTTCAATATTTTGAAAGAAAAAACAACAGAGGGTGTGATGAGTGCATTGAGTAAACTCTACGAAATACCCTCAGCTTCTAACAAGGTATTTTTAATGAAGCATTTATTTAATATGAAGATGTCGGAAGGTGGATTTGTTGCTGACCATTTAAATGAGTTTAATACACTTACCAGTCAATTAAGTTATGTAAAAGTGAACTTTGATGATGAGGTTAGGGCTCTTCTAATCTTGTGCTCATTACCAAAAAGCTGGAATAGCTTGGTCATGGCTGTAAGTAACTTTGTCCCTAGTTCAAACACTCTTAAGTTTGATGATGATGTTGGTGTTATTCTTAGCGAGTAAATGAGAAGAAAAAGCATAGGTGAGACATCAGGTAATGCGTTGACCATGGAGAGTAGAGGGAGACAAAACGAGAGAGGAAGGAGCCCAGGAAATCATGGCAAGTCTAAAAAGGGCAGATCCAAGTCCAGATTCAGAAAAATAGAGTGTTGGAACTGTGGTAAGAAAGGACATTTGAAGAAAGACTGGAGAGCACCAAAGAAGAAAGGTGAGAGGTAGCTAGAGACTACCCAGGAAGCTAATGTAGCAGGTGATGTGTTACAAGATGCTTTGTTTCTTGCATTAGATAATACTGGTGATTACTAGGTAGTAGATTCAGGGGCTTCATGTCATGCTACACCCCATAGGAAATTATTTCATGATTATTTTCAAGGTGATTTTGGGCATGTGCTATTGGGGGATGATGAGCCATGTAAAATTGTTGGAAAGGGTAAGGTACAGATTAAGTTAAATAATGGAAATGACTGGCTGCTGAAGGATGTAAGGCACATTCCTATTATGAAAAGAAATCTGGTCTCAACAGGCTAGTTGGGAGATAGCAGCTGTTTGTCTACGTTTGGAGAAACGTGGTGGAAGATCACTACAGGATCACTGATAATAGAAAAAGGAGATAGGGTAGGTACGTTATATTTATTTCCTCATAATATTGATTATTCTATCTCTGTAGCTTCCACATATACAGGTGCGGTGCTATGGCATCATAGGCTTGGCCACATGAGTGAGAAGGGGATGCAGATGCTCCTCTCAAGGAAATTGCTTCCAGATCTGAATCAGGTAAGTTTGGAATTCTGTGAGAACTGTGTTTATGGAAAATAGAAGAGAGTTAGATTTCTCAGGGTTGGGAAACAAAAGAAGAGTGAAAAGTTAGAGCTTGTCCATACAGATGTATGGGGACCAGCTCAGGTACAATCTCTTGGTGTCTCTCATTATTATGTTACTTTTATTGATGATGCAACTAGAAAAACTTGGTTTTATTGCATTAGACAAAAATCTGATGTGTTTGATACTTTTAAGAAGTGGAAAGCTTTTGTTGAGAATGAGATAGGAAAAAGGTTGAAATGTCTCAGATCTGATAATGGAGGCAAGTACTACAGCAAGGAGTTTGAAAGTTACTGTTCACACAATGGGATTCACATAGAGAAGATAGTCCTTGGAACACCACAAGAACATGGTGTGTCAGAAAGGATGAACAGAACGATCATGGAGCATGCAAGGTGCATGAGATTGCATGCAAACATTGTTGTTTATTTAATAAATAGAGGGCCTTCAAGCGCTTTGGATGGTGGCATTCCAGAGGAGGCATGGATAGGTAAGCAGGTAAAATACTCATTTCCAAGAACTTTTGGTTGTGAAGCATTTGTCCATATTGATAAATATGATAGAACAAAGCTTGAGGGTAAATCCAAGAAATGTACCTTTATTGGATATGGGGTTGATGATTTTGGTTATCACTTATGGGATCTTCAAACTCATGAGTAGAGATGTAGTATTCAATGAAAAGGTCATGTACAAAGATTAGCTGCAGGGAAAGAAAGAAGGAAAAGAAAACACAGAGTACATAGTGCTTGATGAAATCAAAGAAAATGAAGTTCCAAAGGCACCAGAAAATCAAGAGCAGCAGCAAGTACCTGAAACTCCTGCAACTGTAAGAAATTCTACAGGTTAAGTAGACCCCTTGAATGATTCTCTCCTTCACTGTATTATTTATTGATGACTGATTCTAGTCAACCAGAATGTAATGAAGAAGTAATGCAGGTAGAAACTAGAAAGAAGTGGGAGCAAGCAATGGATGAGGAGATGGACTCATTGGTAAGAAACCAGACTTGGGATCTAGTTAAGTTGCCTGGAAAAAAAAAGGGCATTGCATAATAAATGGGTTTACAGGGTTAAGGAAGAAGATGGAGGCAAGAAGTGATACAAGGCTAGACTTTTTGTAAAGGGGTTTGCACAAAAGAAAGGTATAGACTTTGATGAAATATTTTCTCCTGTTGTTAAAATGACTTCAATTAGAACTATTTTAAGTCTAGTGGCAGTAGAAGATTTGCATCTTGAATAGTTAGGTGTAAAAACAGCCTTTTTCCATGGGATTTGGAGGAAGATATTTATATGCATCAGCCACAAGGGTATGAATTCAAAGGGAAGGAGAATTTGGTTTGCAGGTTGAAGAAGAGCTTGTATGGCCTGAAGCAAGCTCCAAGGCAGTGGTATTTGAAATTTGATAAGTTTATGACAGAACAAGGTTATGATAGATGTCATTATGACCACTGTGTTTATTTTAAGAGGCTAGATAATGGAAGATATATTATCTTGTTATTGTATGTGGATGGCATGCTTCTTGCAAGGTCTAACATCCAGGATATAAATGTGCTCAAAATAAAACTAGCTAAATCATTTGTGATGAAGGATTTGGGTGCTGCAAAGAAAATCCTTGGTATGAGAATAACAAGAGACAGGAAAAATCACAAATTGACGTTGTCTCAAGGTGAGTACATAGAAAAGGTGTTGCAGAGGTTTAGAATGCAAAATGCAAAACCAAACAGTACACCTTTGGACAACCATTTCAAACTAAGCAAGGATATGTGTCCAGAGACATAGGAAGAGATAGATTACATGTCCAAGATTCCCTATTCATCAGCGGATGGAAGCTTGATGTATGCCATGGTGTGCACAAGACCAGATATTGCACATGCAGTGGGAGTTGTGAGCAGGTATATGAATAATCTAGGTAAAGAGCATTGGAAAGAAGTACAGTGGATTCTCAAGTATTTGAGAGGTACCACTTCTCATTAATTATGTTTTGGAGGTTCAGACATTGTTCTACAGGGATATGTTGATGCAGATATGGCTGGTGATAAAGACAGCAGGAGGAGCGCCACAAGGTATGTGTTTACTGTAGGTGTAACAACAGTAAGTTGGATTTCAAAAATGCAACAGGTTGTTGCACTTTCAACAATGAAAGCAGAGTACGTTGCTGCTACAGAGGCTAGGAAGGAGATGATTTGGTTACAGAGGTTCATGGAAGAATTGGGTAAGAAGCAGGAGAATGGTAGGATGTATAGTGATAGCCAGAGTGCCATTCATATTGCAATGAAATCAGCCTTTCATTCGAGGACTAAACATATACAACTCAAGTACCACTTCATAAGATTTGTTCTAGATGAAGAACTGTTAAAACTAGAAAAGATACACACTAGCCAGAATCCTGCAGACATGTTGACAAAGGGAGTAACCAGAGAGAAACTGAGTTCCTGCTCGGTTTCTGTTGGCCTTCAAGCATGAAGGTGAAAATAAAAAAAATTCCAAGTCCAAAGTCCAGAGCATAGTCCAGCAAGTGCAGTAGTGATGGAGTTGCTGTGATCAGTCTCCAAGTGGGAGATTCTTGGTTGTGGAGCCTAATATTCCAGATCCAGAGATATTATTCAGTTGTGATTGTAACCCAGGAGTATTGTACAGTCATTCCCCCTACCTTGGGGTTCAGGGGTAGAGCCCCCAAGAAAAATTTCTGGGATGTGTGTTGGCCAACATTTTTGCGGACCCATGGTATTGGTTTAACCCTAGGATTTTCCCATTGTATTTCCCCTATAAAAGGAAGCATTGTAAAACAATTGAGTATGGTATTGTATTGTATTGGAAGAGAGACTATGAGAGCATGAAGAGGAAGTGCAATGGTTTTGCTACAGGGTGTATCCCTTCATCTTTCTGGACTGTAATAAAAGGACTGGAAATTTCTTTGTGGATGTAGCCCATCGTTTGGGTGAACCACATTATATCTGTGTCTCTTTGTAATGTTTTAATGTGTTTTGCATCTTTTTTATTGATTTAACTGTATATCTGTTATTGCTCTGCGGTCCTATTTTCTAACAAATTTATCCTCCTTGACTAAAGATAGGTGTGGGTGTGATATAGCTGATATCATCTAGTGCTCCTTTGATGTCAATTAAGTCAATAATACTTAGGATAGTGGTTTAACTAGGCCAAATTGACCAAAAAGAGTGTGTATGGTGGTAAATGTCTCCAACACCCCCCTTAAGCTATACTCAGGAGGAGTTAGAAAACATAAAATGCATAAAAATGATAGGACCATGGAAACTAAGGCCATAGGTCACCCTGTACAATGCTGAAACTGAAACAATGCTAAAAACAAAATAAGTGAGGAAAAGAGGGAAAACCCAGTGGGAAACCCTCCCCTCAAGCTGAACACTGAAAGTAGTATGATCACCCTGATGAACTCACCCCGAACAATGAACGGAGGTAAGTGAACTTATTTTTTGAAAAGTTCTTGGTGAAGATGTTTGCAATCTGCTCATCAGTCGAGCAATATTGCAGAATGATGATCCTGTCATGCACTAGCTCCCTGATATAATACATGTGGATATCTACATGCTTGGTCCTTTACCTAGTAACAGGATCTGTAGATATCTTAATAGCACTTTGATTGTCACAAAAGAGGACAGTGGACAAAGTACTACCAAGATCAAACTCTGAAAGAATGCCTTGCAACCAAACTGCTTGGATGCAAGCATTCACCGCTCCTCGATACTCGGCCTCTACTGAAGATAATGCTATGGAAGCCTGATTTTTGCTAGACCTATTAATCTTGCACATTGATCTAGGAACAAATAATCAATCTCATCAAGAAATAATCAACAAATAACTCAGAAATGGTGTTAATCGGAACCAGAATGGTTTCCTCTCTGTATATTCAATAAACAATGAATAGTTACAATAACAATGTCAAGCAATAGCTTGAATCAATGAGGAATTCGAATACCTAAGGAGGTCATTCAAAATCAATGAGTGAGTCTGGCTTAACTGACTATAAGCCATTGCTTCAAACTCTGTTAACCACTTGACCAAAACCCTAATTGACTCACCAAACCCTAACTGAAGTCGGAGTGCAATAAATGATTGAATCTCAACTGAAAGAGATCAAACACATATCATAGCAAGACAACCATCAAGTGCTAGTGCTTCAATGACTTCAATGAGCCCTGATGAGGTTAATTGAAGCTGAACTGATCATCAGAAGTGGGTGGAGGCACCCATTTTGACTCCAGATCATTAAATAATAATAAATAATCATTAAATAATATATTTAATGAGAGGAGGCACCTTAAGTGACTGATTGAACTGATTGTAACCACCAGTTAGCAATTAGGTGCATTAATATCACTCAGATCACCCCCGAAGTGCTCCAGTTAGCCTTCTTGACTGTAGGAGAAGGCTAAGTTAGCCTCCTTGGCTGTAGGTAGGCGTGGGTGTGACTGGATGATGTCAATTAATGCTCCATTGATGTCAATTAATGTCAATTATAATTAGGATAGTCGTTTAACTAGGCCAATTTTACCAAAAAGAGTGTGTATGGTGGTAAATGTCTCCAACACCCCCCCTTAAGCTATACTCAGGAAGAGTTAGAAAACACAGATGCATAAAAATGCTAGGGCCTTGAAAACAAAGGCCATAGGTCACCCTGTACAATAAAGTAACTACTTAATATAACCAAGGAAACGGGGAAAACCTCATGGGAAAAATACCCCCCCTCAAACTAAGCAGTAAATCACGAATTGGTTCTTCTATGCAGTAGTATCCTGAGACTATGCATGTGAACCTATGAATCCAAACTAAATGAATACTTGTAGAAGAATCTTCCACTTTGGAAGAAGAACAATGCACTCAACTGAATCAGAAATATAAACAGTTCCACGATGAAAACCGGACCCATGTAGAGCAGATGAAATCATCTGAAGAAAGAGCAAAGGTTCTTGAGGATTCAAACCATGTGTGGAACACTCAATAAACTGATATGTTGAATCCTTGAACTGCAAAACATGAGTGGTAAAATCATCCCCAATTTTTAGGAGCAAGTGTCCAAGCGGATGCAGAATGTCTTCCTCTTTACTAGTTCTGTGAGGAGATGAGCATGTGACCAAAGGTAGAGAAGCCCTGGGACTATGGAGAGCGAATGCTTGAGATCCATAATATGATATAGCTTCTGTAATAGCTAATGAATCACATAATAAAATATCAGCAACCTTATATGAGGAAACTAACACCAAATCCCCAGTAGCAAAATTGAAGAAGAACTGTGGTACTTGATTTTTCACACCGGAATTTGTGAGAGCAGCTACAAGCATGACTGAAAGATATTGGATTTTAAAATATGAACCAAATAATATCAGATCAGAAATTAAATCAGATCTAAATAAGTTCACAACAGATCCAAAATTGTGAAATGAAAACAAATCCCCAACAACAGTTTCGAAGGAGACTTGCGGTACTTGTTTCTTCACACCGTTGATGAGAACAGCTACAAGCAGTACTGAAGGTTTATGAACCTGAAATTTTGAACCAAGAATATCAGATCAGATCCAAATAATATCATATCATATCCAATAAGGTTCATATCAGATCCAAAAGTATGGTCAACCGAGACGGTGGATGCACAGTTGTCTTTTTCTTCAAAACTCTGAATTTTGGTGCATGCAATCCTGCAGGATTTTGCTAGAAGATCTAGATCATGGGGAGCGAATGTGTCACTCTTATAATATGATATTTCTTCCAAAATATCCATTTTTTTACATATTTTCACACCAGCAGCAACATTACACTGAGAAAAATCAAATTTCTCTTCACTTTTGGAAGCAATTACTGGTAAATTTTGCACATAATTCAAAGGAAAATCGTCGATGAATGTTTGCATGGAAGTGCAGTAGTATTTTTCTTCAATATCAGAGATTTGATTGTCTTCTTATGTTTCAGCAATATGAGGATATGAGATATCATAGATGTCATGAACTTCTGGAGCATCAGGAGAAGGAGTCACTGCATGGAGACTTTCTTCAATTCGAATTGACCGTGTAGAAGATTATGCTTCTTCTTCATCTTGAACAACTTCATCAGAGAGAGTAGAGGCAAAGAATTTTTAGTAAATAACTCTTGTGGTGATGGATGTGATATCCAAAGTGCTATTATGATCCTCATTGTGCTTGCCAAAGGTTCTGTCCAATTTTGTCCTGAGATCCTTTGGGTATTCAGCAGAACCAATAAGGTAGCGCAAGCTAGGAGAAAGGGCCAGACATATTGCTCCAAAATATCTATCACCATCATTTAGCCAGTCATTATCATTATCATAAGACTCTTTTCCAATTCCAATAGACACTTCATAGAGACCTCGTCTCTTCAGAGATGCAATTATCTTCAACTTCCATTTCGAATAGCTTGTGAATGGGGTGAGAAGAGGGATTGATGAGACCATTCAAATTTGTACCTATTAAAACCTGTAAATAAAAACAAAAGGGGCACCGTAAGGTCGGACAGCCTGCACATTTTAGGCTTTCATCACACCCAGCATATTTAATCAAGAAAGCTTGATCAATAAGTTCTTTACTTGGGGTATTAAGTGGTAAGCCTTGGCTTCTGGTGCAGTGCTGGATTTTTGAGCTATTGCTTCAATTTCATGCAGAAATATGTCAAAAAGCTTGTTTTTGAGAGATAGAGCTTCATCCCACTGTAAGATCTGATACCATATTAATCTTACACATTGATCTAGGAACAAATAATCAATCTCATCAACAAATAATCAACAAATAACTTAGAAATGGTGTTAATTGGAACCAGAATGGTTTACTCTCTGTATATTCAATAAACAATGAATATTTACAATAACAATGTCAAGCAATATCTTCAATCAATGAGGAATTCGAATACCTAAGGAGGTCATTCGAAATCAATGAGTGAGTCTGGCTTAACTGACTGTAAGCCATTGGTTCACACTCTGTTAACCACTTGAACAAAACCCTAATTGACTCACCAAACCCTAACTAAAGTCAGAGTGCAATAAATGACTGAATCTCAACTAAAAGAGATCAAACACATGTCATATCAAGCCAACCATCAATTTCTAGTGCTTCAATGACTTCAATGAACCCCGATGAGGTTAACTGAAGCTGAACTAATCATAAGAAGTTGGTGGAGGCGCACCTGTTGACTCCAGATCATTAAATAATAATAAATAATCATTAAATAATATATTTAATGAGAGAAGGCACCTTAATTGACTGGTTGAACTGATTGTAACCACTAGTTAGCAATTAGGTGCATTAATATCACTCAGATCACCCCCGGATTGCTCCAGTTAGCCTCCTTGACTGTAGGTAGGCGTGGGTGTGACTGGATGATGTCAATTAATGCTCCACTGATGTCAATTAATGTCAATTATACTTAGGATAGTGGTTTAACTAGGCCAATTTGACCAAAAAGAGTGTGTATGGTGGTAAATGTCTCCAACAAGACCAGCAAATGGGGCCACCACCAAACATGAATACATATCCAGAAGTAGACTTCTGATCAATAGAATCACCCGCCCAATAAGAATATACTAGAGGATCCTCTTAGCTGCCTTCCAATGAATATCATGAGGCTGCTACATGTATCTAGATACAACATTCATGGCATAACATATATCAGGCCGAGAATGTGTCAAGTACAACAAGCTACCAATCAGCTGTCGATAGATAGTGCAGTCCATGGGAGGTGTGCTTTTTCCTTCTTCAAGGCTGATTCCTAAAAGCAAAGGGAATGGTGCAGGCCTAAATTCAGCCATGTTAAACTAAAATAATAGGTTTGATATGTATTTTTACTGAGTGACCATTATCCCATCAAAATTTTGCTCAATTTCAAGCCCCAAAAATTGTTTTAGGAGCCCCAAATCACTCATTTCAAAGGCATTGTGGAGAGCAGTTTTGATGGCTGAAATAGAAGCAATTGTGCTACCTATGATTAGTAAGTCATCAACATATAAAACAATAATAATCAAATGACCATCATACTTCTGTGAATACACATTTGGATCTGATCTACACCTTTGGAAGTTTTGCGAGAGAAGTAAGGCAGCCATCTTGGAATACCACTCTCTTGGGGCCTATTTTAACCCGTATAGTGACTTCTTTAGCTTGCAAACCAAAGTTGGAACAGATATGTAGCCCTCATGCTAATTCATGTATATCTCATCATGAATATATCCATGCATAAAGGCTGACTTAACATCCATATGATGCACTTCCCAGTGCTTAGATGCCAAAATTACCAAGACTATGTGGATGGAGTCCATTTTTGCAACTAGTGGAAAGGTCTCATGGTAGTCCACACCTTGGACCTGAGAGAAACATTTTGCCACTATCCTTGCCTTATATTTGTATGTTCTTCCATCAGTAGCAACCTTTGTCCAAAACACCCACTTGCATTGAACCAATTTCCTTCCCGGAGGAAGAGAAACTAGCTCCCAAGTAGTGTTTTTCTGAAGAGAATTCATCTCTTCATCCATGGAAACTTGCCATGTCGGATCCTTCCAAGCATGGTAGTAGGATTTTGGGTCTGAAATAATAATCAAATATCAATTTTTGGAAATCAAATTATCAGGACAAGAGAGCACAATACCTGCTCTTTGGAAATCAGACCGGGTTCTCCTTGGATCATCCAGATTTCCAATGTTATCTCCTGTGGAGGAGAGTGTCTGTCGGGCCCATGTGGGAAGATGATTTTGTACTTCAGGTTCTGATTCAGAATATGATTTTTGCTGCACATTAATATCAGAAATCAAAGGATCTGAATCAGGGTTATCACCCCCAATTTGATCATCCAAATATTCAGTAGAATAGGAAGGAAAATCAACAATTTTCTCCTTCACTAGCTCCACCTCCTGAAGAGGCTCATTGAACTTGATACTCCTTTCAATGATGATCTGTTTTGTTTTTATATCCAGAAGCTTGAAACCTTTTTATTCATCATTATACCCAATAAATATACATTCGATGCTTTGCTATTGCAAATCCCTTCTTTTATCAAGTGGAATCTTGGCCCATGCAGTGGACCCAAACACCCGTAGGTTCGACACATCCGGCTTGTGTTTGAAGTATGCTTCAAAAGGGGTATTCCCTTTCATAGATGAGTGTGGAACCCTATTCTGAATTTATTCTATAGCATTCATGGCTTCATCCCACAAATTTGCAGCCAACTTCTTTTTTTCCAACATACAGGTGGTCATCTCCTTGAGAGACCGATTCTTCCTTTCCGCTACTCCGTTCTGCTGGGGAGTGTAGGGAATTGAATGTTGGACATAAATACCAATTTGGTAGCATATGTGTAGGAAATAATTACTGAAATACTACCCACCATTATCATATCTCAAGATCTTGATCTTAATCCCAGAGGCATTCTCGATCAAGGCCTTCAATTCAGAGAATTTTTCACATACTTCAGACTTCTTTTTTAGAAAGAA
Organism: Pseudotsuga menziesii; assembly: GCA_001517045.1. Classification (NCBI taxonomy): domain Eukaryota; kingdom Viridiplantae; phylum Streptophyta; class Pinopsida; order Pinales; family Pinaceae; genus Pseudotsuga; species Pseudotsuga menziesii. The sequence continues at coordinate 99,951 of LPNX011221092.1, read as the reverse complement.
GACCCATGTGTACCTTGAAAAATAATCAATAAAAGTTAGAAGATACCTTGATCCATTCATGGATGTGACAGGCATTATACCACTGATATTAGAATGTATTATCCCCAATATGCATGTAGCTCGGTTTGCCTTCCCCCGATCGTACTTGTGCTCAGGGTGTTTTCCAACCACACAGCCCTTGCAAATTCCAGTGGTTTCCTTGATGACCGAGAGGCATTCAACCATGGATTTTTTCTATAATTGATGAAAATATTTGAAATTTATATGGCCAAACCTTTCATGCCATAGCCTACTAACTTCATTTCCATGAGTTAGTAGTGCGGTGGGCTTTGCATCCGCCACAAAGTGGGAGAACTCATAGGATTTTGCATGATGGTTTGCAAGGCCTTTAGCAATGAGTTTCCTATATTCAAGATCCATTATCTCAACATAATTTGGGCTGAAATATACTCTCTTAGGCACTCCTGTATGTGTCATTTGATAGACACTAAGGATATTTGATGCCAGAGACGGTACATACAAAACATTTGAAAAATAGCAATTCTCAAGAGCAACCGTACCTTGTCCTTCTAAAATGATAGTGGAGTCATCTCCCATGTGGATGGGGATATATTTTCCAGTATCCAAGGATGAAAAGGTGTCTATTTCAGCCATAATGTGGTTCGAAGCTCCAAAATCAATCAAGAGTTCTTTGGACTTCGAAGTGCTTTCCATGAGGGCATGACCTTTTTCATGTTGTGGTTCCCAATCTTATTGATATCTCCTCCGAAAGATTTCTGGAAGATTGATGTGATTTCTCTCAAGGAGAGACGCAGCTTCATCAAGCTTCTTCTTCATGTAGACATGTTCAGGGTGGAAGCCCTTCTTGCAGTATGAACACTTGACTTTTTCCTTTCCATGATGCCCTTTTCCTTTGTTCTTCTTTGAGCCGGAAGACTCATCATGCTACTGGTTTTCAACTTTAGGATTAGGAGCTTCGAATTTAGTTTTTGGGTTCTTCTACTGCTTTCCTTTACCCTTCATATCTTTGGGCCCTAAGACGTGGAGGGCTTTATCACAAGAGGATCTGATGATCCCCATCTGGGAAATCTTATCATATTCACTTGTTAGGGACTCAATGAAGGCATTAAGTGTAGGCATCTTCCATCCAGGGGTTGTGAGCTTCCCCACACGAAATGTAGAGACAAAAACTGAATAATCAGCTCCAAGTTTGGATAGTATGGTGAGGATGAGCTGATCATCCTCTTTCTCCACTTTGCATTGCTTCAACAGTAAGACAATGTGCTTGAACTTTGTAAAAAATTCATTCAAGGTATCGAAATTGGAAGGCTAGAGAGACATCAACTCATTTTCAAGTTGGTAAAATCTCAAATCATCCTGCTTTCCATATAGGGCTTCAAATTTGTCCCAAATTTCTTTTGGAGTCTTCAATCCTGAAATATGGAAAAGAAGATCTTGAGAAACAGAGAGGCACAAGAATCCAAATGCTTCATCCTTCTTGTTCAAGAATATAGATTTGTCTATTGAAGAACCATGCTCTTCTTCAATTTCCATGGTGACCCTATAGAGTCCTCTGGAGTGTAGCTAGATCTCCATGTCTCCTTTCCATGAGTGGAAATTGAATGGAGTCAAAAGATCTATGGAAGAAGCCATCTAAATCTGCTGGAGCGAATGATTTCACCTATCAAACACCTAAAAATCACAACAAAAAGGGCAATGTAAGGTCGAACAACCTGCACATTTTATGCTTTCATCACACCCAGCATAGCCAATCAAGCAAGATTGATCAACAAGTTCTTTACTTGGGGTATTAAGTGGTAAGCCTTGGCTTCTGGTGCAGTACTGGATTTTTGAGCTATTGCTCAATTTTCATGCAAGATCTGTCAAAAACCTTGTTTTTGAGAGATCTAAGCTTTGTCCCACCGTGAGATCTGATACCATATTAAAATGTCACAGTAATCTAGGGACTAAACACAAGTCTCATCAAATATTTAGAACAATAAGTCATGAAAATGGTGTAATAGAGATACAAAATGAGTATCCACTCTGTATATTTACACAAAGAATGAGTAATACAATACAAGATCATGCTACAAGCATGAATGACAAAGCAATTATAATTCCCAAGGAGGACATTCGAATTGAATGAGTGAGTCTAGCTTAACTGAATGTAAGCCATAGTCAACACTCTAGTTAACCACTAATCAAAACCCTAATTGACTCAACTGATCCCTAACTGAATTCAGAGTGCAATAAATGACCGAGTCTAACTGAAAGTAGGTCAAGCACATGTCACATCAAGCCAACCAATAAGTGGTAGTGCTTCAATGACTCCAATGAACCCCGATGAGGTTAACTGAAGTGTAATTGAAAATCAGAAGTGGTTGGAGGCGCCTCTGTTGACTCCAATTCGTTAAATAATAAATTTAATGATGGAGGGAACCTTCACTACTCTGTTTAACTGATTGTAACCATCAGTTAGCAATATGGGTCATTAATGACACTTAGATCACCCCTGGAGTGCTCCAGTTAGCCTCCCCAAATGTAGGAGAAGACTAAGTTAGCCTCCTTGACTAAAGGTAGGCGTGGGTGTGATCTAGCTGATGTCATCTAGTGCTCCTTTGATGTCAATTAAGTTAATAATACTTAGGATAGTGGTTTAACTAGGCCAAATTGACCAAAAAGAGTGTCTATGGTGGTAAATGTCTCCAACAAAAATTAGGCTATATTGATCAACCTTGGTCTATTGGGTGTTTTGGACTCGTTCACTGCATTGGGGGACTCCAATTTCATCATTCAGAATTACACACACCCTCATTAATGAAATTTCATACCTTGTTTCACTCCATGTCCCTTAAATCAGGGAAATTGTTTGACCATAGGCACTAGTGCATGTATTTGGTGGTTTTCGGCTCTCCTTGACCATTTATTGCTTCCTAGAGCCACTACCACTCATCCATTTGCTCACCCATGCCTATCATGCTCTCATTTATGTTCCATCATGCTCCAACCATGTTCACACTAGCGTTCGTGACCGTTTGGTATGGTTTGGGAGCTCATTTGTCCAGCTAGGGGGGTTTTGAGGTCAAATCACAATCTGACACATGTATGCATCTAGATGTTGTCCAAAGGATAAAAATTTCTCCTTAATGTAGTATAAACATAATACAGACATATTTACATGTTATTAATTCATAATAAACTCAGTTATTGACTACATTTCTATGTGTTAATTTCACTCTTTCTACTCGCTTTCTACATAATTATGAGTAACTCAAATTGTGAGGATTCCCTTAGCTCCTATATCCTACTGTGAAACACTTCTCAAATACTTAAATCATCCTATGAAATTATTATTAGAGTTATTATACATGTATTTTTATGTTGAAATATAAATAAAACATATGTAAGTGGATTAAGACTTTATCAATGACATAATATATCATGTAGACATCAATTCTAACGTACTTAGTTTGTTTGGTTAAGGGTTGCTAGAAAAGAATAAAAATGAACGTTATCAATGTTTCATTATGTCATGTGCATAATGGTGCTTCCATTTCAGGTTTGTGTGGACAAATTTAAAAAAAATTACCCCATTTCTCATAAGGAAATTGGTATGTTACATTGCACGCTTAAGTATAATTCATTGAAATTATGTTAGAGAGGTTGAATGCATGATATCAATAATATGAGTTAAGGATGTCGAAGAGGAAACATAGTAAAGTAAAGTTATAAGTAATAACAAAAGCTTATAGAAAATAAGGAATTCATTTTTCTTAAATAACACACCAATGTAAGATATATGCAAGTGTAGTTACGACTAATTTTTCATGAAAGTAATGCATTGAGATTATGCAAAAGACTAAGTCTGTTGTATCAAGAGATTATGGACATCCTAAATACCAACTTTCTATTATATTGTGTTTTTTAATTTATGAGATTATTATGCAAATAATTTTTGGAAGATATTATGAGTAAAGTATGTAGGTACTTGAGGTTGCAAGAAACACTACCAAATGTGAAATCAGTGAGATGATCGAAAGAAAAAGGTAAATTTCTTGATGGAAATAGGTAACATATAGAATGAGTATGCCTCATTGATTATTATGAAATTTTATCAATATTTTTTCATCTAATAAATCAATTTCATTATGAAAAAACATAGTTTAAGATAACTTGATACACAGAGAATTGATTTTGTTAGAAGTTTTGAAAAACTCTATTTCAAATACTTGAGTATGGTAACCATAGAATTCTTGAGAATTATTAATTATGAGTATGGAATATCTGTGATAAGGAAATTGATTCATGGAAATTTTATTGGTGTATACATGCATAGATACTCAAAGTATCAAGTTATGCAACATTTTAATGTGTTGTTAACTCTTTTGAGATTACCACAGGGGACACCCTGGGCTATAAGTCTGTTAAACTTCTAAGAAAATTTTATACACTAAACAAACCTATTTAAAACATAACATAGAAAATTAACTAACTAATAAAAAGGAAGAAGAAAATTGGATATTTATACTATGTGATTAAGAAAGAGAAATTGAGTTTGGTGTCAAGCGTGTTGGTTCTAGAGCACCTAAATTGTTTATGATCTAAATTGTTTGCTAAGTTAGTACAAAGTTTCTAGTGAGAACCCTTGTAAGGTGTTAGGCTCCATTAATCACTCTATGATATTAAAGTATTATGCAAAGAGCTACTAGTGAACACCCAGAGGAGATGTTAGTCTCTGAAGCAGAAGGTTTAGAGATAACCTAGGTAAGGTGTTAGGTTCTGTAGTTACATCATTTTTTATGTTCAACTTTCATGATCAAATATTTGTGGGCTTCCAGGAATTCAGTGCTTCCAGGATCTTTGCAGGAGATACGCCCAAGAGTTGTACAAGTCGATGAAGGGTATCTCCCTTCTATCGAATGAATATATTATATGAAATAAGCAATAAGATTATATTGAAAAAATGTGAATACATAAATACATTTTCTTTGTAAATGTCTTCACAATATGCAAGTGTTGTTACTTATTCGATCTACATATAAGTATTTACATATGAACAAATACTTTCCCAAAATATGATGTGTGATAATTATATGTCTGTTCCTTTTCAACTGATCTGCAATTTGCATATGAATAGAATTTTTGGATCAGTCACATTTTATGTTCAACAATTTGCATCTTTACTGAGCAACAAATTCACACATCCATAATATCATTATCTACTTCATTAGAGAACTTATTCATTATTCGTCACTGGAAGAATTGCACACTCTGTCTCTGCAGCATAAAGATACTCTATGAGATCAATGAGCCTTGTTGTTCTAATTGTAACTTTGGAAGATATTCTGATGTATATTGTTGTACCCCCATCGGCAATGTGTGTTCCTCCTTTGGGATTTCATCATTTTGTATGGTGACTGAGATAAACCCTCCATTTTAAGTCAGATAAATAGTCCCTAGGTTAAATAAAGTAAAATGTATTTATGAGTATTTTTAGGTAGGTCGGCCCGAAAGGTAACCTAGCCAACCTAGTGGTTGTTAACAACTCAACAAAAGAATATAAATAGGGAGGCACCCTCCTCATTTGTCACATGCTTCACTTTCTCTCTCATGTGCACTTTAGGAGAGAGAGGAAGAGGAGGGAAAAAAATATATTGCAAACATATTTTTCTTGGGTTATTCTATCTTTTCATCTTATCTTTTTGAAAAAACTATTCCGAGGAAGTTTGTGGGGTTTTCTCCTTTATGGTTTCCCTGATGAAAATATTTGTTTCTTGTGTATCTTGTGTATATTTGATGTATTGATGTTCTTATTATTCTTTCAGATAAATATCATAAGTAAAATAAATTATAAAACTAACATGGTATCAGAGCCACCCTAAAAGAAGGAACCATGCAGCCAAAATACAGCTACAATGGAAGCTACTGAAAATCAGGGTTCCATGCTTGAGAACCCAAGGAGACTAAATCTAGTCATCTTGGAAATTTCACTATATATAGATATTGTAGAAGGATCAGGAGTCGAAAATGTTACATGAAGAATATGAAATATTGTTATACCTTATGTGAAAGTTCCAGCCTCTAATTTTCTATACTTCGGGAGATATGATTCCTCTAAATCAGGGTTTCATCCTCCTCCTGAATACAATCATAAACAGGTGACTTAGGGAGATTTTCTATATCTCAGGATAGGAATGTACAAATTAAATTTCTAAAGATGTTGCTGGTAGGGAATGAATATTAATTTATGTGTTCGTTTTTCAGACCCAGAATGTGAAATAGTGACAAGTGGAAGTATGTACAAGTTCACTATACTGGACAATCCTCAAAACAGTCACCTTCATAAACTCAACTTAAGTCCCACTTGAAGAATCGAATTCTGCTCTAACCTATGGGGTTTGAAAGAAGACTAATTAGGATACCTCAATGTGAAGTTTCAAACTATGAGGAGTTGAAACTTTGGGGATACATCAGAATCAATACTCAGACATTTATGCAAGAGAAATTGGAGAAATTAGGACTTCCTATTTCGAGAGCTTTCCACCATTATTTTCAGAAACGAAGTACATTGGACAAGTCTCCTTGAAGAGTCACATCTTTATGTGTAATCAAAAGTTTGAAATTCCAATTTTGGAAAAGTATAGTTTCTCTGACAAACCCTAGATAAGTCATCTCTAGAACCATATTGGACATCTCAAATCAGTAAGATCTTAATATTTGTTCTTTCAATTTGAGGTTCTCATTTCAAAATGGCTCATCACAACAAACTTGATGATAATCTTGGTCAAGCTTACAAATTTTGAGCATGGAAGTATAGGGTCTCCTTGATCCTTGAATAAAATTACTTGCATCAGTATATCAGTAAGTAAGTTCTAGAACCTGAGGGAGATGAGGCTAAGGCTAGAGCCAAGAGAATCATTGCAAATTCCATTAAGGACCATCTCATCCCTCACGTGTCATCCTTGAATACACCAAAGGAAGTGTTCGATGCTTTGACAAAGTTGTTTGAAGGAAAGAACATCCATCAGAAAATTACATTGAGGAACTAGTTGAAGAATGTGAATATATAGAACTGAGAGACCATGCACTCCTACTTCACAAGGGTTACTCAATTCAAGGAACATATTGAAGCAATCAAATAAGAAGAATAAATTGTTATGACCACATAGATTATGCACCAGAAGGAATTTGATTACCTTCAACAGACTTTGGGAAGAGTTCACACAAGAAGAAGCTCGACTCATAACAAGAGAAGAGAAGATGGGAAAAACTAAAGATTAAGATATTGTGATTCAAAGAAGAAAGAGAATATTCCTCAAGCGATGAGGAATATGTACTTTAATCAAGAAGAATTCTTCCCATTAAATAGACAAAGATATATGTTCAATTGTCATTTCATGATTGTTTGGTTGTGCACTCGTTCATATTCAGTTGATGTATTATGTATGCTTGAGTGTTTTCGTTTATACTATTCAATTGCACATGATGGGTAAGAATTCAATGATGTTGTACAACATTCCATTGCTACTTATGTAGATGGAAACCTCTTTGCTGACATATTAGGAGTAGTGCGCACTCTTAATAACATTAGTGTAGAAATCATCTAGAAGTTATTGTATGTATACAAGATATGGATAAATTTTGTAGCATTCGCTAAGTAGTTGCATGACTATGTGACATATATTTGTAACTATTAATATGTTTTGTAAATTATGAGATGTTTCTAATCATGCAACTGAACTTGAATTGTATATCATTCTGATGATTAAGTAATGACAGTTCATAAGAAGAGCCTGAAGCTCCCTGCATCAGAGACAGTGTGGCTAAACAAAGAGATTCTGAAGAAGATAAAGAGAAAGGTATGTCCACCTCGAGAAATGAAGACCATATTAGGCACAAGAGATCATCCAAGATAAAGAATAGTATGACAATAATTCCAAAGAAATTAAGAGGGATTGGACACACTCCAAGTATGTGACATAGTTGAGTGACATTGTTGATGCAGATCCTTCCAGCAATGAAAAAGTAGTCAAGAATAAAGGGAAGGAGACTATGATTAAAGAGTACTAGTTGATCAAGAGGAATGATGTCTAGGATATGGTGTCGAGATCTGAAGGGAATTTTCTACTGTATTTCATATGGATCTACAATATCTAGCATGCAGCAGAAGGAAACATCTTGGGATACAAGGAAATATTCGTAGCACAAGTTTTCTCACAGAAAGAAGGCATAAAATATGAGGAGACATTTGCACCAGTTGTGAGTTATAGTTCCATTAGAACCATACATGCAGGCATGAGATGGGAGATACACCAGTAGGATATCAAGACTATATTCTTGAATGGTGTAGTTGAGGAGGAAGTGTACGCAGAACATCCACTAGGAGTAGAGATACATGATAGGAAGACCCATGTGTGCAAATTAAATAAGGCCTTGTACGAGCTCAAGAGGTACCCATGGGCGAGAAAAAATAGCATGAAGATCACCTAAGATTTATTAAGATATTAACCTTTGCTACAAGGTTGAATATGAAATCCTAGATGATCTTGGCACAAGAGGAAATTTTCAACAAAGTTTAGGATAGAGGATCTTGGTATCCAATGATATTAGATGGATACATACAACATCACTAGAAGAGGAATCTACTTGTCACTCTAGTACATAATGTTTCGATACAAAGGGTACAAAATGCATAGGGAGGATGATACTCCTCTTCAGAGGGAGTGACTATAGAAGTTCCTCAAGATCGACATGGTTCAACGGGATATAAATATTCCTGATGGGCCTAGGATTTACTAAGAGTAAATTGGATTTCAACCTTTACTTCAAGGTTGAATTCACAATACCAGTGATGATACTGCTATATGTCGATGACCCGTTCCTAATAGGAGAGGATAAACTCATTTAATATGCAAGAAGGAGACTTTCCACTTACTTCAAGATGAAAGACCTATGGATGATACACTACTTATTAGGCATGGAGGTGTTGTAGAATGTATATGGGATTTTCCTTGGTCAAAGAAAGTATGCCGTGGAGATTCTGAATAAATTTAGAATACTAGCCCGCAAGGCGATAGCCACACCTATGGCATCGAACTTGAATTTTTTGTCTGATGCTTCATCGGAATCCATTGATGCCATGATGTATCATCCGAAAATTGAATCGTTGATGTGGATGATGAAGACGAGACAAGACATATGCTTTTTTGTGAACACTCTGTTATACTTTGAAATGACACTTCTCCATCCGAGTACTGACACTGAACATGTCGGTACACAAAAGGAAATTATGTATTAAAGTGGCCCAAAATCTATAGATGAGAAGAAGCCCAAATACATGTTACTTCTTACATATTTTCCCATGCTTCTAATAAATTTTTTTTTTCCATTCGTGACTCTTACCATTGCAAATCATGATTCATTCACGGGTACCACCATATGCAACCTGTGATTAGATGATTATATATTGTATTAGTAGGTTTACTTCACAGGATTCACAATTCATTTGCGACCTTCCAGTATATGCACCCGCAGTTACATTAAGAAAAAATAAAAAAATAAAAATATCATTAGTTAGGGATAGTTGGGTTTGAAATCGTAACTTCCCCAACTTCCCTGACCATTCCAGGCCTCATAACGTCTCCTTATCCTTGATTATAAATAGAGGAGAGGGGTAGAGGATAGAGAGCATCTCAGAAGAGAAAGGTTACACTGGAGGAATAATTTTGAAGAATGTAGCAAGAGAACTCAGGTCTTGGTCACATAGAGTCTTATCTACGACAAGGATTGTAACATTTCGTGCCACTGATGAATAATGAGTGATTTTATTCCATACTTTTTGCACACTTATTCTTATTTGTTATGAAATATGAAGTATATTGTTGTTTGTATTTATATGCAATAATAATATTTCATTTTCTCGTATATAACAACTAAGATATATGTAGGAAATGGTGTCAATCTCTTTTGTAGGTGTTGAAGATCTTGAAGCTTGTGGAGCATTTGAGGAAAAGTTTCAAATCTTGGATCAACCTTCATAAACAAGGTACACGCTATTTCTTCCCCATTTCTCTCAAATATATCTTTGTAATTTTCTATGTATGTAAGTCAATACTTTGTTCATGAGTCTAGACCCTGTGTCATAAGGTAGAATCCCTAAACAACAGAACTGGTGACTCCACTGTGACATCTAGCTTGTTATGGATATGTTCCTACAGAATTTCTAGTTTAATTTTCTTTTTATCTTTTTGTAAGTCATATGTTTATACTTTTCTTCAGGTTATCCTTTTCTAGTGCTTAGGATCCCTGGGATATTATTTTTTTCTCTTGAAAATTTTTAGTTGAAATCATGAGTTGCTATGTGTATAGTCACGATTAGTAGGTTGTAATCGCAAGTTGACTATGTGTACATTCGTGGTTCATTTGCGGGATGCTTTAATAATAGTCGCGACTTCCTATAGGTTTAGTCCAATCTGATAGGTTTTTCCCTGTATCTGCCATTTTGGCTTCTTGGGTACCTATAAGGTTGTTTCCTTGGCATTATCTTGTTTTATTGTTGTGTGCAGTTCACTTCTTCTTGTTGATCAAGTGTCCTTTTGAGTGAGTTAGGTTTGAAAATTGTGTGTAAGTGGTTTATATTTTTTCTTCTTGGCCTTATTGGTTCAAGTGCAAGTGTCTCTGTGAATTGTTGGCTGTTGTCAGTCCTCCGGTACACTTATCTGCATATGATTACTTTTGTAGTGGTATGATTGTGTCACTTTTGCCAAGTTATTGATCTACTTGTCTTTAAAAGTTGGTAGTCAGTCTAAGTAGGGTTTGGGCCATCTTTACATTACTTGTTAAAGTTTGTCATTTTAAAGATCTCAAGTTTATGTAGTGCATTTATACATATTCAAGTTAGTCTAGGTTGCTTTAGTTGCATCAAATTTTGATTTTTTGAAAAGAAAAACAAACAAGGAAGTTGTAGTTACATGTTTATCCCTAGATTAGGATCATTGCAAACTTTTTTTCCAATATTTTCAAAAAAGAAAAATATAAAAATTCTTTTGCTTTCAAAGTTGTTTAAAAGTTTCATTTGTTTCATAAAAAGAAAAGGAAAAAGCATTATTAATAGAATTTGTTTTGAAAATTTTACATCATCTTTGGTTTCAATGTTGAGTAAAAACATCATTGATTTTCACTTTCGCTACCTCTAAGTAATATAACCCTTAAAAGGAACGCATAATTTAAAATTTATTAGCAACATTTTTCTTTTTAGGTTCTATAATCAACTAGATTAGTCTAGGTTCTTGAATTAGGGAACCTTTTAACTATCCAAGAGCATTTTGAATTCAGACTTAGTGTCCAATCATTAGGTAAACCCAAGTTTACAAGGGATCAACTAGAAAGCTCCTCTAACACAGGAGTCAGACACGAGGCTGTGTGAAAGCTTGGTTGTGGATATAGCCATCCAATATCTCTTCGAACATAAACCAATATTTTTGTAAATATGGTGGTTCTTTCAATACCACTTCTTGGGCCCCATGAGGTGCCGATATTGTTATAATTCTTAGATTAGATACCCTTCCCATGCACACCAGTCAGTCCAGGGATTGTTCCACAGGAATCTCGTTGTAAGTTTGGTAGCCTTAGTTTCCAGACCTTAGGTTCTTAGACGAGTGGAAGTGGGAGGATATTTCCATTGCTCCTAGGGTAGACTTGGAAGGTAACCTAGGTTGACAATTTGGGAGGGCGGTTGGGTGATTCTAGTGCTTGCACCTAGAAAACTCATCACGAGATACCAAGTAAATACTCTCTAATATTCACTATTTTTTCTATGCCCTAATCATCCCAGACGTTCCATTGGAAGGTGTATCTATCACCTACTTGGGTTTGTGATACTTATGATATCTTTTAGTGTGTGCTCTGTGGTTTGCTTATGTTTTAGTTTTAACCTTTTAGATGTGTGATATTAATTTTTAGTTGTGGAGGACCAACCTCCCTGTAGATCTAGAACGATGCAAAATATTCCTCTACTTTCACCAGTGGAGCCTCCATCGCTGCCTCATAGGTGGAGAATAGACATGGACAGTTATTTTGAACTAGAACTTAGGTATAATCAGGAATACTTTCCATCAGTAGAGATAGAATATCTACAAGATGATGAGTTTGCATGAAATTATAATACACTTCTTATTGATTTAAGCGATCCCATGTTAGTTCAAGTTCATCCTTTTGGCTCATCTTATTTTGGTGTTCCTTTGAGTCTAGGAATGTCTAGTTCAATAGAAGGTATGTCTACTCCTAACTCAACCATGATGGATTTCGGATTCTATCCTCCACCAGTGAGTGCTCCAAGATGTAATACATCTGTTGCACCTGCAGTGTCTTTGAAATTTTCAACTCCACTTTCTTCTAGTTCTCCAGTGGTTAATCCCATAGTACCCTCGAACATTACTGGTCATTCTGATGGGGTGGTCACTGGGATACCCATTGCACCTTATACTTCTTTTCCCTTCATACCAAATCCTCAAAGCGGCCCTAGTGGGTCCACTTCTTTTGTTCAAGTGTTTCCGTTGAATGGGGTACATATTCGTCCATTTGCGCCTTATGTAGGTCCATCAGCTACTAATGTTTGTGTGTCTCTTGGAAACCAAAAACCATTTACAAGTTTCAAATTTCAGACCTCTAATATTGTTTTAGCTACTATGTTTGGGGACTCCTTTCTCAATGTTTAGTGGTGGGATTTCAGCTCCTACTTTTAAAACTCCAGTTTCTACTAGAGATGACCAAACAACTTATCACACAGCATAGGTTAGTAATCCTTTAGCATTTGGGTGGAACCATTTCCAAAACAATGCTTCTACATCACAGATGGTGGCTAGGGGAAACCCCAACCTCTCTTTTGGGAGCCCTGCTGCATGTACTTCCTCGCCCCAGACTCCACAATACCAAACTTAGGATAGGTCAATATTTACTTTCCTAGAAACTTTAAACTTGCCAGATTTGTCGAAACTCATGAATGATACTGTGTGCCATAATATGGCATGGCCATCTGTACCCATCAAATTACCTTTAAACATTCAAATTTTTGAAGGGAAAACTTGTGAGGATCTAGGTGCTCATACCACAAGTTTCCATTTATGGTATTCTTCTAATTCACTGAATGATGATTCCGTTCAGTTGAGGATATTTCAAATAAAACTGACCAATATAGAGGAAAAGTGGTACATTGAACTCCCATCAACTGCATATGATAGTTTCCTTGACTTAGCTACATTTTTTTTAAATCATTTTCAAATTCTTGTTCAGTATGATGTCGACACATACCTTTTCTTGACCTTTGACAAAATAAGGCCACTCATATATCTGATCATATTCAGCAGTGGAGAAGGAGAAAGAGTCTTATCAAAGCCAACATTCCTCCTAAGTTCGTATTGGAGTGGTTTTTGAAGCCTTTACTAGCTTACATTTCAAAATATGTATCCAAATCAGGGGTTAGCACGAAAGAAGAAGTCATTCTCAAGGCCCAGTAGCTATATTTGATATAAAATCAATCTAGGATTCTTTATGAAATTATCCCTGAAGCGTCGAGGTCTACTACAGACTTTGAGAAACCCAATCCTAGACACCATATTGACGGTGTGGTTGGTTTAGTAGAAACACCCATTCTAGAATAACTAGCTAAGCAACTCCATGAGTTGTGAGTGAATCATTCTGCAGTGATGGAAACCTAGGATTCCACCCCATCACCTCAGAATGCTAATGTATATTCAACACAATATTCCCAAAATGGAAATCAAAAACTCAGTAGGAAAAATAACAAAGGGACGAAGGGTGAGGGGAAACAAAACAAGAAGGGGGGGGGTAAGAAAGAGAAGAAGAAGGTTAAATTTCCTTGCAAGTTGTGCCAAGGAGGTAATCATACCTATCAATTCCCCTTGATAGATCAAGCACATAAGTTTCTCAAACAACAAGAACCGGCTATCCTAAAGGATCATTTTCTCCAAGGACAGAATGCAGCTTCTGGTTGAAAAGATAATGGGGGAACACCAAATTCTCCTCCTATTGATAAGTATTACATTAATATGGTCCGATCACACACTTTGTTACAGACTAGAGCCAAAAATTATGAATCAAAGGCTCAACAAAAATATAATTCTACTACTAAATCTTCAACCCCACTCACAATATAAAAACCAGATGAACCTATGCCTAAGATACCTAAAGGTGTCTTTAAGAAGACATTCAATAACCCTAATGCATGGGCTTCTTCAAACTACTTTGTGGTTGAAGATCTAGACCAAGCACCTTGTGCAATGTCGTCTTTAGAAGTGCTACACAGTTTCCCTTATCAACGAGAAGAAACCTTAGCAGTTATAGGAAGTATGGACTCAACGAGAATGTTGGATAAGTTTAACCTTTCTTATGTTAAACCCCTCCTGCCATACCATGTGCCCTTTTATATCAGTGGAGTCCATGGCAGAAAAACCATAAGATGAATGATAATTGATGAAGGTGCTTCTCTTTGCGTTATGTCGATTTCTTGCTGGAAATATATGGGATCCTCTGAGTTAGTCCCATCAAACGCTTTGTTGACTACTTTCGACGGAAGGTCTTTACATCTGCATGGTATCTTGCCAGCTTATGAAATAAAATTGGCAGGGAAAGTAGTCTCAGTTGAAATCGAAGTGGTTGATGCTCCGTTGGACTAAAATATAAATTTGGGGAGAAGTTGGAAATTTTCAATGTTCGTCATTCCTTCGTCTGTCTTCTGGGTCCTTGTGTTTCGACGCGAAGGAAAAATAGTCACAGTTGACCAGTTGACTTATACTTTGAAGGGTCGTTTGGAGACCACTGAGTCTATGGTACCTTTTATTGATCAGTCACACCAAACTATTGAAATTTTGGGAGTTGGAATGTATACATTGCTGATGGGAATGTTTTATATACCATCTCCCATAAATTACTTAGGTTTAACAAGTGTTGGTGAGAATATATCGACGGTTGTAGATAGAACTGACCCCTAGGTCCTACCCTCACAAGAAGAACCTCAAGTGCCCCTATCAATAATAGAAGTATCTTATCAGACTATATTTGATGTTGTTGTTGATTCCATCATGACTCCTCCAATATTAGAAGAGTCGAATGAAGCCTACTTTCCCGCATGGGAAGAGAACTCCACATATTCCTATGATTTCTTGGATATGGTGTTTCCATCTGACGAAGCCATTTTGGAAACCATTATTGGACCTAATTAAATTTGTAAATAAATTTACCACAATTCCTTCTTTCTTTTGGAACTAAGAAAAATAGATAATTCAAAGTTCCATGTGAGACTACAGACTAGAAAAACGTGTTGATATGCTCGTTAATCCTTTTCCAAAGGAGAGGATATTTACCGAGGGTAATATGGAAAACATCTCCACCATGATCCCGATCAATATCTATGCAAGACCTGATGTTGTGGACAAGGATGATTTTAAGAACCCCACCTATATTTCTATGTATAAAAATGGGAGAATCTCTACGACATATAGGAAAATTTGAAGGCAATGTTATCAATAATATAATATGTATATATTAGAAATTTGGAAAATCTTTCATTTTATTATATAATGTTGTAAAATATTGGTGAATATTTCACTAAGTTATAAGATATTGTAAAATATTGGTGAATATTTCACTTCATTAAAAAAAATTGTAAAAACTGGAGAATCTTTCACTCCGCTATAAAATATTGTAAAAAATTAAATATTTAAAAAGTAAAAAGTCATACCCATCTCTCCCCATGCTCCTCTAGGAGGGAGGATGAACTCATGATCACCTTTGAAATCCAAACCTACATAAGGAAACTACTCCAATACAGATTCCTTTCTGCACCACCAAGAGTAGATTCATCATCATATCCATTCTCGACTCCACCTCCACCACCCTGTCGAAGAAATATATCACCCCACTGCATGAGTCTAGGTTCACGGGGTGGTCATGGTGGAAAGGTAACCACGGGACTGTATTAGAGGAAATTTCAACTCAAAATGGGCCTTTCAACCCTAATTCAAATTCCATGTAATCATGTGTTATCCAATGAAATTGCTTTAAATTTGAAATACTGTGTAGGTCTTTAACAAATTTTTAACATAAATTTGGGGATAGGTATCATAAAAAAACTACTTTTTTTGTTCCTATTTTCGATGTACATCCCCATGTTTTTACTCAAAAATCAATCAAGAGAGCTCGTTGTACGCAGAATTAAATTATGCATCCAACGAGTACCCACTCTACATACTTTTGACAGACCCTGCTACCCCAAAAACAAGAAATACCTGAAAAAATGTTCACATTTTTTCAGGTATTTATTGTTTTTGGGGTAGAGGGATCTATCAAAAGCATGCAAAGTGGGTACTCCTTGGATGCGGAATTTAATTTTGCATCCAACGAGCTCTCCTGATTGAAATTTGAGTAAAAACACAGGGAGATATATCGAAAATACGAACAAAAAAGTTGTTTTTTCTTTTCTTTTTCCAAAATTAATAAATATTATTTTATTATTTTAACTATTATTTTATTATTTTCCTTAGGAGGCCCATTTTGAGTTGAAATTTACTCTAATGAGGTAGGAACCCCATCGAAGAATAATGATACTAGTATACTAGGATACCTGAATTTATTCTTCTTACCTCTCCTGCAGTCAAAAAGTTGTTTCTTCATGATCGGGACTAGTCTCGAACACCAGACATATAAGAACCCCCGTAGGCATTTGTTGTAAAGGAAAGTGTCCTATGGCTAGGGTTTAAGAGGCCATCAACGTACTGCGGTTGAAAGAGAGATGCACAATGTTCAGCAAGCATATATAAACAATATCAGAGATGAGAAAGGTCCACACCTGACTAACTGAAGGCTAGTCCAAGCTTTCTCTTCAATCCTCTTCTTGCTCCTCTCACTCCAAGAGACCTGCAAAACAAGTTATACCTTCCTCAAGCCATTATGACCACATATAAGACAATGATAATCAAATGAATATGTAACAATGATCTGAATAACATTATAATATGATCATAAACAGAGATTCAATCACACATTGAACAATGATTTGGGAAGAAGAAGGACATCACATATTTATTAATCTTGAAAACAAGTACAAGTATACCTTCTCTTCAAGTTTGGCACCTCACGAAACCTTGATTTGGTTCTACTGCTTCTCTTCTCCAAAGAACTCAGCCTCCAAGCTCTGCAACACTAAGGGAAGACCTCCAGGGCAAAGGTGTAGGCAAAGAGAGTCCCGATTCCTCCAGCATAACAATGCATAAATTCCAAGTCCTTCTCATGTCTTCTCCTACTTCTATTTATATGGGTGAAATAAGGTAGTTCGAAGGTTAGAGAAGTTACAACAGTTAGGGAAATCCAGTTACATGACATAACTAATCTCCAGTTAACGCATGTTTTAATATTTAAATGTTAAGAAACACATTCACGGGTCTGCAGTAGAGCAACCCGCGAATGATGCGCGACTCTACATAAGAGCAACCCGTGAATACCAAGATTCGCGACTTGTTGTGAAGGATACTCGCGAATGATGCACGAGTTGTTAATAGGGAGAGTCACGAATACATCCTAACATGGCTAAAATGGCAAAGTAACTAGCTGGATAAAGGCAGAAATGTATTCCATAATAAGCCAAGCTATAGTGTTCTGGGCAAACCTCAATCCATAAGTGTCCTTTTGTGTGCCAACATGAGGAAATTCAGCACTCGAACGGAGAGGTTCCATTCTGGTGTATAATAGATGCCCCCTAATGTGTGAGGTTAGAGGGGAAGACGATAGATGAAATACATTATAAAGGAAAGAGCTGAGTATGGAGAGAGAGCAGAGAATCCAAGATCGAAAGGCTCGAGTGAAGGTACCTGTAAGAGAGATAAATGTCAGAAAACTGATCTCTGGAACATACACGTCCATATACAAAGCATCG